>JAHRHZ010000018.1:15329293-15354735 GCA_024137785.1 Ginglymostoma cirratum
GTGTTCATCCAGCTCTACACCTTGTTATCCCATTTAAACGAGACCAACATCCCATTCAAAGGTACAGTCAGGCATGATGGCTAACAAAACTGCACAGACGCTACAGGATGGAACCTTTTTGCACCCCACACCAAAAACAGCGTTATTTGATGTTAAAATCCAACTGAATAACTGCTATTACCAAGTCGTTTATCTTCTCCCTCCAGCTAGAGTAACTCCAAGTATCAGTCAAAGGTGATAATTCGATAGCCCTGCAGACATTTCCTGTATATTATGTAGCCAGGTTCTTGTCCCAAGTTTTTATTCAACACTTATATAAAACTTTACCCCACTAATAAAACTAACAAACGCTATGCAGTGTATGCAAGCAACCTTTAACTTACTAATAAAACTAACGGCGCTATGTCCAGACCCGTGCGACCTTGGATAAATGAATGAATGAAACTGACAGCATTACTTCAACAGGTGTGACCACAAAACCAAACGAATGAATGAATCAATGATAGTAAATAGAACCCACAGATGGACACAACCATGAAACTAACTAAACAAGCGATAGTAAATAAAAACCACAGACAATCAAAACTGTTGGGAACTCAGACTTTTATTTAAAAATCACAAGTTCCCTTTTCCTAACTTTAAAATTCTAACCTTGAAAATAACAAGACTACCACCTTTTGAATTATGCAAGGACACTCTAATCTCATTAAAATAACGATTAACACTCAACAATAACTAGTAACATTTAGCTCATGTTTAAACCATCTCAGATTTCCTGCAAAACAGTTTTTGTACAATGTCTACTGCTTAACACTCAAGTGTTAGAATGTTAATGTATGCTTGAATTCTGTATAAAATGGCTTCTTTTGAGCTATGATTTTGGAGATTCTATTTTGCCTTACACAGTGCTGCTGTGAATGTGCAATAAAGGGGCTTTCTTCGCCACTCACTGGTCCTGGTCATCTGGTTCTTTGAACGCGATCTCACAACTTGGCGTAGTCGGCAGGATGCTGAAGACACTGTCAAACCTGACCGGTCACGGACACTAGCAGGAGGTAAGCAGCACCCTTCTCTGTTGTGATCTAGTCCCTGAAAGCGTCCCGAACTTCTTGTGAGTGAGCTATTATTTCGGATCCCCTGCACCTAGAGTTGGAAGGCTCAAACAGGTCTAGGGCAAGGTGTCCACGGCAAGAAAGTGTCTACGGCACGTGATTTCGGGTAGTCATGTGTGACCCCAGTAAACTGTCCACAACCTCCAAATGCGGGCTTGACCCCCCTGACATAACAGAGGACGAAATGCTGCAGCAGCTACTACAGTACTTTGAAGTACAATTTTCGTTAGAGGAAACTCAAACTAGAATAGAGTGGAAATATAATGTTCCAAAAGGACAGTGGTCCCTGGAGGACATGAAACAGGTCTGGGGAGAAACCACACCACAGAAGAACAAGGACAGGGTTAAATGGTCCCTCACATTGATGGCACAGTTCCGCCAAAGAAATGAACTCATGACCCGGTCAGCTAATGACCGAGAAATAAATAAGCTTAAAGCACAGGTAAAAGCCATGCACGAGCAACTTCAGAAGGAGAGATCCAAACGAAAGGAGGCTGAAGTTAAAAATCAGGAGCTTGTACAGGAGAACAGGAAACTGAAAGATGAACTGACACTTTTAGTCGCTTTCTCCCTGGCTCCAAAGACAATACCGAGTCTATACCCAACCACCCACAAAATCCAGGAAGTGATTAAACGAAACTAAACTATAGCTCTTAAAACTGAGGAATCCTCGGGCAGCGACAGTGATGAAGACTATACACCTCAGCACCCTTTTTACGGCCCCTTAAAACCAAAAAAGTAAAAATTGAGAAATTAGTGAGACAAAGATTAGAGGATGGCAGGGAGGTAGATGTTCTGGTGAGGCAGACTGAAAACCATATTGTACATGTGCCTGCGACCCCTGAGAACATTGACCGGTGGTCTATAGAAATGCCTCACTCAAAGAAAGGGCCGATGAAAACCTGGGAAAGCCTAGACCGGTTAAGGGGAATATACCTGCTCCATCCCTGGGATGGGGTACAAATCCTCACTGTCATAGTCACCAAGAGAGGGACGCTGCCTCCATGAGGCAGTTAAAGGTGCCCTCGGGGAATACGTGCAGGAGCTGCAAGCTGGCTGGACAGCAATAAAACAGGTGGACTATATCCCCATAGCCACTAAGACTGATTGGACAAAGATCACTGCCTGCTGTCAAAAAGCCACTGAGGAAGTCCCCAAATATGAGGAAAGGTTTAGGACAACCTGGAAGGAATATGCAGGAGTGCCACATGTAAAGGATGATAAAGATTTGGAAAACTGTGACTACGGCCCACTAAAATCTGCCTTTGTGGCAGGACTCAAACCAGAGCTCTTCAAAATGCTGAAAATCACTAAGACAGATTGGGACCAAATATTATGAACTGGTTGACCGAGGCCACCAGCTCGACTGGGATATGGGAGCTCAGGTGCAAGCCCTGCAGACGGGACTAGTGAGACAGAACCCCAGCAGTCCCGGAAAAGCCCAGGTCTGACGCCCAGGGAAATGTTACATCTGTGGGAAGGAGAGTCACTGGTCCAAGAATTGCTGGCACAGGGGGAAAGGGCACAGGCCCCCTAACAGCCCTAAGGAAAAAGAAACCCCAGTTGCAGGAAATAATCCCAACCTCCTGGAACAGTTCAAAAGGCTGTCTGTCCGACAGCAGCAGGACCTGCTAAATTTGACAAAAAAAAAACTGAAGGAGCCTGCTCCGTGCTCCTCCACGCTCCTACTGGCTTTATGCCAGCGGAGGGGAGATGGACTGTATAAACCATGAAGGCGGATGGTTTAGATATTGAGTGTCTCTTGGACACAGGAGCAAAAATAACATTCCCTCCCCGGAAGTATGAAGCCAAGCTCCCACTAGACGGGACAGTAAAGACAGCCTACGGAGCAGGAGCCAACAGGATTGAAATTAAAAAAAAACCTATAAACATTGCATTCAGCCCCCACGAACAGATAACCTGTGTTTGGGTAGGACCTGTAGCTCAACCACTCCTTGGGATGGATATCCTTTCTCAATTAAATTCATCCCTACACTTCAACGAAGGATGGATGAAGTGGTCTAACAGAATCCTACAGAGTGAAGAATTAAAGGACCACCCCATCTGGGTGAAAGACAAAGACGATTGCAGATTACTAGAAATAGAACCTGCAACCTTTACAGGGATACCCCTGCCTCGTACCAAACAGTATCCCATCGGCCCAACGTCAATTACAGGAATCCTCCAAATAATTCAAAGACTCGAGGAAAGGGGAATCCTGGTTAAAACACACAGCACAGTGGAAGCCCAGCTTAATACCCTGGCAGATCAGGTAGCTAAAAGTGCTGCGTCCAATCACTCATGCCAGGAGCCTCAGGCGCTCGTCTGCCGGCTCAACACCGGGACAACAAATCAAGATCTGCAAACCATGCAGAGTGAGTGTTCCGGAAAGGAAAAATGGGACTGGATTGAGAATGGACACAAGTTATATGAAGACGGAATTTGGAGGCACCGAGAGCCTAATCGACCAATTGCACCCACTGCCCTGATGCCATATATGGCGCAACAAATTCATTCCTGGGGACATTTGGAACCAAATCAAATGACAGCCCGGTTCCAGCGCAGCTGGTGGGGACAAGGCTTTAAAAGATATGCTCAGACCACAGTAGACCGCTGCCTTACTTGCCTCAAGAACAACCCGGCGACCAGAGTGCAAGTCCCCCAACTGAGAGCACCAGTACCCCCAGGGCCATTCCAACACTTACAGGGTGATTATTTCTCACTGCTACGCTGTCAAGGATATTCAGACATCCTGGTCATTTTGGATAGGTTCTCTAGATGGGTAGAAGCTGCACCTGCGAGAAAAGCCACAGCCACCCACACAGCCAAGGTACTGTGTAGGGACTACATACCCTGGTGGGGACTACCCACCAGCATCGACTCAGACCAGGGGACCCATTTCACAGGAACAGTGTGTCAGGAGGTCTGCCGACTATTAAAACTTGACTGGCATTTTCATTGCCCCTATCATCCTCAATCATCAGGGCAGGTGGAAAGGATGAACCAAACCCTGAAACAAAGGCTGGCTAAGTACCACCAGGAAGGGATGCCCTGGCCACTGGCATTACCAATAGTCCTGTGGAGTGTCAGGGCTACTCTCAACAAAACAACAGGCCTGAGCCCGTTTGAAATAGTGACAGGCAGGCCAATGTCCCTACCCAGGACAATAGACCTGCGAAAGGCCAACTGTCATCTCATGACTAATGACCTAATGTCATACTGTCAGGCACTAACCGATGCTGTAAGTTCTGCTTCCACACAGGTATCGGCTTCCTGGACGGACCCGCCAGAGGGAGGGCACGACATTGTACCAGGCGAGTGGGTATTCATGAAGGAGGTTCACAAGAAAGCATTGGATGCGAAGTGGGAAGGACCATACCAAGTACTATTGATCACCCATTCAGCTGTCAAGGTTCGAGAAAAGAAGGCCTGGATTCACGCCTCACATATCAAAAGGACATCTTGCAAAATAGAAGCAGAGACTGAATAACCAACATGGCTGATTCCCAAACTGCGAGCTATATCTCCGCAGTCTCCTTCAATATCTAAGAGACCCCAATGGTACCTTTAATGTCATTAGGTGATTCACTTCGAGAGGTCTCAGTTGAATCAAAGGGGAGACTGATACATCAGAACTCAAAGGTGTTAACAACTTTTAATGTAACTTCATAAATCATTTCTAGTAATCCATTAACCCACTAATTCGTGGTTATAATACTAACTGCAGATTTCCATGTACTAGCCAGCCCCCATTCAAACTGATTCGGGGGTTCGTTACCGTATCAGGTTACAACCACTTCAATTTGCGGTGACACCCCACTTGAAAGTGCACTCATACAAAACGCGCTTTGTAAACAACCCCATTTAAACAGAACCGACAAAGGTGCAGTCAGGCGTGATGGCTAACAAAACTGCACAGGCACTACAGGATGGAACCTTTTTGCACCCCACACCAAAAAGTGTTATTTGATGTTAAAATCCAACTTAATAACTGCTATTCCCAAGTCGTTTATCTTTTCCCTCCTGCTAGAGTAACTCCAAGTATCAGTCAAAGGTGATAATTCGATAGCCCTGCAGACTTTTCCTGTAAATTATGCAGCCAGGTACTTGTTGAATAAAAACTTGGGACATGTATATAAAACTTTACCCCAGTAATAAAACTAACAAATGCTATGCAGTGAATGTAAGCAACCTTTAACTTACTAATAAAACTAATGGCGCTATGTCCAGACCCATGCGACGTTGAATGAATGAATGAATGAATGAATGAAACTGACAGCATTACTTCAACAGGTGTGACCACGAAACAGAATGAATGAATGAATGAATGAATGAATGATAGATAGTAAATAGAACCCACAGATAAATACTTAGGCAAAGTTGAGCATGTTGCTGGAGTTCTACATAGGTCAGACAAGTCAAGGACAGCAAGTTTCATTGACTACAGAATCGTGAACTTTTTTAAAAAATAAATACCAATCCAACACTGAGACCAACAGGATACCAGATATCTAAAACTGAATTTAAGTTGCTAAACTGCCATGGTACGAAAAGATTCGAATAATTTCTTTGGTTCATCAGGCCAGAACTCCAGATTGCTTGCCCATAATATTGTTACTTGATGACCAAACTACACTTATGGCATAAAATGTGGAACTATTCCAGTGACATGTACTTTGCAAGAGGAAATTTTTATCAGCAGTGACTCATTTACAAAACAAAGTCAAAAGCTAAGAATCACAGGAAATTAAGAGTTTGGTGGATTTTGTAAATGACAATTTACCATGTTAATAAACGTGCTCACACAGAGTTCACAGAATCCCTACAGTGTGGAAACGGGCCCTTCGGCCCAACAAGTCCACACCAACCCTCAGAGCATTCCCCTATAAACCCACCTAATCTACACATCTCTGAACACTATGGGGCAATTTAGCATGGCCAATCCACCTAGGCTGCACGTCTTTGGACTGTAGAAAGAAATGGGAGCACCCTGAGGAAACCCACGCAGACACGGGGAGAATGTGCAAACTTCACACAGACAGTTGCCTGAGGACGGAATCGAACCCAGGTCCCTGGTGCTGTGAGGCAGCAGTGTTAACCACTGAGCCACCGTGCCGCCATTCCTCACGAATAATGCAAGTGTGTTAAGAATTGCTTCTGCAACCAAATTCCAAACAAATTGAAAAGAAAATTAACCTGTGTGTGGTGGCAACAAAATACTCAAGAATATTAAACTAACCATATTGCTTGAAGTCAAACAAATGGATTTTTCCCGCTCAAAGAAAAAAATTACAGTACTACTTGTTTACCTTGTCTTTATTAGCTTAAAAACAGTAATAAAAGAAATCAGTTGCAGCAAACGTATATTAATTTAGTTAAATTTTATGGAACAAGGGATTTAGAAACATTCCACTGCCAATCGCGTTAAAAAAAAGACTCGTCTTGTTTTATTGACTAATTTGAATTAACTGGATCATGGCATTATTTTAAAAAAAAAGGCAGAAAGAACTGTAATAATGAGTCAGTTGCAGCCTTGCTCTGATGGTATTGATTTGGTGACTCAGGCACCAAGGGAATACCCTGCTTTCCCCAAATAGTGCCCAAAAATCATTCAAAAGAACGTTAGTACGAAGAAGCAGCCTTGGATTAATGTCTTATTCTGAAGACAACTGGCAGCAATTTCCACAGAGATTCTTCTGCTCTTCTGCTGCAACGTTGTTGGAAGATCATCAGAATTTTGGACAAATTGTGTAGTTATTTACACCAATCCTACAGGCCTTTTGCGAAAATTGTAGTATATCAGGACTTACCATGGAGACTTCACTGCAATCTCAAACAAAGCAACACTGTCTATCAGAAAATGACCCAAACTATACTTCAAACTGTAATGAGTACAAGAGTCTCAATTATTTACTATCCATTTTAATGTCTTGGATGAAGGAACAATGTACATTAGAGTCAAATTTGCTGTTGATCTAAGGATGGGTGGGAAAGCAAGTTCTGTGGAAGACACAGAGACTGCAAAGGGAAACAGATAGGTTAAGTTGGCAGATGACATATAATATGAAATGAGACATTGTTCGATTCAGTAGAAAGAATGGAAAGGGCTGAATTTTATTTATAAGATAGCAAAATGCTGCTGGTCAGAAGCATTTGAATGTGCTCATACATGAATCACAAAAGGTAAACATGTAAGAACAGAGAGTATTTAGGAAGCCTGTTTTGCAAAGGGGATAGACAGTCAAGTCTTATTTAAAGAGTGCTTAACTTGGATTGGAGGCAGTTCACAGAAAGTTCACCAGGTTCATTCCTCTTATGAAGGAAGGTTGAACAAGTTGGATCTTTAGATTGGAAGGTTAGAATAAGAGGGGATCTGATTGAAGCATATATTATTATGGACACTGACAGGGTAAAAGCTTCACCTTCACCTCTGGATGCTTCTCCTCACAGGGGATTCTTGAAAGAGGGGGAAAAGTTTTGAAATACAGGGCATCCAATTATGACAGAGATGAGGAGATATTTAGTCTCTATGTTATTAATCTTTGGAATTTTCTTCCAGACAGCAATAAAACTGAGTTACAGAGAAATTATAGTTGTTTGGGGGGGGGGGGTTGGCACAGCAGGGGAAGTGCAAGAAAGCATGTAAAGGCCACTTCTAGATCAACCATGATTTTGTTTAATGGCCAAAGAGCTGGCTCTCTTATTTCATATGTTTTGATCATATGCCTGAATCCAAATTGACTCAGAACCAAGAGTACATCATTGGGTCAAGCTGACATTGCAGGCATGTAAAAAATTCTCTTCCACCCTATGCTGGCAGTGTATGGTCTTTTCCACAATAATTACGTATCTGAGAAACTTTGAGATATTTCCCAAGCAGATCAGATCATGTTCAATTTCCACCGTGGATATTTGAAGAGAATTTTTGAAACACTTGGGGAGATACACTATTCAATGGTTAGCCCAGGGATTCTCTGGGGATTACCTAAAAAAACAGTAATTGCTATGCTATCATGCCCGATTGGAAATCATATTGGAGTCATTGCGTTGAAAATTTTGAAGAGGTGATTAAAAGAGTGGGCAGGGGAATGTCTATGGATGTTGTTATTATGGATTTCCAGAAGGTATTTAATAAAGTCCCACAGGAGAGACTGGTAACTAAGGGAGAAGCCCACGGATTGAGGGCAAATTACTGACATGGCCAGGAAATTGGTTAGATGACAGGTGACAGAAAGTGAGGATAATGGATAGAAATGCAAGAATACAGCTGTTCCACAAGGATCTTGTGTTAGGGTCTCACTTATTTACATTATTTATTAATGACCTGGGGTAATGGCATAGAATGTCATAAGTCCAAATTTTTGGATGATACAAATTAGATGGTATTGTAGACAGTATAGATCTGGTTCATCCATATTAACACAATGGTCTAGAAAACACAACAAAATCTCTACTTCCTCAGGAGGCTAAGGAAATCTGGCATGTCCACAAAGACTTTTACCAATTTTTATAGATGTGCAATAGAAAGTGTCCAATCTGGATGTATCACAGCATGTATAGCAACTGTCCTTCCCAAGACTGCAAAAAAAACTGCAGTGAGTCATGAAAACAGCCCAATCCATCACGCAAACCAACCTTCCACTGACTTCATCTATACTTCCTGCTGCCTCAGGAAAGCAAACAAACACAATTGAAGACTTCTCCCATCCCAATTATACTCTCTTCCACCAGGCAGAAGATATAAAAGTTTGAATACACACATCAACATATGCAAGAAAAACTTCCTCTCCTCTGTTATCAGAATTTTGAATAGACCTCTCAAACGTTAATTTGGATCTCTATCTCTGCACCTTCTCTGTGGCTGTAACACAGTATACTGCACTCTGTTGTGCTACCCTAATGCACTTCATATGGTTCAACTTGCAAGTACAGCACACAAAGCAATGCTTTTCCTATATCTTGGTATATGTGACAACAATAAATCAAATTCAAATGATAATACAAAACTATAAAGAGATAATGAAAGACTAATGGAATGGGCAAAACTGTGAAAGACAGAGTTCAACACAAGCAAGTAAGAGGTTAATAGGTCTAGTCCAGTTTCGGAGACCTGGTTGGCACAGACAAGTTGGACCAAAGGGTCTGTTTCAGTGTTATATCTCTCTATCCATTTTGGATGAAAAAAGGACAGATCAGGGTACTTGTATGAAGTTGAATACTTTGCGTGTCCAAAGAGATTTGGGGGTTTAGGTGTATAGATCTTTAAAATGCCACAAACAGGTGCAGAAGATAATCAAGACAGCTAATGGAATGCTGGCCTTTATATCTAGAAGACTGGAGTGTAAGGATGCAGAAGTTGTGCTGTAGCTATACAGAACCATGTTTAGACCCGACTTGGGTACTGAGAATAGAACCGGGCACCATACCTTAGGAAGGATATACTAGCCTTTGAAGGAGTACAATATAGGTTTACAGGAATGATACCTGGACTTCAGGGGTTATGTTATGAGATGAGATGAGATTAACAAATTAGGCTTGTTTTCTCTAGAACTTAAAAAGGTTAAAGGGTATCTAAGATTTTGGAGTAGATCTGTAGCTTGGGTTGTGGATGTTGGGGTTGATTGTCTCGCCAAGCTGTTTTGTTGTTCTGCAGATGTTTCGTTACCATGCTGGGTAACATCCTCAGTGCAGCCTCTGATGAAGCGTCGGTGTGTTTTCCCGCCTGATTTTTAAACTCTGGGGTCCGTTGCGATGGATTGCGTCACTTCCGGGTTTCCGCCATAGTGGAATGAATATGGGGTCGAGTTCAATGTGTTTATTAATAGCCTGCTTCGTAGAGTGCCAAGCTTCCAGGAATTCTCGTGCTTGTCTCTGCCTAGCCTGTCCCAGGATCTTGGTGTTGTCCCAATCGAAGTTGTGGTTCTCCTTGTCCATGTGGATTGAGATGAGTGAGTATTGGTCGTGTCTTTTTGTAGCCAGTTGGTGTACATGTTGTTAGTTTCCTTCCTGTTTGTCCAATATAGTGTTTCTCACAGTCTCTGCAGGGGATCTTGTAGATGACATTGGTCCTGTCCATGGTGGGGAGTGGGTCTTTAGTATCACCTCTATTTATTTTATCCAATCTAATATCTCTGCTGCCTCCTGCTTTACTGGCTTGCTCATAGCATCCCCTTTGAGTGAAGACTTTTGCAACTATTTATTTCTTGAGCCATACCATCTGCCTCCACAAGAATCCCTTTTATGGTCCCTAGCCAGCCCCACCTTTAAAATGACAACCTTTTAAAGGCAGCCTTTTTAAAAATGCAGTAATTCTCAGAATTTCAATCCACACAACAGAGTTCAAATGTTCAATTTTTTCTCTCCATGAAATTTTATATTTTTCTTTTCCATTCTCCCCTCCACCTTGGCAATTTTAATATTCTATTCCTACATGCATTTTCACTCGCTGAGAAAAAGTTGTAAGCAACAGATTTTCTACAGTCTGTAATCAGTTAACAGAGGTGTACTTCTGTAAAACAGAGATTATCCTGATTGTGTTACAATGTTTCTAGGCCACAGTAATCTACTGTGGTAGAGGACTCACAATATTTTTCATTTTTATGTACTGCACAACATGTTGTTGCAATTTGTTTTATAACCCAGTGGGACAAATTTCCAGGATATGGCATATACATGTGTACAAAACATACAATCTGCAAACTTATGATGCACAAACAACAAACAAACTCTGAATGCAGGTGATGCAAATGGCATAAAAAAGCACAAAAGCAAGGATCATCAGTACAGAGAGGAAGTTATTCTATTCGGAGTTAGTTTTGTGAATAAATCATTGTTCTAAAATCAAAAAAGGAAGTAAATTCAATAAAGTTATAAAGGAGATAAGCAAAAATTATAAAAGAGAAACAAAAGGACAAGTTGAAATGACACCAACATTCACTTGGTTGTTACATTTAAAGCAAAAGAAGTTGAAGAATGGAATGAAAACATTTACATTGAAGTACTTCTAGCATTCATGCAGTCTATAATGTTATGGGTCTGCATTTTGAGCAGAGGGATTCACAGACACACTGAAAAGCAGACTATATTAAAAAGTTATTGATGATTTTTAGCTGATGAATTGGGCTTTGCACTCTATACACAGAAGATTTTCCACTGGATCTGGTATGTGTGAATGTGGAAAACAACTTGGTATTTTCCATGGGACCAATTCTGACAGGGGACTCCATGCTGCTCCTATGTTGACAGGTAAAGAGGTACAGCGCTTGCACCATCTGCAGGCATGGAATGCTTGACATGAGGGCTGCCTATCAGGTCTGGCTTACAGTGATCAGAAATCGATGGCAGGGTCCATGGGCATCTAAAGATCCCTTTCAGAATGCTGCCATACACAAGTTAACTAATTACATCTTTCAAAATTTATTCAAGGCTTAGGTAATCTCCTAGGAGTTAACAGGGAACTGATCACCCACGTGTGAAAGGTGTTGGTAGTACAGCTGGGTTTGTATGGAATCCCTATCATGCCAGAGTCACACACCAATTTGAGATAGGGGCTGGATTGCTAGGTTATCAGGCTTAATGAATATTCAAGTAAGTTAGCAATTTAAACAGCAGAGCGCTTAAAATTCATGGTTGAACTGCAGAACACACCAAGTATTTTCCTAAAATTCTTTGAAATTATATAAAAGGAATGGGGTTAAAAACATTTAACTAAAAGCCACTTAACTCACGAGTAGCAGGAGATTTCTTAGAACCATAGAGAAAGCCAACATTTGTAGACTAATAGGACTGACAGTCTTTATAGACTGAAACTTCAATGCAGTACTGCTCACTCTCACTGGTGAATGTAAAAGATCTGATGGCACTATTTGAAAAGTGGAGAAGTTCTCCTAGTCCCTGGCTAATATTTATTCCTCAAATGAAAGCACTAAAACAGTTTACCTGACCGGTAATTATAATGATGCTTGGGGACTTTGTTCCATACCAATTGGGTCCTACATTTGTCAATACAAATTTCCACAATGCTGAATCCAAGGAAGGGCCTGAACTACAAGCTCAAATCTTGCAACATGATTTGAATGCACAACTTTCTGGTTTACAGCTAAGTGTACCTTCAATTAAGCAAAACTAACACTAAGTGCAGATAGCCAAAACATGGTACAATTTCATGGATACAACAATTGTGCCTCTACAAACAGGATAGCCAGAGGACACAAGAGGGCCTTTTGAACTATATTTGGCGTCTGACATCAATAGAAGTGTAACCATATAGGAGACGAAATCAGAATCATGCAGATTTACCCATTCCTCTTATCATATGTGATGTCGCTGCAGTGGTTTTCCATTTATATTTGGCAGGAGCTGTAATTTTAATTTGTAAATTATAATTACCATCACCATGCCTCCTGGTCCTTCCCAGTTTCACTCAGACAAAATCGGAGGGGACATGGAAATGTTGGCTTCTTAATACGTGTAGTGTCAGAGCTAGGAAATGACACATTATCCATACAACGCCACAAATATACCAAGCAGCTTAAGAGAATCCAAAGGTAAAGCAAGTTAAAATTGTGAATCTCAAAAATTTCAGTAAGTAGAAATGGAGCAGGCAAGCGCATGAAAACTTAAAACACCATGCTTCAAGAAACAGCAGTACAAAACTCACAAAGCACTGTATAAAAGAGATATTGCATGTGGTAAAGTGCAGAGGGATTTCAGTGGAAACTGTGTGTGTTACAAATATAACAAATGAATAGATCCAGAATCTATTTCCACACCTGCTACTTTAGATTTTCTATCATCTTTTGAGTGTGTGGCATGTTCGCACTTGATGTGGCCAGAGACTAAATCTCTGTGATGCTGATTTTGTCTCTTGGGCCTAATTGTTTGCAACAAGTAATTAAACATTTTGCTTGGTAGAAATATGTTCCAACATCCAAACATAACCATTTGTTTATAGCCAATTCAATATCAAATGTGTTACATATATCAAATAAAAACATGAAAACCTGATTCATATCATGTACTTTTAGAAACAATTAAAATGCTATATAGCTTTCACATCTGTTAAATTTGGTACAAAAGAAAATCTCAGAATGATATGTGTATCAATATCTGTGAATACAGACAGACATTATGTTTTGTGATAAAGTCTGTTTGTTTAGAAACATTTCCCAGGTGAATTTAACGCAAATGTTACAAAATCTATTTTTATACAGAGATGTGAGCTGTATAGCTCAATGCATGTCTACCAGGAGAAGCGGCAACTTAATGGTTTATTGATACCAAGCTTGAACATAAACAAATGCAACGGAATTACATGGGAAAATACACAAAGGGAGAAAAAAAAAAATCAATGGCAGAGATTTGAAATTAGCTTTGCTTTTAAGGCAGTTAGAACTTTGAAGCATTTTGCAATGGTTAATTCTTGAATATTGAAATACTGGAACCTAATAGTTGGACAATACACTGTTCCAATGCATTCGTAATGCATTTATCAACCGTTCCATATATCTTAGTTCCTCCACCTGGAAGAACCAATGGTTTGCTGGTTCAGAGAGTCTACTGGTTTATTTAGAATGTCATTGCAAGCACTAATTGCTACTTGTATTATAAACCTCATGTTTATTCTACTAAACTTACCTTTACTGTCTGGTTTATCATGAAGTAAAACTCAGATTACGTTAAGTGCGGACATGCTGTAGACTCAGGCAGAGTAGAAAATCTGAAATAGATTCTGGATCTTCTAGATTTTATCATATTGCCTCAGTCAATCCTTTGTATGTTAAGGTTACAATCTTAAATTTCACCAGTATTTTTGCATTATTCAATTCTCTGCTCTTGAATCGTCTTTATTAGTTGACAAATCTGCTAAATATCTAGAAATTGCTCTTATTATTGAAATCAGTGTTTGTTTCCAGTTAGTGGTTCTCCATTGGCTGGAAAACCAGACTTTTCAGTTCCTGAAAAGAAATCTTAAAACAAGTCTTCCCACTTGCAAAATGAAAGCTGAACATCAAAGGAAAAAGGAAGAAAAATAAATATGTTGAAGCATTTTCTTTTTGAGAAGAATAGATCAGGTTAATAGAGCTAAGTGAAAAGAAAACTGAATACAATAGGAAAGAATTCAAGAAAAAGAAACACTAGGTGAATTATACGTTTATTTTAAATTCTGATTTTTTTTGTAATTTTGTTTAAAGTTTTCACAAACAGCTGTACTATAGTAAGGAAAATATTGTTACACATGACAATATAGTTCAGATTATTTCAATATATACCATCAATAATTGAATAAACCCATAGAATAGTTGCAACACAAGAAGTGGCCCCTTGGTCTGTTGAGTCCAAGCTATTTCTCTGCAAGTGCAATTCGCCTAGTCCTACTCCCTTCCATTTTCTCCATAATCCTGCAGTCATTTTCTCTTGAGATATTTAGCCAAACACTTTTCAAAAGGCACAACCACATCTACTTTTGTCATACCCTCAGGCAGATCATAGAATCATAGAAGAGGTCCTTCAGTACATCAAGTCTGTATCAACGTAAACTACTGTAAATCTGCTCTACACTGCCACTTCTCAGCACTTGATCTGGAGACTCGAATGTTACGATATTTAAAGCGCTCATTCAAGTGCCACAACATTCCAGATCCGAACCATTTGCTGTGTAAAAAGCCTTTCCTTGTGATGTTGAGGTAGAAGGAACTGCCGATGCTGGAGAATCTGAGATAACAAGGTGTAGAGCTGGATGAACACAGCAGGCCAAGCAGCATCAGAGGAGCAGGAAACCTGATGTTTCAGGTCTGGACCCTTTTTTAGAAACCAGAAACGTCAGCTTTCCTGCTCCTCTGATGCTGCTTTGCCTGCTGTGTTCATCTAGGTCTACACCTTGTTATCTCTTATTTCCTTATGATGTTGACGCCATGATTCTCAACCATAACAATGGGAAAAGCATGTCCCTCCTTTGCTACAATCACTCAAGTTGTTGAGGCTTTATCAAATTTTCTTTTAACCTTACCTTTTAACTACTTGAGAGCCCCAGTTTCTCTACTATTGTCATAGTTGAAGTCCCTGGATCCATTTGTGAAATCATTTATGTCCTTTACATCCTTCTTTAAGTGTGGCACCCAAAATTGGACACACTATACAATTGAAGCCAAACCAGTGGTATATAAAGGTTCCCCATAATCTCCTTGCTTCTATTTAAAGCGTTCAGGGTCCCATATACTTTACTAACCACTTTTCCAACCTGCCTTGCCACCTTTAATGATTTGTGCGTATACTGTAAGTCCCTCTGCACCCTCTTTGATATAGTACTCCTTATTTTGTATTACCTTATTGAATCCCTACCATTGTAGAAACAGGCCATTCAGCCCATCACGTCTGCACTGATCTTCCAAAGAGCCCATCCCATACCCATCCCCATCCCCCTACCCTTTCTCTGTAACCCCACATTTCCCATGGCTAACACACCTAAATTACACATCCCCGAACACTATGGGCAATTTAGTATTGCCTGTCTACCTGACCTGTACATCTTTGGACTGTGGGAGGAAACTACAGCACCTGGCGGAAAACCATGCAGACACAGGGAGAATGCACAAACTCCACACAAACAGTCACCTGACAGTGGAATCGAACCCGGGTCCCTGGCACTGTTAGCCAGCAGTTTTAACCACTGCGCCGCCCCTCCTCTTTCTTCCTGCCAGTTTTCAAATGTTAAGTTAATTGACATATAGTTACCACTGGATGTCATCTTCCCTCCTTTTATGAATCAGGGTATTACACTGACAGTTTTTCAATTCTCTGGCACTTTCCTAGAATTGAATATTTCTTGAAAGATTACTATCAGGGCATCTACTTTTTCTGTAACTGCTACCTCTTACATCCTAGGATGCACTCATCAGATCCAGGGGACCTACTGGCCTTGAACCATGTTAGTGTCCCTAATATCTTTTTCTCTAGTGATAATTATTGTGTTTATTTACTCCCCCCTTTTTAGTCCTGTGATTGCTTAGTTTTTTTGGAGGGTTATTACAGTCCCCTAGAAGATTTTATTTTCTTATCTCTTATTATCCAGGGAGCTCAGCCTTTGTTTGTTCTACCTGTCCTCTTGTGGGAATGCAACCTGACTGTCCAAGAATTATCAAGCCTTCAAGTTATATTTTGTTTCACCTGCCAATATTTGATTCCAATTTATGCGTGCTAGATCTGATCTCACCCCATTGAAAGTGGTCTTCCTTTAATTAGTTAATTTTATCTTGGACACATTCTTTCCATGGCTAACCTAAATCCTATGATGCTATAATCACTGCCCCGTAACTATTCCCAAATTGCAGAGGTTTTCAAAATCACAAAAAGACTAGACACATTAGATAAGGAAAAAGATTTCATTGGTGGAAGTAATAAATATAAAAGGCCTGAAAATTTAAGGTTATTGGCAAAAGCAGCAATAACCACATGAGGATGATTTTTTTTTCATGCAGTGAATTGTTCAGATCCTAAATGCACTGCCTGATATTGTGGTGAGGAAACTTCAATCAAGCAATTTAAGAGGAAATTGGATTATTATCTGAAAAAGAACACACAGAGCCATGAGAAGGTGGGTGAATAGCAATGATGCAAGGATGACTGTTTCTTTGGAGAACCAGCACAAAGACAACAGCATGGCACCCTGTGTGCTGTAACCATTCTGTGATTCTCTGACATTTGATCCACTTGACCTACCCATTCTCTACAGCCAGATCCAATTAAAAAAAAAACTAAAATTTAATATGTTAAAAGCAACAAAATTTGATATTACAGAACTAAATTCATATGACCTATAAGGAACTTACCAGAGTTCCAAATCCAAGGGTCCAAAAATGTTCATTCCTCACTTCGAGAACACCATCTAGAGTGGAGACCTAAAAAAAGGACATTCAACTACCCACATGCACAGTAATGTTTCAAGTTTATTTACAGACATTTGTAAGCAACAAACAGAAACAATATCTGATTATCTTAACAATCCACTGTAGCATTTGACAACTTACTTGCACATAAAAGCATACAAAAATGCTTTCTGGTTGGCAAAGAGCACATTATATATGCACATGTTAAACTGCCTTTTTATCTCACGTAACAATTTCAAAGTATTCATGTTAGATATTGGGGCAAAATAAAGCTGGAAGCCAATGTGCTTCCTTTCCTGCTTGCTTTGTGTTGTCACAGTTTCACTACTAGCTAGGAGTGCAGGATGTCATCCTACAGCCTTAGTGCTCAACTCACTTGAGGCAGAGGCACATTGTCACAGGACACTACATCCTGCCATCATATCCATCATCAAGGACCAACACATCATCACCAGTCTAGATGCAGCAAATTGAACTTGAAGTTTGAATTAAATTCAAAACCACATGGCTGAGAGCCAAGTGCAGTTACTAACATGTCCCCAGTGAATCAACGTTTATAATTCAATGCTATCTGAGAATCTGGCATTCAGTACTTTTTCTTTCACTAATACTTATGGAATATTAACAGAACTTCAATGTCTAGACTGGGGGGGGGGGGGGGGGCGGGGGGCGGGCATGGTGGTGACCTCTGAATGCCAACCCCTACCCTTGCCTCCCAACAAATGATAAAAATGACTTACCTTCTTGACTGAGACCTGACACTGAGTAAAACATTATATGTTCTCCAACAACTGACATTGCTAATCTTACTAATTTAAGTCAACATCTTGAGGAACACTTTGCATTTACAAATTATTTTTCATGACCCCAGGATATTCTAAAACACATTACAGAAAATGAAGTACTTTTGCAGTGTAGAAAGTGTCTTTTCATATCAATTACAGAAAGTTAACATGCAGGCACTGCAAGAAATTGGGAGAGGAAATAGTATACATTCCTATCCCCAATCCACATGTTCATATGTGATGGCCAGATCACATGAAAGAGTATTAAAATATGGATAAAATGTTACTGCAATTTTTACGTTGCCCAGTAATAATTCATACCTCTCTTAAAAGTTTGTCCAGTTGTCCAATCACATGTGAAGGTGTTGTCTGTTTAAAAAAAAGTCAAATGTATTTCTAGAAATCTTAGCAGCATAGCAGCATCCTCAATTAAGAATATTTATACAGGAAATATGCTTATTCACAAAATGAATTGTTTTGCTTCCCCTCATTTTAAATCCCTTGTTACTGGCTATACCATTCTCAAATTCTGTCATTGAAACCCAATGAAAGAAAAAAAAAGTAAACCTTTGATGTTGTATGATTTAATTCTTGCATAAATACTCTTAATTCATCACCTGAAAGTTGTTTCCATCTTGACTAAGAACAGTATCAGACCTGTTTCATCACTGTTACAGCATTTAAAAATTTTCTGTTGAAAACTAATCGAGGTTTGTTGGAAAAAGAAAGTAAATTCAAGTGGACATCCTATAACAATTTTCTGCATTGAATAATGCCTTAATGAGATCCTATTTACACAAAAAATTGCTCTGTAGTCGCATGAGAACTTAGCATGCCTAATATTTTGCATGACTGAAGTCTTAACAAGAACTTGATTTACAGATGACCATAGAATGAATTGCTATTTCCCAAGGTTGGACACGAGGCAAGAGGATTCCTACCTGAAGCAGAACCTTTCCACTGTAGACACTCATTGGATACATGGTGCCAAATGTCATAACTGCAATGGCTATAGCTGAGGCTGTGTCCACAGCAAAATAATTACTGAAAATAGAGACAAAAATAACTGGGGGTCAAAATATCATATTACTCTTCTCATAGCTAGTTAAAATACCAAATGCAGTTTAACACAGATAAATGTGAGCTAATGTACTTTAGTCAGTTTATGACCCAGACTTTAGAAAGTAAGGTTGGCAATTTTCTCCCCCTGGAGGTGGCAAGGGAAAATAATGGGATGAGTTAGCCCTAGATGAAACTCATCCTCTTCTGACCACCTGAGTAATTAAGAGCTAGATGAGAGGAGGTCCTATCAGGACTTTCTATACTTGTTTGCAATTAAAGCTCTTAAAATATTCAATAAATTGCAACTTAAGATGTCTCATCTGGCACCTCTCCAAATGTTTGCCTCCCCGAGGGTGAGAAAGGTGGCTAGTTTGCCGATCTGTCTGTCAGGGGAGGGGGGTGGGCAGCGAGCATGGAGCTGACCTCTAAATGCCACCCCTCTTTTGTCTCCCAACCTCCTTCACTCTATCAGATGATAAAAATGACTGACCTTCTTGCAGCTGAATCCCAAGGAAATTGACCTTGACTGGTGGACTTTGGGCCCAGAAGCTGCCTGCCTCTGACTGGTCAGCAGCTTCTGTTGACTCAGGTTGATAGTGCTGAAGTCTATGATAGGGTGAAATACTCATCCTCACTCATCTGTCAGCTCTTAATGAGCTGATTGGCAGATGATTGGGCAACTTACCTTTGTGGTTGAGGTGGCATGTTAGTCACCATCTAGAGTGCAGAATCTCAGAATTATCACAGCTCAGGATGACGACATTTGAACAATTGCATCTGCACTGGCTCTCTCAATGAACAACTGACCCTGTGTAATTCCCCTGCCTCCTTCCTGTAATCTTTCACATTATTCCTTTTCAAATAAAGGTATAATTCCTTTCTGATACCTTGATTGAGCCTTTGTCCACCAAACACTGAGACAGCACATTACATACTAACCTCAACCACTGATACACACCTGGCCACAGTTAGAAAAAAAATGGGAAAATTTTGTTCTAAGAAATTGACAGGGAAATGAGCAAAGGGATCCAGGGATGCAACTGAATAAACATATAAGATTACAGGTCAGTACATTAACTAGAAATTTTAACTAGACACTAGAATATCTGTGGGTATACAGAAACATAGAAACTAGGAGCAGCAATAGGCCGTTCAGCCTTTTGAGTCTGTTCCACCATTCAAAATGATCATGGCTGGGCATCCAACTCAGTACTCTGTTCTTACTTTCTCCCCATATGGCTTTTAATCCCTTCAGCCCTAGGACTCCTTCTTGAAAACAGTGTTTTGACCTCAATGCTTTCTGTAACTGAGAATTCCACAGGCTCACCGCTCTCAGTGAAAATTTTCTCCTCATCTCAGTCCTAAATGACCTACCCAACATCCTTAAACTTTGACCCCTGGTTTTGGACCTTTTAAATATAGATGGGGTTAGGGTTTTAATTCAAAAGTAGTGAAGCTATGTGAAACGTGAATAGGATCTAAAAAGGACACAAGAAGAACCACTGCAAACATTTATAAGGATGGTAGCAGAACTGGGAGAATTTAGCTATTTCGAAAGATTTAAAAGATTACAGCTTTTTTAGAAAAGGTCAACTTAGAGGTGACCTGATGGAGCCTCAAAAGTTATGAATGAGGTGAGCAAAAGACAGAAATAGAATCTTTCAAATTGTAGAATAATTCAAAACTAGGAGCCATCAATGCAAGATAAAATCCAAAAGTAAAATAGAAACCTTTAAAATTTTACTCGAGTGACTAGAACGTAGAATTCTCTGTCACAGATGCGGTTGAAACAAACAGATTAGATGAACACTAGATGAGCATGTGAAAGAAAAGGGATTAGAAAACTTAGCTGAAAGGCTAAGATGAGGTGGATGGAACAGTAGGAGATTTGTTTGAAGTATAAACATCAGCACAAACTATTTGTGCTGTAATTCCTTGTAACATAGAATATCTGAACATGGGAGTTAAAGGAGATTAGAGTTTGGGAGGAGGCAAGGCTATGAAGGGAAAAGCATAGGTTACTAGGGATTTTCAAATTTACAACTGGCTAGAGTGTCAAGCTGGTCAACAAAGGCATAAGTGAAGGCAAATATGACGGAGGAGTGCGCAGATGAGCTTTGGATAAACTGGAGTTTACAGGAAGTGAAGGGTGCCAAGCCAGCAAATAATACATTTGGTGAACGGGGCCAAAAACATGAATAAGAGTTTTAACAACAGATGGCTTTGACCAAGGAGACACTAAAACTGAAACAGAAGTGGGGAATGTGGTGGAGGTGAAAACGAGCAATCTTGGTGATTAATAAAAATCCAGGCTTGAAGCTGGATTTAGAACTGATCAAACTGTCAAAGTTTTATATTGCTTGGTTCACTCTAAGAAAATGGTTGGGAAAGAGGAGGTAGTCAATGGCAAAAGAACAGAGCTTTTGACACAGGCCACAAATAGAGATTTCAGTCTTCTTGATGTTTGGCTGGAAAGATTTGACCAAATAATGCTGTTTTATTATTTATGAGACGTGGGTGTTGCTGTTGCCCAGAATTTGTTGCCCTTGAGGTAGTGGTGGTGAGCTGCCTTCTTGAACCACTGCAGCCCAATAATGCCCTTAGGGAGGGAATTCCAAGATTTTGACCTAGCAACAGTGAAAGAACGGCGATATATTTTCAAGTCAGGATGGTTAGTGGCTTGCAGGGATACTTGCACGTGGTGGTGTTCCTATGTATTTGCTGCTCTGGTCATTCTACATGGGAGTGAGTGTGGGTTGGAAGGTCCTGTCTAAGGATCTTCAGTGAATTTCAGCTGTGCATCTCGTGGATAGTACACACTACCTCGACTGGGTGTCGGCGGAGGGAGTGGATGTGGGACCAAACAAGTGCACTACATTTATCCTGGGGGTGTCGAGCTTCTTGAGTGTTGTTAGAGCTGTACCCATCCAGGCAAGTGGCCAGTCAAAGGCGATTAGGAAGGATATTACTAAATTGACGAGGGTTCAGAAAAGATTTACCAGGATGTTGCTGGGAATGGAGGATTTGAGTTATAAAATTAGGCTGGACAAGCTGGGACTTTTTCCACTGGAGAATAGGAGATTGAGTGGTGACCTTATAGAGGTTTATAAAACCATGAGGAGTATAGATAAGATGAATAGCAAGGGGCTTTTCCCTAGGGTGGGGGAATTCAAAACTAGGAGTCATATTTTTAAGGTGAGAGGAAAAGGTTTTAAAAGAGACATGGGGACAACTTTTTTTTTTAACACAAGGAGTACTTCATGTATGGACTGAACTGCCAGAGGAAGCAGTGGATGCAAATATAGTTACAATATTTAAAAGACATTTGGACAAGTACATGAATAGGAAAGGTCTGGAGGGATATGGGCTAAACGTAAGCAAGTGGGACTAGTCTAATTTGGGAACATGTTCAACCAAAGGGTCTGTTTCCATGTCGTATGACTCTATGACTATTCCATCACATTCCTAACCTGTGCCTTGTAGATAGTGGACGGGGTTCTGGGGAGTAAGAAGGTGAGTTATGTGTAGTATTTCTAGCCTCTGACCTGTTCATGTAGCCACTGTGTGTGTGTGGTGAGTCTAATTGAGTTTCTGGTCAGTAGTAACACCCAGGATGTTGATTGTGGGGGATTCAGGGATGATAACACCACTGAATGTCAAGGGATGATGGTTAGATTGTCTCTTATTGGACATGGACATTGCCTGGCATTTATGGAGTACAAATTTAAATTGCCATTTGTCAGCCCAGCCCTGGATATTGTCCAGATCTTGTTGCATTAGAACTTGGACTGCTTCAGTAGCTGAGGAATCTTAAATGGTGCTGAACATTGTGCAATCATCAGCGAATGTCCTCACTTCCGACCTTATGACAGAGGGAAGCTCATTGATGAAGCAACTAAAGATTTTT
This sequence comes from Ginglymostoma cirratum, assembly GCA_024137785.1. Classification (NCBI taxonomy): domain Eukaryota; kingdom Metazoa; phylum Chordata; class Chondrichthyes; order Orectolobiformes; family Ginglymostomatidae; genus Ginglymostoma; species Ginglymostoma cirratum. The sequence continues at coordinate 15,352,044 of JAHRHZ010000018.1, forward strand.
GGGCTAGGACACTACTCTGACGAACTCTTGTAGAGATGTTGCAGAGCTGAAATGACTGACCTCCAATAACTACAACAATCTTATGTGTCACATATGATTCCAACCAGCAGAGTTGCCCCCTGACACCCATTGATTCCAGTTTTGCTAGGGCAATATAGAGCTGGTTGTGGGTTTAAAAGAAATGTCTGAAATAGAGCTGGATGCCATTGACATGAGACACTGATGTCAGCCATACCTGGAGATAATATCACTATATGCAGAACAGGAAGAAAAACAACGCATAGAAATGAAATAGGAGACAGCAAAGGATAGATCATTCGTGGAATTCAAGAGGCACAAATCAGACTTGAAAACAGAAAATCAGACTTGAAACGGTCTTATTACATGCGTAGAACCAGGCAAGGACAGTTCCTTGAAATCAGACAGTGAAGAGGACACAAGGAACAAGACAACTTGGTCAACTGTATTACTGTTGTGGTAGACATCAACAAGGACAAAGGATAACTCAACATTATTTATGTTTTAATACATTGAGAAGTTTAAATTAAAGATGTTATTGTATTAAATAATATCCGTTAATGGCCTATTTCCATATTTCTCAAGGATGAGGTTCAGTATGGAACTTCCAATCCACATCACTTACTTTATTTCAATCAGCATGTAGGTGATGCAAAGTGCCAGTGCTCCTGCGAGGTCAATTAGGACAAATGGGTTCATGCGAGGAAGCAAAATGCTGCTTAAACTTGGAATTATTCCACATAAACTGGAAACAAAATATAATGTGGTTTTAAAGATAATCCATTCTGAAACTTTTTAAAATACATCTTGTCAATTGAATCTTCCCAAGTACAATATTTTTCAGTGCTCAGCTACTTCATGAACAGACAACAATTTTTGCTTTATCTCATACCATTAATTATTCCAAGTAACTGATTCCATGAGCTCTAGTTCCTACATCACTCATTAGAAGCTGTACAAGAGTGGCCATGTGGGCTTGTTCTCAGTTTCCTTCCTGCAGCAAAGTGCTAAGATTCACCACTTCCCAGCATGAATAAATTAGCAACCCACATTTGGTACACATTGGCTGGTAAATTGCATGGGACTGCATTGTTGCAGCTAATGCACTCCAACATCATTCTAGCCCAAAAAATTAAACCATATTAAATGATTTGCCACCCCCCGGTTCCTGCACGTGTATTTATGACCTGACACCATGTGAGACTTAAATTCACAAGTTTAAATACATGGAGATGATTAATATTTATAGAGATGGCAAACATTTCAATTTATACTACTGCTTCCTCCAAACCATTCACAAGATAATAGGGAATGGATCCTTGGGAGTGATTGAGAGGTAGTAATCTGACCCAAGGACACAGATAATAACTAATTTTTAAGAGTGAAGCTTTAGTACTTTATAATTATCTGAATACAAAGATGAAATTACAGCCTTGAAATTACTCTAGGGTATTTAATTTATGCCTTGTAAGATGCACATAACGTATTAAGTATATTCAACTTTCTGCTCCTGTTCTTACAACCTGTGTCGATGGCTACTGTGCTTCACGTTATTGAAGCACAACAATATCCATGCTTAACAATTATTAAGCAATCATGTTAAACTTCGGACAAATGAAAATATTTACACAGTATTACAGATGTACTTGCTGCTTAACATGCAATGAAGTCTATGTGAAAAAATACATTTCTCTGAATCACAGGATACCTCACTGTGGATGAGGCAAAATTGTGACTGCAGCACAAACTGCAGAAATGTTTGATCTTTTAGTAGGTGATTTTGTAAATATGCAGTCCACTGGGACGCCGCATGATCAGTACGCTCCTACTTGACAAGGTTCTTCATCTAAATCACATCAATCTGTCAGATTGTGAGGAAAGAACAAATTACAGCAACAATTACCCTTCAGCAACTTCAAAAATTTCTAATTTGCCATCTTGTAGTAAGATCAGGGTATTTAATTTGGGTTTTTTGAAGGTGGCTTAAATTACAACCTTCTGCACAATGATTCCTTTTGTGGCACAGAGACTTTACACCAGGCTTACAATGGCTGCAGGGATTCTGCTCAAATTACCTACATTAGCAAACCTAACTACCTTGATAACAGCCCTTGATAACAGGTTCACTCACTGGCTCTCAAATATATGTCACCTACATATTGACAGAAAGTACAAGACAAATTCATTTCTGGCAATGTTGGTGCTACTCTATTCTCTGGGTCAGCAGAAGACGGCATGAATCAACATTTCTGTGATTTCCAAATGTACTTTTCTTTCTATGAAAAAAAAGATTTGTTTTGGTCTCCTGGCATAATGGATTCACTTCCTGTCGGAGAGAAAGAAACTGATAGCATAATTGTGATTATCCATTATTACTTGCTACTTTCAAAAGCTGCTTGATTGAACAGCATATTTTACTACTGCATACTTACAAAACCAGTAAAGCTGAACACATCAATAAACTGTCAACGTATCAATGGTCGACCAATATACAGACAAGGTGGTCATGGACCTGCAACGTTAACTCAGATTTTCTCCATCGATGCTGTCAGAGATGCTGTGCATTCCCAGCAAATTTTTGTTCTCATTTCTAAATCATTCCTACCTTCGGCTTAGATCAGCAACATGTTCCTGGAGCCAACTTGTACTAGCAGCTGCAAAGACAGAAAGGTCC
>JAHRHZ010000018.1:15354745-15391342 GCA_024137785.1 Ginglymostoma cirratum
AAGTGTTCCCAAGAAACTTTATACCTCAAATAGCAGGAACAGTGATGGAAATTTGATGTGAATTCGAGAGCTGTGGTACACCTTAGCTTGGACCCAGGAGAAGTGAAAGAACCCTCAAAATCCTTTAAACTTTAAGAGACCTCCTGGGTGAAATTAAAAATAGAATGACAAGTGATCTTTACAGGATTCATTAAGTATATTGCTAAATTAGTAGCACTTGCTTTAATGTTTGTACAGTAGCAGTTTTTGTTTGAAATGTGAAATTTTGTGTTGTAATTCTTTCAATTAATAACTAGGAGTTTAAATTTGTATTTATGGTCTCCTTTAAGATTATAAAGATTTTAGAGAAACTGAAAATATTTAATTTTTCTATCAAGATACTAGTAAATATTTACCCATATAAAACTAAGTTTAAAAAAAAACTTACGTATGAATTTCAGGCTGTTCTAGAAATCGCTCCACACTGTTTAAAAAAAAACAGAAGAATTCAATGTGCCCAAGGTAAGAAAAAGCAATCATAGTGTCATATAGAAATTAAGTATAATATATCAAATAGGTTTTAAAACCTTAAAGCTGCGAACTGCTCTTTTGCAAATACCACATTAATGTTAATCCATTGGTCACCAATGACATATCATTCAGCTTTATTTCACAAGAGATTCTTTCCTAAATTTTTACACATTCTCCTCCTCAGATGTCAATTCAAGACAGAATATAGTCACAAGAGTGCTGGCTACTGTACAGATACAGTACCTACATGACTACTCATTATACAGCCCACTGGTTAGATATTCCTTTCTCAGGCCAGGGAGGAAGCGGGTATGTGTGAAGGGTGAGGGAGGGGCAGGGATGGACTGTGGACAATTGGAATCTTAGAAGAGTAGAATACTCGGTCAATTCTGAATTCCCAGCTGAGGTCAGATAATTCACCTTGGGCTAGGGACTTAAACTGGGATGATATGGCAAAGGAAACTATGCACTTAATGTATCAATAATCATTAGGGGACTGATGGTGCAACACATCAACATTGAATATCTCACGCAGGTTAGCAAGTAGGTATTCTCTGTAGTCAGACATGTTATGATTTTTCTTTTCTGGACCCATTAACATTCTACGTCATATTGTACATTCAGATAACTCAACATGGTTTGCATCTTTCAAATCTTCCCTGGATTCAATGCAAGCAAAGAATTACAATTACCTACCAGTGATTATCTACAATAGATGGTGCAGTTATTTTGAAATACACGTAGCATTCCACAAGATTTAAAACTTGTAAACATGAACTGATATTGGTTTTTCTCATCCAAAAAAACATTTGCATGTTACTTAGACAGTAGATAGGGTCTCTCAGCACTTTAACAATGCAGTTCTAAAATGAACATTTCTACAATAGCTACAGTCCTACTGCATTGTACACAAATTTGTACTTCTAAACACTGACTTCCTATTTTTCCCACAAAAATTTTGAACATTTGAAATATTTTAACCCAATACACCAACACAGGTCATCACAGATATCATCATCATAGAATCCCTACAGTGTGGAAACAGGTCCATCAGCCCAACAAGTCCACACCGACCCTCAGAGCATCCCACCCAATAACCCACCTAATCTACACATCTCTGAACACTATGGGAAATTTAGCATGGCCAATCCACCTAGCCTGCACATCTTTCGACTGTGGGGGAAAACCAGAGCACCCGGAGGAAACCCACACAGACACGGGGAGAATGTGCAAACTCCACACAGACAGTCGCCCAAGGGTGGAATTGAACCCGGGTCCCTGACGCTGTGAGGCAGCAGTGCTAACCACTGAACCATCATGCCGTCCTTCATCTGGAGCATGAAACCGATACAATGAATAGCCTCCTTTCCATTATTCTGAAAGTAAAACCAATGCCTAACCTCAAGAGGGGACTGTCAATTCCAAAGAACAGCCTTTTTAAAGAAGTGATAAGGAGTTAAAAGGAACTTATCAATGGCATCCCAAATTACAAGTAAAATCAAGAAATACTTCAAATTAATTTATATTGTACAACAATTTGGTGTAGTGAGAGGGATATGGATTAGTATCATTAACTTGATCCCAGTGAGACACAATGATTTGGTACCTGTGTCCTTGTGATTAACGGAGAGATCATGGCTAGTGGACGAGGAAAATCTGTTAGTTTTTCCACACCTGATTACAAAAGCAGGAAATGTGTATCTGATAAATGGTTAGGGACAAGAATGAGTTCAGTAGTGCGTGATAAGACACCAGCCTGTGGACAGATGCAATGGAAGTTTGTGCCCATGAAAATCTACCCCAACACAAGACAATCTTTTTGGGGAAGGAAAGGAAAAGAACACTAAAAATGAAAACTGATTCTACTAATCTTCAAAGAACAAAGAACAAAGAACAAAGAAAATTACAGCACAAGAACAGGCCCTTTGGCCCTCCAAGCCTGCGCCGATTCAGATCCTCTGTCTAAACCTGTCATCTATTTTCTAAGGGTCTGTATCCCTTTGCTCCCTGTCCATCCATGTATCTGTCCAGATACATCTTAAAAGACACTAACGTGTCTGCGTCTACCACCTCCGCTGGCAATGTGTTCCAGGCACCCACCACCCTCTGCGTAACAAACTTTCCACGCACATCTCCTGTAAACTTTCCTTCTCTCACTTAGAACTCATGACCCCTAGTAATTAAGTCCCCCACTCTGGGGAAAAGCTTCTTGCTATCCACCTTGTCTATACCCCTCATGATTTTGTAGACCTCAATCAGGTCCCCCCTCAATCTCCGTCTTTGCAATGAAAATAATCCTAGTCTACTCAACCTTTCTTCATAGCTAGCGCCCTCCATACCAGGCAACATCCTGGTGAACCTCCTCTGCACCCTCTCCAAAGCATCCACATCCTTTTGGGAATGTGGCGACCAGAACCGTCTGCAGTACTCTAAATGTGGCCAAATCAAAGTCTTATACAACTGTAACATGACCTGCCAACTCTTGTATTCAATACCCCATCCGATGAATGAAAGCATGCTGTATGCCTTCTTGACCACTCTATTGACCTGCGTTGCCACCTTCAGGGAACAATGGACCTGAACACCCAGATCTCTCTGTACATCAATTTTCCCCAGGCCTTTTCCATTTACTGTATAGTTTGCTCTTGAATTAGATCTTCCAAAATGCATCACCTCGCATTTGCCCAAATTGAACTCCATCTGCCATTTATCTGCCCAACTCTCCAATCTATCTATTCTGCTGTAATCTCTGACAGTCCCCTTCACTATCTGCTACTCCAGTAATCTTCGAGTCATCTGCAAACTTGCTAATCAGACCACCTATACCTTCCTCCAAATCATTTACGTATATCACAAACAACAGTGGTCCCAGCACAGATCCCTGTGGAACACCACTGGTCACAGGTCTCCAATTTGAGAAACACCCTTCCACTACTACTCTCTGTCTCCTGTTGCCTAGCCAGTTTTTTATCCATCTAGCTAGCACACCCTGGACCCCATGCAAATTCACTTTCTCCATCAGCCTCCCATATCAAACGCCTTACTGAAGTCCACGTATATGACATCTACAGCCTTTCCCTCGTCAATCAACTTTGTCACGTCCTCAAAGAATTCTATTAAGTTGGTATGACATAACCTTCCCTGCACAAAACCACGTTGTCTATCACTGATAAGCCCATTTTCTTCCAAATGGGAATAGATCCTATCCCTCAGTATCTTCTCCAGCAGCTTCCCTATCACTGACGTTAGGCTTACCGGTCGATAATTACCTGGATTATCCCTGCTACCCTTCTTAAACAAGGGGACAACATTAGCAATTCTCCAGTCCTCCGGGACCTCACCTGTGTTTAAGGATGCTACAAAGATATCTGTTAAGGCCCCGGCTATTTCCTCTCTCGCTTCTCTCAATAACATGGGATAGATCCCATCAGGACCTGGGGACTTGTCCACCTTAATGCCTTTTAGGATACCCAACACTTCCTCCCTCCTTCTGCTGACTTGACCTAGAGTAATCAAACATCTATCCCTAACCTCAACATCCGTCATGTCCCTCTCCTTGGTGAATACCGATGCAAAGTATTCGTTAAGAATGTCACCCATTTTCTCTGACTCAACGCATAACTTTCCTTCTTTGTCCTTAAGTGGGCCAATCCTTTCTCTAGTTACCCTCTTGCTCTTTATATACGAATAAAAGGCTTTGGGATTTTCCTTAACCATGTTTGCTAAAGATATCTCATGTCCCCTTTTAGCCCTCTTAATTCCTCGTTTCAGATTTGCCCTACATTCCCGATATTCTTCCAAAGCTTCGTCTGTCTTCAGACGCCTAGACCTTATGTATGCTTCCTTTTTCCTCTTAGCTAGTCTCACAATTTCACCTGTCATCCATGTTTCCATAATCTTGCCATTTCTATCCCTCAATTTCACAGGAACATGTCTCTCCTGCATGCTAATCAACCTCTCTTTAAAAGCCTCCCACATATGTGGATTTACCTTTTAGGTGTTACAAAGTTGTATAGCGTAATTGTGAATTGGAAGGCAGGAAGTTAGAATTTGTTTGTAATATAAATGATTAGGGAGAAGAATGCGTGATTCCTTTGAGAGTGCTTTTCTAAGCTTAGAGATTTATACAGGGACAAAATGTCTATGTTGCTGAAGATGTACAGCCAGTTCTGAAATTGAAACACGTACCAATTGGCTGTGAGATTGGAAACCTTAAGCTTGTTTTCATGATTTGGTAACTAGCTGGAATCAGTCAATTAATTTAAACCAAGCACTTAGCAACTGAAATCCAATTGAATTTAAATCTGATGGTTTGGACAGCCTCGGACCTATGCTAATCTAAGAAAATTGATGTCATCCAAGGTATATAAGGAGAGGGTTTTTGAAAATCGGACACAGGGAACTGCCATCTGAGAAATAAGCATCTAGCTCTCAAAAGAAATTGCTAAGCTCTCTAAGAAAGCACCATCTATCCATAAAAGGTACCATGGTACTTCTAGCTAAGAATCCACACAGAAGACTTCAGAGAAAATATCCCTGACAGCTGGATCAGCAGAAGAACGGTGTTTATGACTTGAGAACACCAGAAGAAAGGAGTGTAGACTTTGAAAGACTAAGTTTTAACTTATTTTCTTGTTACTTGGGTTCATATAAGTGGGACTTATGTTTATTGGAACAGCATACCAGTAGAATTTAGTCCAGTTCGGGAATAGCTAGTAGTCAAGGGGGAATTGTTTGGTTTGTTAATAATTCTGTTAAATTGTTCACTGATAGGGTTAAATAAATAATTGTTACTTGTTATGTATAAAGTGAATATCAGGGATTTTCTTTCATTTAATCACTCTTTTTAACAGATTATAAAAGCGAGTCGACCTTCTCGGGGTATTTCAGGTTTAATTATTAGAAGGGAACCTCTAAGCTCATAACAGACTGGGGGTTTGTGTTTCGGTTTAATTATCAGAAGCGTTTGACCTCCCCCTTTGCAACATAGGTTTCTAAATGATAGATATCTTGTGACCTGTGCTTTTTTTCCCTAAGGATAGTAATTTAACCTATCCGTCCAGAAAGGACCAGTAAACAAACTCCTGCTTTTATAACTGCCCCTTTACCGTACTTCACAACTATATCATTTGACAAAAATTTTAAAAGTAATGGTCTAGGCAAATTATATGATCTGCCAGTGTTAAGGATGAGTTTTATGCAAGTGATATGTAATATAGTGAGGTTAATATCTGGCAGTCTATCAAAGGTGGGGAAAACAATTAAAAAAAGACTTTCCTGTAAAGAGGGTGGGTGAAGAAGACAGAGTGGTAAGGGAGGGGAAGATTAGAAGTTAATTATTCTAGGCAGACCTTGAAAACTTCTAGTGACTATCAATAGAACACATGTAGCAGAATAAGTAGCAGCCTGGGTGCAGATCTGTAGGTTACTGTTTGGTCAGGAAAGACCTCAGACTAGAATTGTTTGAAGGAGTGAAAGAAATAAAGAAAAATAATTTTTGAAAAACAAGTTGCTCTTTCACTACAAGTAGTTGGCTGCAGAGTATCATAGGTTGGAACCTTGGACCAGGCTACCAGTCATGTGGTTGTATCCATGACACAGAAAGTAAAAACTGATAGGGAGGGATAAATCTAAATACGAGGAGAAACTTAGAGGATCAGGAAGCTCAATGTGATGTATTAAGCTAATTTACTTGTTCTCCTGAAATATACTACTGCAGCCGAGTTCCTCATTGTGCCCCTAAGCAGTCTGTTATGTTTATGATAGCCCATTAGCAGCACCTTCTATCCAAATATACACTGACTAATTGGGAGCAACGTTACTACTATTCCATACGCAGTAAGATATGCTGCACTCATTATGGTTCGAAAACATAACATATCACTGTAACCAAAAACAACTCTTACAATTTTATGGAACAGCAATGGGTACTTAATTGAAATACTACTGGGTTCTATGCTTACTGAATCCTTGGTTTGAATATCTCATCAATGATTTGGAACTGAATAAAATGTCAGAAGTAAAATCAAAGTGCAGCCAACAAAGTACGTCACCCACTCCTCTTTTCTGGCAGGATTCTAATATACTCTCAAATTCCACAATTATTGCTTTAATGCTGAAAGGAACAATTGTGTTCTTGCATTTATAAAATATTGATTAGCCTGATGCATGTCAGGCCAGGATAAATTTTCATGGTGAAACGTTACATGTCAATCAAAGGGAAAAGGAACCACATTCCTACCTTTCTTTGAGTATAAAGAGAGCTCCGAGCTGTGCCAGGACAGTGGCAGCGAACACTGCTAATACTTCAAACCTCTCAAACCTGAAATTTAAGCATCAGGAAGGAAAACAAGTGTCACGATTGTAAAACAATCCATGCATGGTTCTCAGTAATGCATATGTTATTCCAAGCAGAGTAGAAATAGGTGAGAGGCTGAACTAAAATTGCTCTAACATCCCTACAGGATAAACCCTTTAAGATGGCTCAGCGCACACATAAATATTTTCAGATTACAATTACAGAATGCAGTCCTATTCAAACAGAAATTTATGAAATCATTTCAATCTTTTGAATGTTAATTTTAAATCTTGGGAAAAAAGTAATGTAACATTCAAACCTATCATACGCAGCTGAATCTTAATTTAAAAATAAATTTCAGAAATACGCAACAACTTTTCACTGAATTAGTCCTATTTGAACATTTACTTCGCTAAGAATGTTTCTTCTGTGAGAAGCACCTTTTTAAAGGCCTCATTCAAGGAATGTGCGTATGACTGAATGGGCCAGCATTTATTGTCCATCCCTAGTTTTTCTTGAGAAGGTTGTGATGAGATGCCTACTTGAGCTGTGGCAGTCCATTTGGTCTAGACACACCCACAATGCTATTAGAGAGACAGTACCAGGACTTTGATCTAGTAACACTGAATGGGCAGTGATATATTTCAAATCAAAATGTTGAGTGGCTTGGAGGTGAACTTACCGGAGACAGTGTCTTCACGTATCTGATGCTCTTGTCCTCGTATTTGCTCTTGGTCATGGGTTTGGAAGGTGCTGCCAAAGGAGCCTTGGTAAGCTAATGCAGTGCGTCTTGAAGATGGTATACACTGCTACCACTGTGTGTTGGTGAATGCTTGCGGTTTCAGTGCCGTCAAGCTTCTTCTAGGTTAGAACTTCACTGAGAGTCAAGGACAGAATTTGATCAAAGCCCTGATTTGTGTCTTGTAGATGGTGGACAGGCTTTGGGGAGTTAGGTGGTGAGTTAATCACTGTAGGATTTCTAGTTTTTTGACTTGTTCTTATAGCCACTACAGAGAAATGTCTAGTCCAATTCAGTTTCTGGTCAATGGGACCCCCAAAGTATTGACAGCAGAGAATTCAGCAATGGAAATGCCATTGAATGTCAAGGGATGATGGTTAAGATTCTCTCTTGTTGGAGATGGTTATTACCTGGCACTTATGTGGCACAAATGTTTCTTCCCCTTCAACCCAAGCCTGGACGTTGTCCAGATCTTCATTCATTTGGACAGAGTGCTCCAGTATCTCGTGGGTCGCAAATGGTGCAGGATATTGAATGATGATTGTACAATATCCCCAATTCTGCCTTTATGATGGAGGGAAGGTCATTAAAGAAGTAGCTGAAGTTGTTTGACCTAGCAACTCCTGCAGAGATGTCCTCAGGTTGAAAAGACCATCCTCTCACCAATCACAGTCATCTTCCCTTATGCCAGGCATGACTCCAACCAGCAGAGAATTTGCCCACCAATTCCTACTGACTTGAGTTTTGATAGCAATCTTTGATGCTATGCTCAGCAAAATTTAGTCTTGATGTCAAGGACAAACATTCCTAGAACATAGAACATAGAACAGTACAGCACAGGCCCTTCGGCCCACGATGTTGTGCCGAACTTTTACCCTAAACCTAAGGTCTATCTAACCTCCATCCCTACGTTATACTATCATCTATATGCCTATCTAATAGCCGCTTAAATGCCCTAATGAGGCTGACTCCACTACCCTCTCCAGCAATGCATTCCACGCCCCGACCACTCTCTGAGTAAAGAACCGACCTCTGACGTCTCCCCTATATCTACCTCCTTTCACTTTAAAACTATGTCCCCTCGTAAAAGCTACCTCCACCCTAGGAAAAAGTCTCTGGCTGGCTACTCTATCTATACCTCTGATCATTTTGTACACCTCTATCAAATCACGTCTCATCCTTTATCGTTCTAAAGAGAAAAGCCATAGCGCTCTCAACCTTTCCTCGTAAGACCTTCCCTCCATTCCAGGCAACATGCTGGTAAATCTCCTTTTTTCCCTTCTAAAATGAATCACCTCACACTTTTCAGGGTTAAACTCCATCTGCCTCTTCTCAGCCCAGCTCTGCATCCTATCAATGTCCTTTTGTAACCTAGAACAGCTCTCTGCACTGCCCAAAATGCAACCCACCTTTGTATCATCATCCTTACCTCCCCTCTGGAATTCACCTCTTTAATCCATGTCTAAACCCAGAGTAATGAGATTAGGAGCTGAGCAGTTATGGTGGAATACAAACTAAACAATAGTCAAAAGGTTTTTGCTAAGCAAATACTACTTGACAGCACTGTTGATGACCTCTTCCATTACTTTACTGATTGAAAATGGACTGATGGGGTCATAAATGTTGGAGGCAATGGCACCCTGATGTTCTCACTGCAAACCAGATATCTGGATACTGGTCAAAGGACCTGGGTTTGAATTCCACAATGGGAAATGGTTGAATTTGAATTTTTAAAGATCTTGAATGAGAAGTCTAATGATGGCCACATTGCCAATTGTTGTAAAAATCCATCTGATTCACTAATGATTTTTCTGGAAGAAAATCTGACATCCCTCATGAGGTTGCATCAGCTCCAGCCTAGCAATGGCAGACCAGGCCAATAGGAGGAAGGGAATGCTAAGGGGAGTCAGTGGGAGAATTCAATTTCAATTTGCTGGGGAATACCCTTGGAGTAATCTGTGCCAGGGATTTACATAGTTCTGATACACAACTCCAGTCTACACTACAACAACAATTGGGCCATCAAACTACAGTCCTCTCAGGTAGGAATACAAGATCCAACAGCACTATTTTGAAAAAGTGTCTCCAGGTCAATTTTTAATTCTCAAACAACATCAATGAATGGCTGGTCATTATCACACTTATTCATAGAAGCATGATGTGTGCAATTGGCTGTGACAATTCCTACATTAAAACAGCAACCATATCCAATTAACTACTTTAAATTGTGAAGTGCTTTGAATTTCCTGAACAAAGGGATGGCATAAATGCAAGTCTTTGCTTGTTTAATTTATGTAGAAGAGAAGCAATTGGATTATTTATGAAATATTATAAGACTATTATGGTCATTTCAATTGTTTTGATCAGAAGGCATTGTAATAATGATCATAAATAATTAAAATACTGTAGATTAGTCATTGTGTGTACTTTGTATTTTGTACAAAATAAACTGACTTCAAAGTATCATATTTTATTACGCAATGCAAAGATGAACTAACGTGAAGCAATGTTATTAAGCAAAATGTTGATAATCTATTATCAAAAGCAATAAGACACAAGACTGTAACAATTCTTTTCCTCTCAGGATCCATCTGAAATGCCGTGTCTTGGAATGGGGAAAGCAGGACATTTGCCAGTGTTCATTTTTATACACTGTGGTGCACCAGTAGCTGTTTAATGCATTGGCGGAGACTTAGGAGGAGAGGGAGTAGAGACATTGATCAAAAAATAAAATTTATATACAAATACAATACAAATGACCGCAGACATTCATTTTCTTTTCTCATTTTTCCATCTTATTATTTCACATGCTAAGTTAGTGAGGAGATAATGAAAACACTTCGTTTATGTACATGATTTGGATTAGAATACAGAAGGCATGATTACCAAGTGTGCAGACAGCGAAAAAGGTTTTCAATGATTACAGAGGGATCTTAATCAAATGGTTCATTGGGCTGAAAAACAGCAGATGGAGTTCAACCTGAATAAATGCAAGGTATTGCATTTTGGTACAACAAACAAAGGTAGGGCTTATACAATTAATGGTAGGGCCTTGGATGGTATTGTAGAAAAGAGGGATCTAGGAGTGCAGGTATGTAATTTTTGAACTTTGCATCACATGTAGACAAGGTGGTTAAAAAAGCATTTGGCATACTTGCCTTCATTGTTCAATCCTTTGAGTATAGGAATTGGGAGGTCATGTTGAGGTTATACAGGACCTTGGTGAGGCCTCTTATGGAATACTGTGTCCACTTCTGGTTGCCCAGTTACAGCAGGAATATTATCAAGCTGAAGAGGATTCAGAAGAGATTTACCAGGATGTTGCCGGGTGTGGAAGGTTTGAGTTGTAACGAAAGGCTGGATAGGCTGGGACTTTTTTCACTGGTGCGTAGGAGCTTGGGAGGCAATCTGAAAGAAGTTTATAAAATAATGAGAGGTATAGATAGAGTTAATGGTAGTTGTCTTTTCCCTATGATGGGGGATTTCAAGGCTGGGGGCACATTTTTAAGGGGAGAGGAGAGAGATTTTAAAAAGACATGACGGGCAAATTTTTTTTTTTTAACAAAGAGTGGTTCACATGTGGAATGAACTTCTTAAGAATGTGTTGGATGTGGGTACAATTACAACATTTATAAGACTATGGATAAGTACTTAAATAGGAAAGGTTTGGAAGGATATGGGCCAGGAGCAGGCAGGTAGGATTTGGGATTATGTTCAGCGTGGACTGAATAAACTGTTTCCATGCTGTAGGATTCTATAACCAGGTCTAACTTATTGCTGAAATGCAGTTGCATTTCCAACAACAGAAAGCAGGGAACTACAGGTCAGTTACTTTAATATCAGTCCTAGCAAAAATGCTGGCACTCATTGTTAAGAAGGTGAAAACAGATCGCTCAGACAATCTCAGTGTAACCAGGTTTCTAATATTTATATGATATATACTGGTGTGACCTCATTTAGAGTCTGGTGTATAATTTTGGTCTCCTTAAATAAGGATGGACATAATTGTTCAGAAGCAGTGCAAAGAAGGTTCACTTGACCAGTTCCTGGGATGAAAATGGAATCTTATGGAGAAAGATTGAACAACTTCAGGCTGAATCCCTTGGAGTTTTGAAGATAGTGAGGTGATCTTGTTAAAACGTACAAGATCCTGACAAAACTTGACAGGAAAATGTAGAACAGGTGCTTCATCTTGTTCGAGAAATTCAAACAATGGGACACAGTTTACAAAAAGGGTTTTCTTGTTTAAGACTTCCTGAACTGAATGCCTATGCAACAGTGGAATATCTTTACCTCGGAATTTCAATATTGTAGCCTTGACCTAAAATAGTGCTTCTAAAAAAAGAGTCAGGAAAAAAAATTAGTTCCCAAGCTCACAGAATATCAGAGAATGATATTATAAAGCTAACTAATGTACACTATTGACACTATGCACAGTAGGGTAGAAGAGAAACTCATCATGTAGCGATTCCATGTACAATCAAAAAGGTTGTGCAGGTTAAGATGATTATTCCCCAAAAGAGGACATCTGTTTTATTTTGTACTCCTGACTACCAATTATGCCTTCAAAGTTAATAGCCAAATGATTAAAGAAAAAATCTTTAGTTTTCACATTGGAATTGCCATGCTATGTGGAGAATGTGAATCCCAATGCACAGGAATATAACTACCAATGTTGCTTCTAACAGAACACTCTACTGTTAAGTGAATATTCAGAGCTTGGGTTCATTATCAGGACAAATGATGCAAGTTAGAAGTTGCGAACAGCGCTCATGGCAGAGATTGTTAAGTGTCTTGTGGCTAAGTGGAGTGCCCCTACCTTTAAGCCAGAAGACTCCTGAAGTCACTGTTCATAATGTGATTCCCTCTATTTTGGTGAAGTCAAATGCAGGCTGGGTAACCGCTTTGAAGAACACTTGTGCTCTGTCCACAAAAATGACCCCGAACTTTCAGTTGCCTGCCACTTCAACGCACCACCATGTTCCCACTCCAACATTTCTGTCTCAGGCCTGCCGCAGTGTTCCAACGAGCCTCAGCACAAGCTGGAAGAACAACATCTCATTTTCCACTTGGGGAGCGGGCAGCCTCTAGGACTCAACCCTGAGTTCAATAACTTTAGAGCCTGATTCCGTCCTTCCATGCCGTTTACCCACCCAACACGCAGTCCTGCTATGACATGGATTGCTTTTAGCCCATGAAGAATGGTTACTGGACCTAAAACGTTAACTCTGATTTCTCTCCACAATTGCTGTCAGATCTGAGTTTTTTCAGCAATTTCTGTTTTTGTTACTTTTAGCCCTGTCACCCATTCCCACATACCCCGAGGTCTATTATCATTTGAAATGGGTTGCATTCAGCAGAGCTAACACATTTTCTCATTCTTAGCTCTTATTATCATTTATTCACCTATTCTTCTGTTCTGGCCTACTCCTTTCAAATCTCTCTCTTTCTGGGCTCTGTCTCCACTTTCTGCTCATCTGTCATCCCTCAGTTTGGCTTCAGCATAATTACAAGCTTTCCTAACCACTAACAGTTCTGATGAAGAGTCACCGGACATGAAATGTTACCTCTGCTTTCTTTCCACAGATGCTGCCAGACCTGCTGTGTTTAGTTTCACCAACAATTCCCCCACCCCAGATGTATCATGAAGAGTCACTTGTGAACCACTTTGATATTATTGAAAAGGGTCTATCCCCTCCTTTTGTGGTCCCTAGCTTGACAGAAGTCTGTCTCTTCTTTATATTTTCTATTCAAGCTGCTGAGAGATGTTATTATACACCTCTGGAATTGGTGGGACTTAAACCCGGGATTCCTGGCTCAGAGGTAGGGACTCTATCAAGCCCCCTTGATGTCCTGATCTTAAAGGCCAAAAAACAAAAATCAGGAAAACCATGGGTGACAGTCGTTTGTTGGGGTCACCAGTCAGAGCATTACTCTGAGAAATCAGAGTCAACCTATTCAAGTTAAAATTTAACAAAACTTGACTGTTAATCAGCATTAATAGGGCATTCTCCATAGCAATGCCTCTACCAGAGTCTGTTAGCCAACCAAACCATACTCTCTTCTTATGCAGTATTAATGTTGGTTTTTCCCTTGAATTTGAATTCTTGCAAAATATCCCGATTAGTGCAAGATGAAAAGCTTTGAAAGAATTTTTTTTTTTTAAACCTGCAATACTCAAGTTCTGTACTACCACACTTTGCTACCATAATAACTTTGGATAACAAGTGATCAATCTCTGTTCTAATATTTATAGATCTAGCATAGATTGCTTATTAACAGAAGAGAGTTCCAAACTTTACCAGATGAAGGTTTCTGAATTTGACTCAGTCAGATGGGTGGAGAGGAGACAGGTCAAAGAGGCGGGGATGGAGCCAGTAAAGGTGAGTCTAGGTGGGGAGGTAGGGAGGGGATAGGTCAGTCCAGGGAGGACGCACAGGTCAAGGGGGTGGGATGAGGCTAGTAGGTAGGAGATGAGGGTACAGCTTGAGGTGGGGGGAGGGGATAGGTGGGAGGAAGGACAGGTTAGGGAGGCGGGGACGAGCTGGGCTGAAGCGAGCAGATGTTTTGGTAGGGCCTTCCCTAGATGGGGCTTAGTGAGCAGTGACACTGAGTTTCAACATATCTGGGCCATGAGCCCAGAGATAGGGTTGGCCGTGTGCAGCATTAACTGAACCTGTCACCAGTGCTCACCTCTCCCACCCAGCAACACCAGCACACTGGTGACAGTATCTACAGCTGCACTGTCCCCTCACCAGTCTGATTCATCTGCAGCTCCTGATAGAGGCTCTTATTGAGGAGTAAAGTCAGGTCTAGCTCTGCAGTTTCCGTGCTGTGCTTCAGATCTTTTTGGCCCAGTGTCCTGGAGCTGGGCCATGTTCTGTTTCCTCTGTCTCTGTCCTCAGTCACCGTGGCCTCCCACTTCCTTGCCTAAGGCGCCCCATCTACCCACCTACCACGCTCCCACATGGGACCAATTAGCTTCAGCTCAGAGTCAAATCGTACACTTGATATATATCCTTGGGGAGTTTCTCCTCTGCCAACGTGATGTAATTTATTTGTTTATTGTCACTGTATTTTGTTACAAAACAGCGAAAAGTGTTGCGCAGTGTCACCACTTTCCAGCTCCATCTTAAAACACAGAAAAACAAGCCAAAACATAGAACACAAAGGTGTGAAAAATGAAGAAATAAAGAAAAAAAGTGTTCAACTTTTCAGGTCTTCTTCTTACATGCTCAGCTGTGGGCCTGGTGGCCAGGCACAAGACCCTTCCTTTGCTGCGCCGCCATTGGAATGAAAATCGCTGATCTCCAGCACTATCTCGCCTCCACCAAGACCCTTGTCACAATGAGCCCTCGCTGGATCTTGCCAATGCAGATGCTACCGATGCCACTGCACTGGCCCAGACTGGCCGTCGCCTCCATGTACCTGGGCTGGACGCAGACGCCATTGGGGAACCCTAACTTGCTGCATCAACCATGACTCAGCACCAGGACTGCCTCGACAGTGCGGAAGCTGCTGGGAACAAACACCCCAGCTCTGACGCCGCCACCACATGCCCACGCAGCTGGGCCTACTCACCATCGCTGTTACCACAACTGAGCTGTTCACCAAGATCTACGTAAAGTCAAACGAGAAACAAATGAGGGGAGAGAGGAAGAAAAAGGAAAAAGAAAAGTAGACTGCTCATAAGCCCTATTCCACCACTATCTCACCAGAAGTGTGAAGTCCTGCCAGCCACGTCATTGCTTAAAGTGAGGCCCCATCCTAGCGGAGACGAGTGTGCGGCTCCTCCTCAGTCAGCCTGTCCTCACTCAATTTTAACCTAGTGCCCATAGTACAGTGCATTTGGGTTTAGACTGTTATTCTATTTTGGAAAAAAGGGGAAGCAAAGGAGAGTGAGGCTCTCTCTCTGGTTTATAGCAGCTGTTCCCTAGTGCATGGCCCAGGTATTAGCATACATTTACATAGCTCCATTAACATAGTCAAATGGCCCCCAAGATACTTCACAGGAACCTTTAACAGACAAAGTTTGGCGTTGATCCCCATGGAGATTAGGACCAGGGATCGAAAGCTCGGTCAAAGAGGTCATTTTTGAGGACCATCTTAAAGGAGAGAAGAGCGAGGGGTGGGCTCAGGGAGGAATTCCAGAGCTTGGGGTCCAACATCCAAAAGGCATGACTGCCTGTGGTGGAACAACAGAAGTGGGCAATGTGGCATGAGGCCAGAAATAGGGGAGCCCAGAGGTCCCAGTGATGGGTAAACCTGGAGTAAATGATCAAATCACGAGGCCACTACTGCTTTAAGCTCTGCCATGTGCTAAATTGGCTAAAGTTGCAGAAATGTCTGGTGCCTAAAATTCCTGCTCATTGAAACAGCTGTCTGGCCTAACCACACTCCCCCAGCTCTTCACCTGGAGCCCTGCAGGTTCTTGTTTGTCAACTACTTTATAAATGCTTAACTGGACCTTCTCACAGCATTGCTATTTGTACTTCCACAGAACCCATGCTCCGTGGGCTGTGAAACACCTTGGGATGTCGTCAGGCTCCAAAAGATGCCGCAGAAGTATTGCGCAAGTTGGAATATTGCACACTTGGAATATTGTGTTCAGTTCTGGTCACCTCATTACAGGAAAGATGTGGAAGCTTTAGAAAGGGTGCAGAGGAGATTTACCAGGATGCTGCCTGGACTGGAGGGCCGGTCTTATGAGGAAAGGTTGAGGGAGCTAGGGATTTTTTTCATTGGAGCAATGAAGGATGAGGTGACTTGATAGAGATGATAGTACAAGATGACAAGAGGCATAAATAGAGTGGATAGTCAGAGACTTTTTCCCAGGGCGGAAATGACTACTACGAGGGGGCATAATTTTAAGGTGATTAGAGGAAGGTATAGGGGAGATGTCAGGGGGAGGTTCTTCACACAGAGTGTGGTGGGCTTGTGGAATGCGCTGCTGGCAGTGGTAGTGGGGTCAGATACTTTAGAGACTTTTAAGCGACTCTTGGATAGGCACATGGAGGATAGTTAAATGCAGGGTAGATTGATCTGAATAGGATAATAGGTCGGCATGGGCCAAAGGGCCTGTACTGTGCTGTACTGTTATATGTTCTATGTTCCACGTTCGGCTCTGACTTTGCTTCATTGCTGTCCACTTCAATGCCTTCAATCAACAGAAGTTTGGCTAATGGGTTTCAAGTTACATAGTCCAATCTACCAGTATTTCGCAATGATATGCGGCCATCAACATTGCTAACAATATAGTTTACCTTTGAGTCGTTAGAAAATTTAGTTGGTGTTCTATCTCATCAGTGAAGTTGTTAATTAATACAGTGAGGTCCCAGCACAAGTACTTGCAGGGCATCATTATGCAGAGCCTACTAACTAGAGTACCTGATCACTAACACTACACTTTGCTACCTTCCTCCTGATCCAATTTCACATCCAGGGCAACAACTCTCCTTCAATTCCATGAGCTTCATAGAATCAGAATGATTTGAAAGAGGCCACTCAGCTGGTTGTTTCTGTCCTGACACTCTGAAGGAGCCATTTATCATTTGATACTTCCCTGCCTTGTCCCCTTCACTCTAGCAATTTCACAATAAGAAATACTATACTAAATGTCAATAACTCTCTAGTTTCCCTCTTATCTTTCTTAAATAGCAGACTGACATGCACAATTTTACAAACTATATTTATGTTAACTTATGTAAATGGGGTCATTGTTTAACTTTCAAAATTGCCCGTTTCAACAGGGTTAACTGGAGACAGAGCTTGTCGGATGGATGAATGGTCAAGTCTCCAAAACAAGCCACTGTTTGCCCAACATTTTCATCCCACTGGGCATAAATATTATAAATCCAAAAAATATCAGGCACAGGTTAATAATGGTCAAGGCCTGAGGACTCTAAAGTCATTACTAGGATACCACTGCCATTTTAACAGGCTAAAACAATGCAGATTACTAGCCTACAGCATTGGTAGGTTACCCACTCCTTGCATAGCCAAAATGTCCCAATCCAACAGAAAGATATCTTATCAAGTTACCAAGAGCCAGTGAAATGAAATGCCAGACCATATTTATAGATTTCGCTAGTCAGGCAGGCCACCATTCAATTATCAACTGTGACTTCAAGCTCTGTAATCCTAAGTGGTTCAGCCATCACATTACAGCAGCTGCTAATGATTGGCCATGGAGTGCACATACCAGCCAGGTCAGTGTTACCTCCATTTCTTTCCTGTGTGAAACAGAACATTCTGCAGTGTTCTATCTTACTGCAGAGCAGACAAGATGAAACTTCACTTTGGTTTGCATACAGGTGGGGACCCAATCAACCTTATGCTGTGAACACTTAGTAACATCATGAAAACAAAGATCTTAAAAAGATCAAATGCCTCCTCTTCATTAAAATGGACAGAAGGAACTTTCCGTTCATCAAACTGCTTTGGGTCAAAACAGTCACCTCATAAAACACGCAAGTGTCTACTGAGTAATGCCGAACATGGACTTACCCGAAAGAGTACCCTGAACTAGGTTTCTTCAAAGTCACCCAGAAACTTATTAGGCAAGTCATCAAACTAGAAAACAAAGAGATTAATGTCAAAAGGCCCGGACTGAAAGCAGCTATAAGCAAAGTCAACTGCATTCACAAGCTTCAGACCTGCTAACTCAATTTTATAAAAATTAACAATTCATACAAAAATGTCCTAATAGCATGTAGACAGAAATATTTTACAATTCGTCTACAATTAAAAGACAATTTTGTGTATAATTATTCATCACCAAGAAGCCTTGAAGGTGCTTTCCTTTTCCTGGAATGATGTCATTTAGTAATGTTGAATGTCACTACCACAACTCTAACACAACACGAAACTAAACATTTAGCTGTACCTCAAATTTTTGGAGATACTGTAAAATTTCACTGAAGGAAAGCAACCCATTCGGCCGCTTTTCTAAAAGAGGGCACTGGTGAGCAAACGACTTTTTCCACAAAAAGGGTAAAGTAATATAAGCATATATTAACTGCATTTTACAGATCTTTCAGTCACATTTTTTAAAGTGACAATTAAAAGAAACAAAATCCAACATGACTTTGCTTCAAAGATATGTCACTTTCCATTCTGTCTGAAGTGATGTCACACACATAACAGTCAATTAAGCTATTCCATTTCATAAACGACAGCAGGTACCAGATTGATAATTACTCCCTCAGAAAGGGCAGGAAAGTAGAGGAGTCCCATCTGAAACATTAACCCCGCTTTCAAATACTGATTGGACTTCCACACATCTCCATCAATTCTTTTAAAATCCTAATCTTCAATGATGTGTGGATTGTTCATTGGTTTATGATCTAACTCAAAGTACTGAATACTATTTTTTATTTTCAAAGTAAACAATTTTTAATAGATACTTTACAAAAAACATAAGAATTCTCATGCTGAATTGTCAACAGAGATTAATTGAGGGATATACACCAAAGCACAAGTATTTTATTCAATGACACTGCTTTTATTGCAATACGTAGTTTGTTTCATATAATAAAGTGCAAGAGGAACTAAGCAGTTCTGGCAGCATCTGTGGTAAAACAGTAATGTCATGAGTCCAATAACTCTTCTTTGGAACATAAAATAAGTTGTCTTCAATCACAACAAAAATAAACATTCCACGATCATATGGCAAAACAATTAAATTAATTAATATCAACATTACAAAATATGAAGCATGCAACACAGAATTACCACAATTTTCATAATGCAACACAGCATGTTCATAATCACAGCCGTGTTAACTAGAAGGAACTACCTTCTAGTAAGCAGACATCAGGCAGCATCCCACGGAATGTAAAGTTCTCAAAGTCTGTTAATGCGGTCAGGTGAAATCACTGCGGTCCCAGAGGACCATACGGCCGGTCTCTCTGAGAGGGACAGCTGGTGGTGGGTTTAAACTGAGGGTCACCACGTCTGAGGCGAGGGGTGAAGTCAACAAGCGGGACATTCATGGTGACCTCAGCCGGTGTGGGAATCGAACACATGCTGGCAGTGTCACTCTGCACCACAAACCAATGAGGACAACCAAGCAGCTGTGGCAGGAGCAGCAGAGGCCAGGAAACAGGTCACCCTCCCTCACAAACGTGTGTGCTTATGAAAAGAATCCATGAATTTCAAGTAAAATTTAGAAGTAAAACTGGTCATTTGATGAAATGCAATTGCAAGGTTACTACCATTTCTGATTATATTTCGTGACAACCATTCATCAGATCTGACAAAATAAAATCTCACTTCTGTCAAGTAATCTTTAACACCAGCAGATGCAAGTACACTAAAAACTGACGTTCAGAAGATTAAAAAAAATTACCTGAAAAGATCAAAAATGGTAAGATATGTGTAAGCAGTTAAAGCTGTAGAGAAAAAAAAGGAGAAAAATGTCAAATTAACATTTGTATTTTGTCAAGTAAACTTTTTCTCTTCATTCACAGCAATATATGAAGTCATGGCATAGATTATAAAAGTAGGGAGGTCATATTGGAGCTGTACAGAATTTTGGTTAGACCTCCCACTCTGTATGAAGTTCTCGTCATCACACCATAGGAAGGATGTGATTACACTAGATGTTGCCTGGGTTGGAACAATCTGCTACGAGGAAAGGCTGGATAGGCCCGGGTTGTTTTCTTTGGAGTGCAGAAGGCTGAGGGGGGAGCTGATGGAGGAGTATAAGGTTATGAGAGGCATGGATAGCGTGAATAAAAAGCAGCTGTTCTCCCCTTAGTTGAAGAGTCAATAACAAAGGGGTATAATTTTAAAGTGATAGGCAGGAGGTTCAGAAGGGATGAGGAAAAGTATTTCACCAAGAGGGTTTTGTGGGTCAGGAATGCACTGCTTGCAAGGGCAGTTGAAGGAGGAAATCTCTTAACTTTTAAAAGCACTTGATGAGTATTGAAGTGTCATAACAACGAGGAGCTATAAGCCTAGTGCAGAGAAATGAAACTAGTATAGCTAATAGCATATTTCTGGCGGTAGAAACTTGGCGGGCTGATGGCCTCTTCTGCACTGTGAGATTCTATGAATATTTCTTTGAATCTTATATAAACATTCGTCTTTAAGAAACTCTCTAACCTGGCCATTCACAATCAATTTGTACTCAGAAACTATTTAAAATATACATATTGCAAGGAATTAAATGTGCCAGGTGAATGCAGACTCACTACTGATAGCACTAATTCTACCTCAGTTAAAGATTTTTCCTTCGGTAATTCAAAAATCATTATACGTAAATTCAACAAAGCAAAATACTTCAATCATGCAACATCTCAAAGAAAACAGTTACTTTCAATTTTCTAAAAGTCAGTATTACTGCTTTGATTAGGAAACATATAATTAACAGACATTACTTTGAGATGCATATCTTTGTCTTAAGCTTGTTGTTTACACAGACAGTAATGTGGCCCAAAGTTAATTTAGGAGGATTCAGTTGAAATGCGTTCTAGTGTATTGGACAGAAGATGATCCTATTAGTAAGGTGGCTATGTATTAACCCTAATGGGAATGATGCTTAAAGATTTCCACTTTAATTTATTTTGCCTTAACAGAAATAATCTTTACTAATACACGCAAGGTTAAACCCAAGTGTATACAAAACTTAACACTCATTTAGGAATCTCCTGCAGCTGAAAAATCATTACCAGCTGGAGATTGCTAAAGCTCTTATGACCCTCCTTCACATCAAAAGCAGGGGTATGAAACCTGGTGTTGTGTTTAAGACTGCACATGATTGCTCCCTCGTTGACTTGCAAGCACTGCAGCAATGTCATGGCTTGTCAAGTTGTGCACGTCATTCGTTAATTCAAGGATTAGCACACTATCCTTTGGGGGCATTTCCTCAGCCAGGGACTTCACTTAACATCTCCAGGTGCTCATCTCATCTGGTACCATCTCTGAACACGTTGATTAGAAAATGTTTATAGAGTGGCCATGTCATTGGCCAACACTCACCACCAACCAGACAACCAAATGGTAGAGGTATAGCAAGGGCTGGAAAGCCATAAGTGGGACTGCAGCAGTGGAAAGGAAAGTTGGATTCTCAAGTTTTTTTTTCTTATCTTATCCTCTTATTCTAAGTTAATGTAATTGGCGCCATACATGTACAGTGAAGGTACACACTTTTCACCGCATTGTTACACTATCAACATCCTGGGGGTTACCCTTGACCAGAAACTCAACTGGATTCACCACATTAACACAGTGGCTACAAGAGTAGGCCAGAAGCTGGGAATACTGTGGTGAGTAACTCATCTCCCGACTCCTCAAAGCCTATCCACCATCTACAAGGCACGAGTCAGGAGTGTGACGGAATACTCCCCACTTGCCTGGATGGGTGCAGCCCCAACAAACTCAAGAAGCTTGACACCATCCAGGCCAAAGCAGCCCACATGATTGGCACTACATCCACAAGCATCCACTCCCTCCACCACTGATGCACAGTAGCAGCAGTGTGTACTATCCACAAGTTGCACTGCAGAAATTCACCAATGATCCTCAGACAGCACCTTCCAAACCCACGACCACTTCCATCTGGAAGGACAAGGGCAGATACATGGGAACACCATCACCTCCAAGTTCCTCTCCAAGTCACTCACCATCCTGACTTGGAAATATATTGCCATTCATTCGCTATCGCTGCGTCAAAATCCTGGAATTCCCTCCCTAATAGCATAGTGGGCTAACCCACAGCAGGAGGACTGCAGCGGTTCAAGAAGGCAGCTCACCACCACCTTCTCAAGGGCAACTAGGGGTGGGCAAGAAATGCTGGCCAGCCAGCAACACCCACATCTCACAAATGAATAAAATAAAAGAATACATGTAACATTAAATGATTCAATTCAAAAGTACAGAAAGAGTGTCATTACCAAACAAGTCCCTCAACAGAACAGGAATGGTAACATTTAAACTGAAATTTACAGGTTCACTGGAAGGGATCTTTAATTGTTTTTCACTATGCTCCAAAATTAGGAAAAGAATTTCCTCCTGTTTCAAAAACAGAAATTCAGAAGTAATTTCCAAATACTATAAGTAATTGTACAGAGATGAAAAACAGTTAACAGAGAAACCTGCTGCACACTCAAAACAAGGCTCTGTCATCCATTATGAAATATCATTGACAGTAATGAGAAAAAAAAAGGAGACAGAGGCACAAAAATTATGGTTTAAAAACTGTCTGAATACTATTTTGTATGACTAAAGAAAATGACAGCACTCTGTCATGCTCATAAAATTCTTACAATGCACAATTGTTCATCAATTTACCTAATAAATTCAACCTCCACACAGAAGGGCTACCAAAAATATGCATGCCCAAAATTAATTTACCAAAATTAGCAACAGGTTTATCTTTTATTCCATGCCATGGAACAATGCACTTTGCTACCCTGATCTGACCAAAGCCACATCAGAGTCCTTAGCTCACAAAAGCTCTTTCAAAATGGTTTGTACTCAACCAATTTAAAACGTAACTTAATTTCTGAAATACATGTCATGGGGATTTGCAACTAAAAGATAGCATTAAGAGAGAAACGTATCCGATGTTGGCCAACATGTTTAATTAAAATGCAAGAGTAGTAATATGTCATGTTGAGCAGTCCAAGGTGAGAAATGTCACAGGTTTAATCCCCATTCCATTATTCTTAATCTCATGTATGCTGTTGTATGGAGTAATCAAGAATCCAGACAACTCCTTACAAAGCACAATGGAGAAGATCATCGTGGAAATCAAACCTACTTTCACAGCAGTGTGTGTTCTGTGATTTAAACATCCAGCAGCACAGCAAGCACTTTGACACCAATGTGAAGTAATACGTACGCAAGCTAAGTGTGGAGCATGGGTGCCAGGTGGGTGAGGGGAAGTAGGATGCCAGATAAATGGTTGCGTGTTTGGGGTGGATGGAGGGAGGGTTAGTTGAGTGCACAGTTATGGGCAAATCTCAGTCAGACAGGAGTGCATTGTGCCAGGGTGATGGGTGTATGCTGGTCTTGAGCAGTGGCAGTTGAATAGTTTACTGTGCGCTTGGGTGGAGTACACACATTCGTGTGGGGGGCATCAGTGGATGTATTAGTGTGTATGTTAGGGTGTGATGGTGGTTTTGCACGAGATGGGGAAGGGGAGGGGGAGTGCCTGTCAGGCCTTAGGGTGACATGGCATGGAAGAAATGGTGTTGGGTTGGGGATGGCCAGGAGCAATGTTCATTTCAGAGAGAGTGAGAAGAGGAATGCTGTCGGAGGATACGGTGTGTGGAAAAGGGCCAAGTCATTGGTGGATCAGGGCCTCGGGTTAAACTACTAAAAGTTAAGCCAGTTGAAACCTTTCAAATTCTGACCTTAAAGGAGATTTATTGGAGGGTTCCAAATGTGACGAATTGTCCATTGAAACTTTCATATAGGTATCAAGTTCACAGCTTATTTAAATCACCATCAATGGAATGGAATATGAGGTGGGATATACAAAGGTAGCTTTTACTAGCCTCTCAGTAAAAATTACATCCATTTCAAATCCTCTCCAAAAAGGAAAAAAGTAACATATCCATTCAGAGAAATATCACATTAACTTATAGCACATTCAATTGCATTTGATAAATTATTGTGCCAATCATGGACTTATGATTCAAGACATTAGTGCAATTAACTGTATTACATTAATATCAAAAATATCAGGAGAGATTTATATTGTTTACTAGATACATAACCGTTAATGTTTTTCTAAGTAACAATTTTGTTAAAATGAAAAACAAACTCATCTCCCATAATTTTCCAGCAACTTGCTTAGATGACATTTTACCACTAAAATGCACATATGAGTATGCAATGTTTGGAAATGAACGATTAGGCTAAAGTATGCTGCAGTAAGTCTGAAATGATACAAACGAGGGTAGAAAAGTGAGGGAAATATTTGGCAGGACTGTCCAAACATCTTCCTCTGAAGTTTGTGGTCAAACATAAAAGCCTAAAATCTATAGTATCAGCATCTTGTCATATGTAAATTAAGACATCTAAATGCTTCAAATTTGGATTTATTTACAAAAGCAGACAAAGTGCTAAGAATGGCTCATTCCAAACTTGCAAGCGTTGCGAAAAATCAGGGTTGGGAATTCTGTATTTTACTTGCATTTATGAACTTACTACCTACTTTGGTTCCTATTTATTAGCATAAATAAAATATTTTTCTTTGGGTGTCATGGCAGACATCTTATTGGGATCCATATTGATAGTATACATTCTCAATATTTTCAGTATTTAGATATCTCGTGTACACCAATGTCTCAATAAAATGAAAAATATAAAAACAATGTGTATTAAAGCAGGGTAAAGATTAGACACACGAATCACAGGAGCATGAAGTAAAAGATTAATGCACATGGATGCATTTGAGTAACTTATACGACAATTTATAAATTCCAATTTTAGAGGGCACACTTATTTGAAGGAAATCCACCTTGTTCTGTTACACTTCTCCTAGGAAAGTACCAAATGCTCATGTACTATTGCAACTTAAATGGGAACTATATTACAACATAAAAAGTAAAAGGTGATGACAACCTTACAAAAATTTACAAGTATGTTGCTGGAACTGGAAAGTTTGTGTTATAAGCAGAGGTTGGATAGACTGGAATTTTTTCCTGGAGCGTTGGAGGCTGAGGGGTGATCTTATAGAGTTTTATAAAATCATGAAGGGCATGGATAGGTTGAATAGCTAAGGTCCTCTTCCTAGGGTGGGTGAGTCCAAAACTAGAGGGCGTAGGTTTAAGGTTAGAGGGGAAAGATTTAAAAGTGACCCAAGGTGCAACTTTTTCACACAGAGGGTGTTAGGCTGTATGGAATGAGCTGCCAGAGGAAGTGATAGAGGCGGCTACAATTATAACATTTGGACAGGTTTATGAATAGGACAGGTTTTGAGGGACCTGGGCAAAATGCAGGCAAACGAGACTAGTTCACTTTAGAACACCTGGTCAGCATGAACAAGTTGGGCCGAACGGTCTGTTTCCGCGCTGTATGTCTCTATGACTCTATATAACCACCTGAGATGAACTCTGAAATCATCTAGCAATTTAATCTGCAAATGCACTGTCTCAGCCATCTATTCACAGAATCATTATGGTACACAAGGTGGTCATTCAGTCTAATGTGTTCACACCAGCTTTCCAAATGAGCAGTTAGCCTGATTTTCATGAGAATTACAGCCAGAAATCAATTGGGAGAGTGGGGATTAAAGAAGAATATAAAGAAGAGATATCTTCTCCTTCACGAGTATAGTGATGTAGAAAAAGATTTTTAATTTTTGAACCTACAATAATCATTTAGGAGCTCTGGATAAATATCCATTTATGCAGCTAATGCTTTACAGAACTGGGACATAGTTGAAAATACAAGCATTACGTCGATTTATTTCACTTTCGCGTAGTTAATTTGGTCCTCCGCGAGGGAAAGCAAACTGTAGTTTAGTTTTGGGAGGTTCAAAGGAATCTCTGAATGCACATAAAATGATTGCAGCAACAGCTATTATAAATAGCCCTTCATAAATCAGTTTTTTTTGTAACATAGTCCACATGTAGCAACCTAGTCAACAACAAAAAAAACTTTGAAAAACAAGTATAAAAACTGAAGTCTGATTTTTTTTTGCTCCATATGCTGGCTTTTGTAGCGAACTGTACAAATTAGTTTAGTGAATGTAGAGTGAAATGAACCTTTGAGATAGATCTCGTGAACAGTTAAGTGTACTGGTCAAATCTGGACAATTGCGTTTTCACTAAAAACTTTACAAATCAACACCTGAATCTACCATATTTTCAAAATACCAAGCTCAGGGCCAGTTAATGTTAATGACTGCAGCCAAGATCTTTCAGAAGGCACAGTAAGACTCCATATGTTTCTGGCTCAGTTGAAGCACTGTGGTGGCCACAGCATTGCAAACTACTGTCTCAGAGCAACATTGTATCAACAGGATAAGGTCAGCTGTGTATGTTTACAAAAGTGGCCAATCAAGATAAAAGAAACAAGAACAATAAAGGTAAATTAATCTATCTTTTTGGTTTAATTTTTAATGCTGACTGCAAAACACAAGACAAACATTCATATACTCTGCACTCTCATTTTATTTGTGCCATTTTATTTCCTACCCTAGGGACAGATACATTTCTTACATAACTGCAGCCCTGTTACCAAGGGATCAGCAATGTTAAAGCCTCTGCCCTTTCCCATCCATCTATGCTACATTTAGCCTGCTCCCCTAGCAGAGTTGCAACTGAGCCAATAGAATGGTGTAGAAACATTCGATTTCCAATATCAAAATCTTAGCTAGTTTTCAGACTTGAAGCAGGAGATTTGCAAACTACAGCATTCTGCTGTCATTGCTTCATGAAACACATATCGACCACTCAGTGTCAGATGTCGTAAAATGCTCTGCATTAAAAGAGAATTCTTCAATAAGTAAACTAAAAGCTTTATTGACTGAAAACAAGAATCCACTTGGTATACTCTGAAAAGAAATTTAAGACTTTAAAAGGAAGTTTTGCATCAATGCGTCCCTGCAAAGCTACCATTACTGGCTGTGGATTCAGGCTGATAAAGGCAGCCGTCTCCTAATAGTCACTGAGACAACCTTCCCACTTTAGCAAACTCCAGACATCCAGATGGATTGAGCTGTCATAACATTACAGCAGATACTGTCAGCTAGGCTGTACAGATTTCATATCTCATCTGAGATTTCCACTTTGCTGCTCCACAGCACAGTCTGTAAGTTAAGTCTGTTTACTATGTTCTGCCAGACTGGGTTTGAAGGTTAATACAGAATATTTGTATAACTGCAGAGAAAAATCTTATATGCATTAGTCTATTTCCCAAGGTGGTGCTCACATACAAAGTTTATTTTAATTAAATATGTCTCTTGTTGTAATGATCCTTTAACATGGTTCGTTCCAAACATTTGCCTCAGTCTCCCCTAATCGTACAGTGTACGATTGAATTGTTATTGTCTCTATAACCATAACTTCCTCCTTCTCTCTTGGCCTTTAGGTCTTATACTTCACATATGTTGCATTATTGCTTTTGTTTTCATTTTTTACATTTCAAAAGTAAATGGTTTATAATAAAATGACAGCTAGCATGATAGAGACAAGGGAAAATGTGGACCAACAGTTGTTGAGTGTTTACTGATGAGAGAGAAACTGCAGCAGAGTCATGCTAAGATGAACAAAACAAAAGGGAAATCAGCAGCAGTGTGCCAAATGGGCAAGATGATCAACCAGAACCCTACACTGTGACAAGTGAAATAGCATATGACTGAGCAGTGTAGTACAGAGTTGTGGAAAAGGAAGAGAAGATTAACCATTTACTCAGGACGTACACACATTGTTTAAAATCAGCTCAAGTGGGGCCAAATCTCAGCCAGAAAGGCAGGACTGCCATCTCCAGTGTTAAAATTCTATGCTTTAATGCACTATACTAGGAAAACTTATAAATGTAAATAAATCTCTGCATGAGTTACTGGTAGCAGTAAGCTTGAACACAACATCTTGCTATTTGGGATATCTGATTGGTCCATCAGATTTGGCTGGGCAAAAAAAAACAAAATACTGAAGACACTGAAAATCTGAAGCAAAACAGGTAATGCTGGAAACATGCAGATCAAGCAGATCTGTGGACTGAAAACTATTGATTGGTAGAATTTGAACATTTAAATACACTGATAGCAGAGGTAGGCTGGCTGCAGCCTGGGAACTCTAAGTTTAACATAACGGAATTCGGCATGACTGAGCTTAAAATACAGAGTATGGAAGCAGAAAGGTATGAGGAATGATAGTTATGATTGATCATTTTGAAGGAAGAAATCTTTTTAAAAAAAACTTCAGCAGAATCTAACCAATCTTAATTATGGATTACATTCTCCCATTGACACATTTACTTTCCCTACAACAGTACTTTGATTCATGCATTCCACACAGGAATGCTCTATTTTTTGTCAATGGATCAATTGACAGCATTCTTGCCTCTCACACAGCAGTGCAATACTACATCTGAAAAGTGACATCTTTGATGAGATGTTAAGCTAGAGATCGGTTTTGCCTTCTCAGCCGGAGGTAAAAGATGCAATGTTTCCCCCAACATGTGGCACTATGGTAAGTGTCCCTTCCTCTGGAATGGGCAGCCTGGGTCAAAGTCCAACCTGCTGCAGTGGTGTATAATCACACCAGTGAACAGATTGGTTAGAACATTTTTTTAAAGTAAATGATGCAATGGTATTATTTTGAATAAAAGCAGAACAGTTATCGTTAGTGCAGCTGAACCGGCAGCTTGTCAAAGTAATCAGACTTTATGAATAATTTCCTTAAGGTAATCAAATTTAATAACATCTGACAACTAAATAAATGCAATGAAGTAAATTAAGCCACTATTTCACATTTCAGAAATTGTTATTAGATCAAATTTTTAAACTCAATTTTAATAAAATATCTGCAGCTGAAAAAATTCTATACTGTTTTAATATGAACCTCGTCATACACTATACAGACTTATTTTTCATCACACAATTTAACTTGCATTATTAGTGAGCTTGTTGTTATGTAATCAGAGATAATTTCTGGAGGAGTGATTTAGATGTCTCATTCACAGACTCATAGTAAAATGATCAAGATTCACAATTCATCATCTCTGTTTAATACCAAATCTCAGAATGACACTATCCTTTCAAAATGGGATTCAAAATGATTGCAAGTTTATGTCATATGAAAGCTGTCGTACAAAATGCCTTCCACAATTCCACTGAAACCTTTTGTCAGTCATGGGGCACGCAGACACAATTAACATATAAAAGATGCAATCTTCCTGCATCTTTGTTGGTGATGGGATGGGGAGCATTGGGAGTGTTAAAGAGTGGAAACGACTCAGCACTCGCTGCATCTTGTGATGCACTGTCTTAATGAAACATACAAGATAATGAAAAATTCACAAAGGTGAATACTGAAAAATATTTCCCCTTGTGGGAAAGAAATGGACTGGGAGAGACAGTTAAACGGGTTTTCCATTTAAGATAGAAAAATTCTTCTCACCTCTTTCACTTAGAGGGTCATGAGTCATTGGAAATCCCGTTCCTAGGAAGTGTGGGGGCAGGGTCATAATACTTTTTTTTTTAAAAAAGGTGAGTGACTCCCTTGCTCGCCAATAATCTAAGGGTACTCGGGTTAGGCAGGAACGTGAAGTTGAGACCAAATTTAGATCAGTAAAGAGAGGCTTGAGAGGTTAAATGGTCTACTTCTGATTCTAATTCTTATGTTAAAACCAATCAGGCCTAAAGTCTCAATGAAAAATTTCTGCAGAGATTTCCATTATTGTAATTTTTACACATGAGAATAATAGATGGCAGCTTTAGGTCAGTTTTTAAAAAAAAGCTATTTATGAAAGTCTATCAATTGTTGATTAGTGGCTTTTACACTAAATGTTGCAAGCAAGTAACACCGTGGATTTTAATACTTGAAAAGTATTCAAAGCCTGCATCATAAAATGGGGGATATATTGATAAAACTTAGTGGAAATAATTATATAAAGTCAAATGGTGGCTGAACACAGAACAGGTAGAAAAATATTTTAGAGCGTCTGTCAAAAATGTGTATGATAAATAAGATCCTTGCTGTACTTGGGTAATTCAGTATCACAGATGCTACAGCAAACTACAGGCATTAGAGTAACTAAATGGCAATTAATGGACAGCAGTGAGGATCTGTCAGAACTCAAACTCATATTACATCCGGAAGCTGAGGTCACTTTCCCAGGAGGATTAACCCACGAGTGATAAAATGACCACTTGTATTAGTGTTCATTCTCATGAAAGAAAATTAACATTCACTCACTAAGCTTTTATGTACAGTTATCCTCTACTATACCCCACAACACCAACGTATATTAATGTGAACTTGCCAATGCAGAACTCCATTATTAGTAAAGCATATGTACTTTAAAGGAGTGGTAGAAGTGGGAAAGCTGAGGAAAGTATGAGTAATGTTCTCAAACATCCTTTTTCTCTCAGAAATAAAATTACTTCAACTACATTGTACTTGTTATCGCTTTTACCAGGAAACCTTCAAACTGTGATTAACAATGTAGTTTTTGTTTACATTATACAAAAACAGGGTTGATTACTGTGACAGGGAGGATGCGGGAAATGTGAACAAGGAGCACAAATATCAAGATCTCTCAAGCAAAAATTGAAGGAAGTAAGGGAGAAGATCAAGAGGATGCTAGTTTGACAAAAGGTCAATATGAAAAATATGATCTACCGATGAGGTGAGCTGAATGTTTTAATTCCTAATTTTGACTGCCAAAGAGATCATTCATTCAATACAGAAAAAAAAATTGAGAGTGAAAACAGAGTAAGTGCACAAGGCAGAAAAAGAAATCTAGTAGGGAAGAAGATTGAAAGCATACATGCAAGAGGAAAACTGTGCAAAACATAGAAAGATAGACTTGAAATGCTTAAAGTGCAAAATAAAGATGAGGTCATGAGAAGAAAACTAGTGAATCAGCGTATAGACATTGCCAAGTACATGATGGTGAAAAAGAATGGCAAATACAAATAAGTAAGACTGAGAACAAGAAGAAGAAAAGACTCAGTGTGCAATTAGGAACTGCATGTAAAGGGAAAAGTGTTAACTTCAAAACAAAAATAAACAGATGATACAAAAGATTGTGATGGGGAGAAAGAAAAGCAGTGAACTGCACATTGTGAGTAAAAGTGCAGAAAAATAAAAATGGTGACTATATATAAAAACACTAACAGCAGGTTAAACAGAACTAATCACAGTTCCATATAGCAAGGAAATAGTAAGCGCAAGTATCTAGCTCTAATACATAAGCAAAATACTGCAAATGCTGGCAATCTGAAATAGAAACAAAAACGCAAAACCTGTGGAGATAAACAGAGTCAACGTTTCAGGTCAATGACTTTACATCCCAATAATGTGCTCTGATGAAAGGTTATCGAATTAAAACGTTAACTCTGCTTCTTTCCATGGATGCTTATCATTTCTAGCAATTTTGTTTTTGTTACATATATCAAACTGTTCTATTAACATTCCAAGTAGTACAGGATGAAATTCATAGGAGGTTATAAAAATAGAAAATGCAAAGCCAAAATAACTATGTGGGGTTTTGCATTAGAAACATACAATTATTTTGGTAAACATTTGCATCATTCAGACAAATGTTCAAATTTGAAGGAAAGCAAGCAAATTTGCCTTTAAGGGTCAATCATTAAAGGAAATCAAGTTATACATTGAATTTTGTGTGTAATTTTGTCCTCAGGGTTGTGTGTATATTATTCCGGAACATTGGCTCACTGCCTCAATTTGAGCAGTCTGACTGGGTTTCAAATCATCTTAAACATCACCCTATACACAGTGACATACCTAAGTGATTAAGTGTCAGTTGCAGATTGAAACCAGAAGTCAAGCTTCACATGCTGCAGGTAACTATTCCCAGATCATGTAATAATTGCTTTTTGTCCAAGTTCTCTTGGGATCAATGCCTGTGGTTACTGGCTTTTGGTTCTGAATTTGATAATTATTGTTCTTTTATACACATCCTATTCAGACTAACGTTGGAGGTTAGTTACGTTGTTGGTCCTTGAGTCATTCAAAATTTGGATTTTCCTTTTCAAATTCCTTAATTTATTCTGTTAATTTTACTGTTGTACACATCAACTTTCTACATCTCCCTTTCTTGAGCAGCCAACAGCGGCTAATTTACTCTCCTTTAATCTTATGATTTCATTATACTGCAGGGTTGCTGCCTGTAACACCACAGATGCTTGTGACAGAATCCCGTCCGGATAAAGATTCCAGTAATCTTGTCTTCAGAAACAGCAACCAAGTCATACAATCTTGTTGCTGCTTCCGATCCAATATCCAATGGTTTAGATCTACTACCTGGCCAGGAGATTGATTGGTGGTTGGCAGCATACAGTCCAAACTGTCAGTTCATCTATACACGATATCAATATTTTGATAATACTGCTTGTAAGAACCGTCCCTAACTATTAGGGAATATTCATAAAGATTAGCAAAGAATCAAACGCAACTGTGCATCAACTCCAAGTGAGAGAGTTTCACTACATATACAAACGTTTGTGTGACATTTACAATTTTGCCAAAGTATCTTGTGCTGATGCATGCCCAGTCATCAATTAGTGACAGAAAATTCAAGCCATTATTATGCCTTTAGACGTAACTTTAAACAGATGCTGCATTAGTGGAAATTTTCACGACAGCAATGAAGACATTTTATATATTCAGTAAGGGTCTCAAAGGATATCAGTGGGTAAATGGAAGTGAGGTGCAGAATCAGCCATGATTTAACTGAATGGTGAAGCATGCTTCAGGACCAGAATGGTCCACTCCTGTGTTTAACTAGGAGCAGTTCTGTCTTTTTATACACTAGAGATTTTATGCTGGTATTTTCAAATCTCACAATGATTGCATGTGATCTCAAAACAGGAGTAAATCTCAGGAGTAAATGTAAAATTTTCACCGTTAAACACAATTAGTCAGACTGCAGCATACTTGTGCAGGAACCTACAATAACAAAATTATTGGACTTATAGACAGATAAGATATTATATAATTTTGAAAAGAACCCTTTGAGTGAATTAGCATTGTTAATATTAGGGGGAATAGTCAAATGAATTAATTGGCAGAATTAAAATTAAAATTAAAATCAATCTAAATGTTAATTACACTCATTCATTGGACTCTGTGAATCTGCATACTTGTGAGGTCAGCCCCAGAGTCTTTTCTTTTAAAAATCACTTTGCCAGATCTGATTGTGCGGTTCTTCATGGTGGGGAGGAGAATTCTATGGTAGTTGTATCCACGGAAATCCATGCCCCTACCCCACAGATAACAAAGATTTGGTGTACTGAAAAATAATAAGTCTGTAATATACAATTCATAGAAATGGAATGTCTGCATGATAAAAAAAATTTACATGATCTGTTATAAAACAAAAATAAAGCATTGCAGATGTTGGAGATCTGCAATAAAAGCAGGAAGTGATGGATCTGGCAGCAACTGTGGACAAAAGAAACAGAGTTAATGTTTTGAGTCCAGCAGGACTCTTCAGAATCAATGGTCTATTGTTATTAAAATACCTCATGCCACTAACTGTATTTGTGATAATATCAGTGCAGTATGAAATCTCATAATTGGAACTGATCAAGAAATAAAGCCATAAGAACTGATCAAGAAATAAAGCCATAAGTTAGCTTTTAACACTAACATTGCATGAGAATATAGAGTATAAAACTGGTCCACTAACCTATACATAATCTTAATGGAAATTTTTTAACAACAAGCAATTTCAAATCAATTTTTGCCACGAACACTGGTCAGTCAGTCACTGAATTTAATCTCTGAAGTAGCTAGAATGTTAAATTGTGATTACTCGATACCTTCATAAATGAGTTTCACTGTAGTAGGTTGCTTTAAGAATGACTAATGGCGAAAATAAAATGAAGTATGATACTAGGCCTAAAAACGTTTCAACACACCAGTACAATTTAGTGTATTGCGGAACTTGAGACAGCTGATTTCATCTCACTTAAAATTCTTTCAATCTAAAGAAAATTAGACAAAAGAAATCACACCTCTGGACATTAACCTCACATTATTCAATGCTCTCTACAAATTATAAATTATAACAATGTCAACTGGAATTAGAATGTTGTATGTTACAGTCAGATCCCTGGGCAAAACTGGGCTTGATAATTTTAAAATTTGCAGTCGATTAGTCATTGAACATATTTATACAAGATTGCTAATGTTCTTTAACACAAGAATGCAAATTTATTACATGAAAGAAATAAAGATATGCATAATAGACAGTTTAAAAAAGAAAGTTTCAAATGGCTTCCCAGCATATTTGTTACAGATACTCAATACCAGAGAATTATCACTCCTATCTCAACTCTAATTTCTTACTTAAATGACTCTTGCCAGTTTTTCTTCTAGGATTGTCAATATAGTTTATGATTTCTTTCCAGTTCTCTTGGCCTCAACCCGTTTTCAGTTCTGATAATTTGAAACTTTCTGTACAAACTTTCATAGCTTTGTGATTACATTAACTAAACCCCTTCTGCTAAGATGGCTGGTCTCCTGAACTAAACTCCTGATTCTTCTGAAGTCAACGTTAAGCTAGTGGCCTCTAGTCTGTTTTGCCTGTTGTAAACACCGCAATGTAAATTACATCAATTAACAGCACAGGTATCCTATTTGGGACTCAACTGAATCACATGCTTTTTTGGATGTAATATATTTAGATCATTGTTCCAAATGACTTTATGATGTCTTTAAATAGAAACTTACCTTCACAGAGCTGAAATCAAAATCAATATGCTATTATAAAAGATGTCAAATGAGAACTATTGTACACACTTACCACAAGCATTTAATTATCTGTACCAACCTTACATCTTTTTCATCACAATTAACTTTTCTGAAAATGCCCATATAATTAATTCTCTTTAAAGATAATCTAATTGACAGATGTATTGTGTGAAACTCAGATATGAGGGGTTGGGGAGAAGGGATAGAAATAGTCAGGAGAAAGAAAAAAATAACTGGGTAGTTTCTGCTCGATAGAAATGATTTTATCTGGGCAACTTTCCTGAAATCAGTCAAACTAACAGAATTTTAAATGCAAGTTACATTACGTCAAGCAGTTTCCACTATCTTCTCCCTAGTTTAAAAAGACCCATATAAGTTGACTTCATCTCCAAAACTGGCCACAATATCAAATTAATTCCCCATTGTAAATTTCTGACAATGACCCCATATACATTATATTTGAGGAGGGTCCTTCAGAGTTGGTTCTTTTTGGGCACTAGGACATGAGATCACATTTTAAATGCTTCTAAACATAATTTTTAGTTTAATTCACTAAGTAACTGCTGTACTCCAATTAAACTGGCAAATATTACATACAGCTTTCTTAAAAAGTTACATTATTTGTACATTATGTACAATGTCTACATTATCATGTCTACATTATTATGTAGTTAGTTACATCAAATCAGATTACTCTAAGGTGGCAGATTTTTGCAATAAACCAATTTTCAGCTTAGTCTAAATATACCAGATTAACACTCAAACATCTCAACAACCTGTTTTAAAAAATCATTGTTTAAAAAAAATCTAAAATTGTGTTGGTTCATGGCAGATTTTACATGTGGCAATGTGCAAATAAGCAGAAACAAATATACTTATAACTAGCACAACTTTGGGTACAATTTCATTCAGATCACCAATTGAGCCCAAAATGGAAACTCTGGCTCGTGTCTAATTTACCCGAGGCTTGACAATTGGATATTAACTGTCTCTAGTTTTGCAGTCACAGCTGAAGGTAAACAACATGGTTTTTATATTATACATGTCTTTCAGCATTCTAAAGACAAGGATCATATTCCTTCTCAATCTTCTCCGCTCACAGCATGGGCAACATAATCACGTTATTCTGATAACTTGATGTTCCAGTAGTAACATTTCTTTACTAAACCAGCAAACATTTAATAGTAGCAATAATGCTTCACTGTGTTTAAGATTGTCCAAACCAAGTTACTAGCACATCTAACTTTTGGAGAGAGTTTCTAATTGTGTTGACAAAGTGTTGACTTGATTGCCTTAGCACCCATCTGGTTCACTCATGTTCTTTAGGGAAGGAAACTGCCATCCTTACCTGGTCTGGTCTATATGCGACTCCAGACCAACAGCAACCTGGTTGACTCTTAACTGCCCTCTGGGCAATTAGGGACAGGCAACAAATGCTGCCTAGCCAGCGACGCCCTCATCCCGTGAATGAATAAAACAAAAATCCCCACTTGACTCAAAATCAGGGAGTTTTATACAAGTTGGAAGATACATAGCTTACAAAATCAATTCTGCCTATGGGCCCTACTGAAAGTCAATCAGGTACAACAGCAAATCTGAAGAAAAATCAGACTGGACTAAATTCTGTTTCTCTTTCCACAGAT
>JAHRHZ010000018.1:15396342-15430400 GCA_024137785.1 Ginglymostoma cirratum
TGCTGCTTGGCCTGCTGTGCTCATCCAGCTCTACACCTTGTTATCTCAGATTCTCCAGCATCTGCAGTTCCTACTATCTCTGATACAAATCAGCCCTTCTACATCTGTATGTGCAACATGGTAAAACTAAAATCTTTGAAGAGCCTCAATAGTTATTCCAATAGTTTCTAACTATTGAACAAACAGTCCCAGACTTTGTGAATGATTAATTCCAGATAACAAATTGTATCTTAAACAAAAGACTTCATTATTTATTAAATATACTATGATTTCAGCAGACAAAAGATTAAACAAAAGGTATTTAATTAATGTCTATGCTTTAAACCCAAAAATTTGTTTGTAGCCCCCCTTTCACACAAAAGGCAGGCAAACAAATTCAATTAATGGATAAATAAAAGCAGCCAATTCTTCTCAGAAAACACAGTTCAAAAAAATTAACTATGATTTCTGCCCTAACAGACCATCCTTTTCTGAGGTCTCACTTATTATTCAACATCTGCCAGCTGCTTAAACATCAGGTCTTTCCCAGACTTGCCAGAACCAGTTCCCAAGTTCTTAACTTGTTAAGAGCCAACTTCTGCTAATTATTTAAACACAATGCTCTTCCTGGGGTCTATAAGTACCCTTTAAATCAATAATCAGACTGCAATTAACCTCCCTCACAAACAAAACCTTGTTTGATCGGTTCCTTTCTTTCACAATAAGCTGTTTCCCAAAATCCAAAAGTTATCTTCAGCTCTCAATTCCCAGTTCACAGCTCAAAACCAAAATTGATAGCAGAATAAAAATAAAGAAAAATCAGTAACAGTTCTAACATTACCATTACCTTAAATATATTAAATGACCCCACCTCCATCACCTTCTGGGGCTGAGAGTAACAAAAAGTCACAAAAACTCTTGGTAAAAATTCTCATCTCTGTCCTAAAAAAATCCTTTATTTTTATAAATGTCCCCTAGTTCTGGAGTTACCCTAAACAGGAAACATCCTTTCCACATTAACTTGTCAAGACCATTCAGTATCATATATGCAGTACTTAAATCCAGACCTCTGCACTCTTCTGAAACTCAGTGGAAACAGGCACAGTCTGTCCAATCTACCCTCACAAGGCATCCCACTCATTCCAGGTATCAGTCTATTAAACATCCTTTGTCCAGCCTCACATGCAATTGCATCCTTATTTAAATAACGAGACCAAAACTGTACACTAAATTCAAGACATGATCTTACCAATCCCCTCTATAACTGACCCATTATGCCTTTACTGAAGTTCAATTCCTCTTGCAATAAAGGATAGTAGCTCGTTAGCCTTCTTGATTACATGTTGCAACTGCATACCAAATTTCTGCATCTTTCACACCAGAACACCTAGATCCTTCAATCTCAGAATTCAGTAGTCGCTCTCCATTTAGTACTCTGCATTTTTATTCTTCCTGCAAAAGTGAACAATTTCACATTTTCTCCAAACCGTACTCCATCTGCCAGAGTTTTGCCCACTCATTCAACCCATCTATATTAGATTGCCAAGTCCTGAGGAAGGGTCACCCGACCCGAAACGTTAACTCTGACTTTTTTCTTCACAGAAGCTGCCAGACTTGCTGAGCTTTTCCAGCAACCTCTTTGTTCCTGATTTACAGCATCCGCAGTTCTTTTGGTTTTTATTGCAAAATTCTTATGTCTTCGTCACAACATACTTTGCTGCCTATCTTTACGTATACTCAGTTGGTAGTGCAGAAATGACAGTATTACTGGAAAAATATTTGACAACTAAGAAACTGGACATCAGTTTGATAATCCTGAACGCGCGAGGGATTACATTGTCAAACAATTTAATGTTAGAAGTCACGCAACACTAATGAAGTGACGAAGGAGATATGCTCTGAAAGCTTGTGATTTCAAATAAACCTGTTGGACGATAATCTGTTGTTATGTGGCTGACTTTGTCCACGCCAGTCCAACACCAGCACCGCCATGTCGATTTAATGTTGTCAGTTGAGCTGCAGTGTAATGTGCTTGCATGTTCTGTAAGTTACATATATTAATACAGACAGAAACAACATTTACACGTTCTGTGTCTGCTTAAATTCAACAAAATTAGTGTAGACGTTTGCTTGTACATTTCTCAGGCAACGCTCTCCCCAACGAGAGTCAACCTGCCTGCTTTAAAATTGAAACAAAGTCTGGCAGTTAAGTGTCAAACATTAATGGGTACATTCTTCATGGCCATGCCTCTAACAGAGGCCACTGCCAATCAATCAGTCCTCTTCTCTTGTGTAGAATAAATTTTGGTATTTATTCTCCACAACAATTTTTGAAGTTCCTAAATTTAATCTGTTCTAATAACCATAGTACCTTCTAGAAATTTAAATACAGTACATCTACAGGCTCCCCTTTATCCACAGCACATGTCACTCCTTCAAAGAACTCCAATAAATTGGCTAAACATGATTTCCCTTTTATGAAACCATACTGAGTCTTCCTGACAACATTGAGTTCCTCTTAGTACTCGGCCATAACCTCCTAACGATCGATTCTATCACCTTTCCCATGACATCAAGCTAATAGACTGGCACGTTTCCTGTTTTCTGCCTCTCCCCTTTCTTGAATAATGGGATCATATTGGCTGATTTTCAGTCTGATAGAACCTTCTCTGGATCTAGTGAATTTTGGAAAATTAACATCAGCACATCTACCACCTCATTATCTACCTCTTAACACCTTAAAGTAAAGACTAGTTTGACGCAGAGATTTATAGTCATATAATCATACAGCATGGAAACATACGCTTTGGTCCAACTAGTCCACACCAACCATCTTCCCAAACTAGAGATAATAGGTATTGCAGATGCTGGAGAATCCGAGATAACAAGGTGTGGAGCTGGATGAACACAGCAGGCCAAGCAGCATCATAGGAGCAGGAAAGCTTGACGTTTCGGGCCTAGACCCTTCATCAGAAATGGGGGAGGGGAACAGGGTTCTGAAATAAATAGGAAGGGGGGGGAGGCAGATAGAAGATGGATAGAGGAGAGGAGACAGACAAGTCAAAGAGGTGGGGATGGAGTGCGTGTAGGTGGAGAGGTAGGGAGGAGATAGGTCAGTCCAGGGACGACGGACAGGTCGAGGGGGCGGGATGAGGTTAGTAGATAGGAGATGGGGGTGCGGCTTGAGGTGGGAGGAGGGGATAGGTGAGAGGAAGGACAGGTTAGGGAGGCGGGGACGAGCTGGGCTGGTTTTCAAAATCTCCCCTCCCCCAACCGCATCCCAAAACCAGCCCAGCTCGTCCCCGCCTCCCTAACCTGTCCTTCCTCTCACCTATCCTCTCCTCCCACCTCAAGCCGCAGCCCCATCTCCTAACCTCATCCCGCCCCCCTGACCTACACTCACTCCATCCCCGCCTCTTTGACTTGTCTGTCTCCTCTCCACCTATCCTCTCCTCTATCCACCTTCTATCCGCCTCCCCCCTCTCCCTATTTATTTCAGAACCCTCTTCCTCTCCCCCATTTCTGATGAAGGGTCTAGGCCCGAAACGTCAAGCTTTCCTGCTCCTATGATGCTGCTTGGCCTGCTGTGTTCATCCAACTCCACACCTTGTTATCTCATGTTCCCAAACTAAACTGCCCAACATGCCTGCACTTGGCCCATATCCCTCCAAACCTTTCCTATTCACATACTTATCCAAATGCTTTTAAGTTGAAATTGTACCAGCATCAACCACTTCCACTGGCTGTTCATTCCACACAAGAACCACTCCCTGTGTAAAAAAAAGTTGCCCCTCATGAGCTTTTTAAACCTTTCTCCTCTCATCTTAAAAATATGCCCCCTAGTTTTGAACTCCCCCACCCTATTCACCTTATCTATGCCTCTCCGGATTTTATAAACCTCTAATACAAACATCCCGCAACCTCCTATGCTTC
The DNA here is from genome assembly GCA_024137785.1 of Ginglymostoma cirratum. NCBI lineage: Eukaryota > Metazoa > Chordata > Chondrichthyes > Orectolobiformes > Ginglymostomatidae > Ginglymostoma > Ginglymostoma cirratum. The sequence continues at coordinate 15,400,255 of JAHRHZ010000018.1, forward strand.
AGTGAAAAAATACCCCAGCTTATCCATACATCTCAAACCCTCCAGTCCCAGCAACGTCCCGGTAAATCTTTTTTGAACCCTTTCCGGTTTAATAAAATCCTTCACAAAACAGGGTAAACTGCACACAGTACTCTAGAAGAGGCCTCACCAATGTCCTGTACAACCGTATCATGACATCCCAATTCCTAAGCTCAAAGGCAAGTGTACTAAATGCCTGCTTAACCCCCCTAACTACCTGTGATGCAAATTTCAAAGAATTACGTACCTGAACCTCCAGGACTCTTAAATCACGTGCGAATCTGAAACGACACTTCTGAAATTTATCCTGACAATTACCTAAAGAGGCTAGTCCCTGTAGTCCACATCCTGCACCAACTCCCAATGCTCCCAAGTGTGGCCAGCATTGCTTGATCATCTGCAGGCTGTTAAATCAGTTGGCTGGTGGCTCTTGGCTCTTGGTGAGTTGTTTATCTTAGCCCACAGCTCCAGTTTGCCAAGTGCCTCTTCCCCCTAATTGCAATGTCACCAAGTTTCTCTCTCCCTTCCACCTCCTTGCATCCTTTACAGTGAAAACAGAAGCCAAAAAAATTGTTCATTTCAGCCACTATTCCCTTATTACCCACTATAATCTCCCATCCTCAACCTCTACATAACCAACACTTACTTTACGTCTCTTTTCCTTTTTAAATTCCTGGATAAACTCTTGCCGTTTTTACATTCCTAGCTAGATTCCTCTCGTATTCTAATTTCTTTCTCCTCATAGAACATAGAACATAACAGTGCAGTACAGGCCCTTCGGCCCTCGATGTTGCGCCGACCTGTGAAACCAATCTGAAGCCCATCTAACCTACACTATTCCATTATCATCCATATGTTTATCCAACGACCATTTAAATGCCCTTAAAGTTGGCGAGTCTACAACTGCTGCAGGCAAGGCATTCCATTCCCTTACTACTCTGAGTAAAGAACCTACCTCTGACATCTGTCCTATATCCATCACCCCTCAATTTAAAGCTATGTCCCCTCATGCTAGCCGTCACCATCCGAGGAAAAAGGCTCTCACTGTCCACCCTATCTAATCCTCTGATCATCTTGTATGTCTCTATGAAGTCACCTCTTAACCCTCTTCTCTCTAACGAAAATAGCCTTAAGTCCCTCAGCCTTTCCTCATAAGACCTTCACTCCATACCAGGCAACATCCTGGTAAATCTCCTCTGCACCCTTTCCAATACTTCCACATCCTTCCTGTAATGCGGCGACCAGAACTGTACGCAATACTCCAAGTGCGGCCGCATCAGAGTTTTGTACAGCTGCAACATGACCTCACGGCTCCGAAACTCAATCCCTCTACCAATAAAACCTAACACACCGTACGCCTTCTCAACAACCCTATCAACCTGGGTGGCAACTTTCAGGGATCTGTGCACGTGGACACCAAGATATCTCTCTGCTCGTCCACACTACCAAGAATCTTACCATTAGCCCTGTACTCTGTATTCCTGTTACTCCTTCCAAAGTGAATCACCTCACACTTTTCCGCATTAAACTCCATTTGCCACCTCTCAGCCCAGCTCTGCAGCTTATTTATGTCCCTCTGTAACCTGCAACATTCTTCCGCACTATCCACAACTCCATCAACTTTAGTGTCATCCGCAAATTTACTAACCCATCCTTCTATGCCCTCATCCAGGTCATTTATAAAAATGACAAACAGCAGTGGCCCCAAAACAGATCCTTGCGGTACACCATTAGTAACTGAACTCCAGGATGAACATTTCCCACCAACCACCACCCTCTGTCTTCTTACAGCTAGCCAATTTCTGATCCAAACCGCCAAATCACCCTCAATCCCATGCCTCCGAATTTTCTGCAATAGCCTACCATGGGGAACCTTATCAACCGCTTTACTGAAATCCATATACACCACATCAACCGCTTCACCCTCATCCACCTGTTTAGTCACCGTCTCAAAGAATTCAGTAAGGCTTGTGAGGCATGACCTACCCTTCACAAAACCGTGTTGACTATCCCTAATCAAATTATTCCTTTCTAGATGATTATAAATCCTCTCTCTTGTAATCCTTTCCAACACTTTACCCACAACCAAAGTAAGGCTCACTGGTCTATCATTACCAGGGTTGTCTCTACTCCCCTTCTTGAACAAGGGGACAACATTTGCTATCCTCCAGTCTTCTGGCACTATTCCTGTAGACAATGACGACATAAAGATCAAAGCCAAAGGCTCTGCAATCTCCTCCCTAGCTTCCCAGAGAATCCTAGGATAGAGCCCATCCGGCCCAGGGGACTATCTATTCTGACACTTTCCAGAATTGCGAACACCTCCTCCTTATGAACCTCAATCCTGTCTAGTCTAATAGCCTGTATCTCAGCATTCTCCTCAACAACATTGTCTTTTTCATGTGTGAATCCTGATGAAAAATACTCATTTAGCGCCGCTCCTATCTCTTCGGACTCCACGCACAACTTCCCACTACTGTCCTTGACTGGCCGTAATCTTACTCTAGTCATTCTTTTATTCCTGACATACCTATAGAAAACTTTCCGGTTTTCCTTCATCCTACCTGCCAAAGACTTCTCATGTCCCCTCCTGGATCTTCTTAGCTCTCTCTTTAGATCCTTCCTGGCTAACTTGTAACTCTCAAGCGCCCTAACTGAGCCTTCATGCCTCATCTTTACATAAGCCTCCTTCTTCCTCTTGACAAGAGATTCAACTTCTTTAGTAAACCACGGTTCCCTCGCTCGACCACTTCCTCCCTGCCTGACAGGTACATATTTATCAAGGACACACAGTAGCTGTTCCTTGAACAAGCTCCATATTCCAATTGTGTCCAGCCCTTGCAGTTTCCTTCCCCATTCTATGCATCCTAAATCTTGCCTAATCACCTCATAATTGCCTTTCCCCCAGCTATAACTCTTGCCCTGCGGTATACGCCTATCCCTTTCCATCACTAAAGTAACCGAATTGTGGTCACTATCACCAAAGTGCTCACCGACCTCCAAATCTAACACCTGGCCTGGTTCATTACTCAGTACCAAATCCAATGTGGCATCGCCTCTTGTTGGCCTATCTACACACTGTCAGGAAACCCTCCTGCACACATGGGTCAGTTTTTGTCCAATCTAAAGTACTTGAACTATAGCGTTTCCAGTCAATATTTGGAAAGTTAAAGTCCCCATAACAACTACCCTGTTACTTTCGCTCCTATCCAGAATCATCTTTGCTATCCTTTCCTCTACATCTCTGGAACTATTCGGAGGCCTATAGAAAATTCCCAATAGGGTGACCTCTCCTTTCCTGTTTCTAACCTCAGCCCATACTACCTCAGTAGACGAGTCCTCATCAAACATCCTTTCTACCACCGTAGTACTGTCCTTGACTAACAATGCCACACCTCCCCCTCTTTTACCACCTTCCCTGATCTTACTGAAACATCTAAACCCCAGAACCTGCAACAACCATTCCTGTCTCTGAAATGGCCACAACATCAAAGTCCCAGGTACCAAACCATGCTGCAAGTTCACCCACCTTATTCCGGATGCTCCTGGCGTTGAAGTAGACACACTTCAAACCACCTTCCTGCCTGCCGGTACACTCCTGCGACCTTGAAATCTTATTCATGACCTCACTACTCTCAACTTCCTGTACACTGGAGCTACAAGTCAGGTTGCCATCCCCCTGCTGAATTAGTTTAAATCCTCCTGAACAGCATTAGCAAATTTCCCCCCCAAGATATTGGTACCCCTTTGGTTCAGGTGCAGACCATCCCGTTTGCAGAGATCCCACCTACCCCAGAATGAGCTCCAATTAACCAGGTATCTGAATCCCTCCCTCCTGCACCATCCCTGTAGCCACGTGTTCAACTACTCTCTCTCCCTATTCCTCGCCTCGCTAGCACATGGCACGGGTAACAAACCAGCAATAACAACTCTGTTTGTTCTAGCTCTAAGCTTCCACCCTAGCTCCCTAAATTTCTGCCTTACATCCCTGTCCCTTTTCCTACCTATGTCGTTGGTGCCTATGTGGACCACGACTTGGGGCTGCTCCCCCTCCCCTTAAGGATCCCGAAAACACAATCTGAGACATCACGGATCCTGGCACCTGGGAGGCAACGCACCAACTGCGAGTCTCTCTCGTTCCCACAGAAACTCCTATCTGTGCCCCTAACTATGGAGTCCCCAATGACTAATACTCTCGTCCTCTTCCCCCTTCCCTTCTGAGCAACAGGGACAGACTCTGCACCAGAGACCTGTACCCCATGGCTTACCCCTGTAAGTCAACCCCCTCAACAGTATCCAAAACAGTATACTTGTTATTGAGGAGAACGGCCACAGGGGATCCCTGCACTGTCTGCCTGTTCTCTTTCCGTCCCCTGACTGTAACCCATCTACCTTTTTCCTGTACCTGAGGTGTGACTACCTCCCTGTAACTCCTCTCAATCACCCCCTCAGCCTCCCGAATGATCCGAAGTTCATCCAGCTCCAGCTCCCTAAAGCGGTTTCCGAGGAGCTGGAGTTGAGTGCACTTCCCGCAGATGAAGTCAGCAGGAACACTAGTGGTGACCCTTACCTCCCACATCCTACAGGAGGATTTTTTTAGTCATTCTCTCCTGTTCTTTATGTTCTGACCAATCATCTGACCTGCCACTCATCTTTGCAAAGTTAATATGTTTTTCCTTAATTTTTATGCTTTCCCTAACTTGTTTAGTGAACCACAAGTGAGCAGAAGGTGCTCCCTTCAGAATTCTTTTCGAAGGAATCTATGAATTTGAGTACACTGATATATCATGGACGTGGAAAATGTCAAGTATGTTTCCCCCTCTTGCTGGTTTCCTCACCACCCAGTCTAGCCATTACGTTCTTTAGCACTCAACTAGCTCAGTCAGTAGTTATTGTTAGGACCCGCTTGGGAAAGTGGACTGATTCTTGAGCACCACTACTCCCAGGATTTCTCCCAAAGTTAATCATTTAATCAAAGTACTTAAAGTTCCCAATTTACCTGTCTGCTGGACTCAGATTAATAAAAAACAATAATCATATTCTTGTGCTTAACAAATGTTATTTATTATAAATAAGTCTGAGCCTCAGGTAAACATAACCATGAATTATTAGCATATTACTGTACTAGTTGAAACTCTAACCCCTTTTAAACCCTACATTCATGCAGACAAGAAAGGTTATCATGGGTGGACAGAAAAATGGTGGGAAACAGTTCAACAGCACCAGCCCACAGGATCTGATAAGATGTTCCTTTTGCTTCCCAAGATCCTCTCTGTTCTCCAATCTCTTTCCTGAATTACTTCACTTTTTGGCAGGAAGCACAGGGTGTTTGGTATACTAATTACAAAGCCTCTTAGTCACTGGTTAAAGGCAACTGCTCACAGCAACTGGTGGCAGAAGGTAACCACCATTCTTCAGGTTTTGGTTTCTTTACTGCAGAGAAATAGAGACACATATCCCAATTTTTCCAGTTTGACTACTCTGTGTCTACTCTGTTCGCACAGCCCAGGTGTTCAGCTGCCCAAGAACCAGAGGGACTGATGACCACTGGCATCCACAACTATACAAATCATATCAGCAATCTGTTACTGAATGAATCACACTCTGCACACAGACTGTGATGCCGTGTCATCCCTCCTTCCCCACCTCTTGCAAAAGCAACAGTTTAAACACAATGATTTCCAGTAACTTGCTCCTTTTAAAAGGTACAGCAACTCCTTTCACAGTTCTTGGATTTTAAAAAAGTGTTTAAGCCCAAAATCAAAAATTAAGAAAAATAAAAAAGATTATGTTGTGCTGCTAAGTCACTCTTGGTGATGGTTATGGGAAGCTGGGGGGAAAGCACAGTTAAGGCACACATTACGTTCATTCTATTTTACAAATTTCTAATCTTTGACCAAAGCATTACAAATGATAAATGTGACATGCAATAACAGAGGTTAGATGATTACTTTGAAATAGATCTCCTTCACCCTGGCTCTAGCTAGAATACAATACTACATAAGATTGCAAAGCAAATATATGATCAGAAATAACTTGGAACTAAACTGAAATGTGCAATTCTGTTGCCATTATGAGAGACAAATCCAAGTTCTTCTGAACTGCAGAAATCTTATCTAATTGCTATCAGCAATAGTAATGCTTTCTTGCATCAAGTTTTGAGTTGTGCAAAAATATTTAAACAGTACCTTATAAAAAAGATTTAGTAATAGAAGAGATGAAGGACTGTTTGCACTTATCAATAATGATTACCAGGAATCACAATATACTCGAACAGGGTATTTTCCCTTTTCATAAGCTATATAAACTGCCATTCATCATTCTTATCTGTGATGAACATTAATCTAAAGTTACATATGAAAATGCTACAGAATGCATTTTTAAAAAGAAAAATCATTCTTAGCATTGGCAGGGTCAATATTTATTTTCTCTCTTTAGTTGCTCCTCAATGGCTTTGAAGCTGCAATTAGACTGGGCAAGGTCAGCAAGTTTCCTTTCCAAAAGTATCCTGATGAAATAGCTAGATTTTCATCATAACTTTATAGTCACTTTTACTGCTATTGGTTGTTTTATTGGTGTCTGCACAGATAACAGGTTGCCATAGAAAATGCTCTGTCTATCCATCACACTGTAATTAGACCTTCCCATCAATGTTGCACTGTTGTCTCAGATGTGCACTTCCCAGATCCTCAATTTGTATTATTCAGAAAATCTTATATACTTCAACCAGCTCTACTTCTCTTCCCATATTATGCAAGTTGCAGAAACCTTCAACATGGTCTTGAAAGCAATGCAATTCAGACTATTATCTTAAATAGTCTAGAGTAAGAGGAGTAGAAAAGACTCAATATTAGCAATGCATCATGCAGATCATGAAGCCATATTCAATCCTTGGTCTGTTTTAAGTCACAATGTTCAGTCAAATGTAGCAAATAGGTTACTACAGTTGTTCAAGCCTCTCTGAGCTAGGAAAGGAGAAGATAAAAACCTTTTCTGGTTAATGTTATCCAACAACACTTGCGTGGGAGCATTTGGATAGATCTATTAAGTTGGGCTGAAATTAGTTGAAACCTCATCTTGGTTGAAAAATAAGCTCATACAAGAAGGTTGCAAGAGATTAAGACAAATTTCAGTGACTGTTTTTCAAATAAGTGCAAAAGTTAGGGAATGTACAAGTTCTTACTTACCCATACTATTTGTAGAGCTGCACCACATCAGAAGAAAGCCTGTGCAAATCAAGTTTAACAATCCAAAGAGCAAGATCTTCCAAGACTGTGAAATAGAGAAAGTGCATTAACAGCACTGAAGCATTCAGAGTGCATCACCTTGCATGAATTTTGATCCTTGTCATTTTTATTTGACAAAAATTACTCATCTGCTGTTCAACTCAAAAGATGGCCCAAAACATTTCACATTTAGCATTCTGTCAGACAACCAGCATGAGGTATGTACTGCATTTACTGGATACAGACGCACAGAATGAACTTGAAATAAAGCAAGCAGAAATGGATTTTCTGATTGTTTCAACTTATGGAGGTGTACATGCGAGATGTACACCAGTTGAAAGCACGAGCATTTGTTTTGAATGAAACTGCATCTACACATACTAGAATTTCATTTAGCCAAGAAAATTGGAGAGGAGAGGGGGCGGAGAAGAAAATAAGTCACTCAACGTAATTTGCATTTGTGCTGGTCAATGCTGAATGCAATTGGCAATAATCCAAATCACCTCACGATCCTAGTTTAAAATACACTGTTTACTCAAATAAATCAGCACAATTCAAGGCAGCAGATCGAAAATTTTCAAAAGAAAATGGTAGAAATTAGATCATTCAAGTACTGATCTGCAGCACTGTGTTCTGAAGATGCTTTATATTTCATATTTTCTTTAAAGATTTAAGATTTGAAGGACTGTGGAGAAACAGATTAATTAAATGTTTTGTGGGAAAACCTACAGTGGTCTCTTTCGAAGCCGTTGTTGGAAAGTCATAGTAGATTTTGAGATGAGGCGTCTTAGGCATCATAAGACTGATGATAATTGCTTTTTTTCCTGTAGAGTCTTGCTGGGACTGTTTAGAACAGTGATTGGCTCGGAGTGTGGATTAGTAGGGGGAAGGGAGGAAGTGCAGCCCAACTGGTCCATTCTGTTTATAAAGAACCTTCTTCTCAAGTTCAGAATGAAACACGATTTTCTGAAAGAACAACTTGAGGAATTTTTCCAAATTGTATTGTCTAAGCAAGGTGTGTCTGAAAGACTCTCGAGAGAAGAGTGCACGGTTAAGAACTTGACCACATGCACCACAGCATCAGAGTGACAGACAATGGAATAGTCTACTCTTAATCCTTTTTCCTTCAAAAATAAAATTTTGACCGAAGTTTTTTTCTCCAAAAGACAACCTTTGCAGAGAAATAAGTTTTGTTGTTCTTTTTTCTAGAAGAGCACGAGTGTATTTTGGGGATATTTAGAGGGATTATCATCTGTACCTTGATATGATTGACTGTGTACAATAACCACTTATTGCATCTACTGGTTTATTAAGAAATCTGGTTGATGGATCGTATTGTTTAAAATACAATATAAATAAGGCATTTAATTGGTCATTTTCTGCAAGTGGGAAAAATATTTTCATTTTAAATTGTGACTCATGAAGCAGAGGGTCGAGAGCAACAGCACACTCCTTCAGCTTCAGCTATAACATATAAAATGGTAGGATGTGGATTCATACCCATGGTTCTGCACTGACTAACTTCATTAGTTCAAACCGGTCAGGTGGAACTGCCATGAGAATGCAGGAATTTATCCACAGGGAAAGAATAGAATGTTTAGTTTGAGCATTGTATCGGTGACCATAAACAATGGAAAATAAACAATAGAAATTTATTATGCTTGACAAAATATAAAAGAGGCTTTTCAGTTTGAGTTTCAGTCAAATGGAAGCCTTACAACACCTACTGCTGGCACCGAAAAATACCAAGTAAAATATACAGATGATAGCAGTGAAACGGATAAGAAGTGTATCTATCTGCCAACAGCTGGTGTGGTTTGTTTCTAGCCACATTTTAATCAGAAACACTTAAGGATGAACTTTAAGTTCCAAGGTCCACATTCTGATGCTGGAGTGAAATCACAGATTATAACATGAAGAACTGAGAAGATGATTGTTTACGAGGTCAAATCCAGTATTGAGGATAGCAGGCAAGTCCTGTGGCTAGAGGGTCGTCATCATTTCATTCATGGGCTGCAGTCACCTACTGGGGACACTTCTCCTGGCATGTAAAGAAAGCTCTCAACTAAATGGAAGGGAAATCAGAGTTCAGCATTGCTCATCTGTTGCTGGCATTATCCACAACCCAAGTGCAGGTCTGGTACAGACAAAATAGGCCAAATGCCTTCAGTGTCATCGATTGTCTACAACTTGTACAAGGTGTTGCGTCTACCTTCTAAATTACCATCTGTACAAGCTGACGGAATTTTTAAAAAGTCTTTCTTTAACCTTGTAATCTAAGATAGCTTGTATGGAAAAGTAGGTAAAACCTACACAATTTTGATAAATTAAGTTAGTTTTATGAAAGCTTTCATAAAACTGAAATAAAGCATTGGAGCGTTGGAAATGGTTAATCCTATTTCTTGCCGTCTCTCAATAATTGCAACATAGAGAATTACTATAAAATGAAAATATTATTAATTATGGTCTACCAAACCATCAGCTATGCTCTGCAAATATACTTCGATCTTTCCAGAATTAAGTGCTTTTAACATGGATGAAAAATGCAATTAAAACATTTGGAACATTCAAACATTATAAAGTTTTAAGTGGAAAACACAAAGCCAGTAAAAACAATATCCCAAATTCTAATTTGGGAACTTAAATGTTGACCTGGATTTTGCAGTCAACAATGAATCAGCAGCATTTGACTTTGAGTGTGGATTCCCTCTATTCTGACATGACTTTGAATGTGGAGCCGTCTTTAAGCAGTGGAGGAACGAAATAGGCTGATTACTCAGTTACACTGAAGAATTCTCAGATAACGATGCAGGGAGTGAAATTCATTTTAAAAAATATGTTAATTACTGCACAGTAATTGAAGAAAAGATCAGGACGCTATATGGGGATTAAGGGAGAAACTGAAATATATAAAATGGCGAACAATAAAAAAATTCAGCCAAGTTTTAAATGTACTTCTGAGGGAATGAGACTCACATTTGGAAAATTAGTTTTTGAGGAAAAGGTTATTCATTTGTAATTATGCGATAGTACAACTGTTAAAAACACAGTTAGTCCTGATCAAACAAGTCAACATTTTTATTACTATTTACAGCAAGAATAGGGAATTAAAAGTAGTTAGCCCTACTGCCTCACAGTACCAGGGAGCCAGGTTCGATACAGAGACCGTCACCTGAGGCTAGAAAAGTTTGCACATTCTTCCCGTGTCTGCATGGGTTTCCTCTGGGTGCTCCGGTTTCCTCCCACAATCTAAAGATGTACAGGATAGATGAATTGGCCATGCTAAATTGCCTCATAGTGCCCAGGGATGTGCAGGCTAGGTAGGTTAGCCATGGAAAATGTAGGGTTACAGGGACTGGTAGGGGTCTCTCGGTGTGATGCCCTTTGGACAGTCAGTGTGGAATTGATGGGCCAATGACCTGCTTCCACTCTATAGGGATTCTATGATCTAAGTGACATTATTAACAGTCTTTGTGTATACAACCAGCACAATTAACCCAAAGGAGGAGATTAAAGTAACTGCACTTGACATCAAAGCTGTATTTAACTGAGTTTGTCATTAAGGAGCCCTAGTAAAATTGAAGATAACTGAAGTCAATGTTGCTGCATCAAATTCCAGGAATTCCCTCCCTAAAAGCATTGTGGATCAACTGACACACATGGATTGCAGCAGTTTAAGACAAAACCTCACCACCACCTTTTCAAAGGCAACTGTGGACAGACAACAATTGCTGGCACAGCCAGCAATGCCCATGTTCAACAAGAATAAAAGGAAAAACTCAAGTAGTTGCAGTTATAGCTCACACAAAGGAAAAAGGATGTGGGGTGTTGAACGCTAATCATCTCAGCCTCAGGGTATAATTGCAAGAGTTCTTCAGGGTAGTATACTAGGTTTAATCATTTTCAGCAGGTCCGTCAATGGCCTTCCCTTCAGGTCAGACTTTGGGATATTTGTAGATGAGTACGTTGTATTCTGTACCAGTTGAGTGTCCTCAGACACTGAAGAATTGAATACCCACATGCAGCAAGACTTGGACAACATTCAGATTTGGGCTGATAAGTAGCAAGTAACAGGAGCACTATACAAAATGTTCGGAAATGACTATATCAAACAGGAGAGATTCTAACCATCTCCCCATGACATTCAATTGAATTACCATTGCTGAATCCCCCATAATCAACTTCCTGGTGTAACCAGTGATCACTATTCTGATGTACTCTTGTAGCCAGAGGCTGGAAATTCTGTAGCAAGTCATACACCTGACTCTCAAAACCTGCCCACCATATACAAGGCACAAGTCAGCGATGACCATGCCAAACAAGTGTTATGATACCAGCTGAGGTTACCACTGGACAAGTCAGATCTCAGAATGAGATATGGCTAATTTGATTTTTTTTCAGTATTATTTAACATGGTGATCTTTTACTGAAACGCAAGTTGACAAGGCTGCAGATTTAAATTTAACATAAAAGCGGTCTCTTTATACAAAAGGAATCAATATAAAACAAACCAAGCTAAATATACCATAATTAAAAGATTTCAAAATGCAAGGCAAAATAAAATTTCACTATCGCCAAACAATGTCACTTTGCAATTAATCAAAATCCAAAGAAATTTTCCTTCTCTACCAAGTCTGAATTTGCTTCTTCTCAGGAAGCCTCTATCTTGGAATACATAATCAAAAGCTTTTCAGACTTTTAACTGACTGCAGAGTTCTAACTAAACACTCCTGGCCTGGAAATTTCACAAACCATACAGTTTCACTGAGGTAACGTTCCATTAGCTGCTTTGAAGAATCTCCTTTCCTAGGATTGACTATACTTGGTTCAGTCAGATCCCCTTTAAATTGAATCTAAAAGCATTCTAACTAAATTTTTAAAGACTTGCTCATCTTGGCTTCTTCCTGTTGTAAACCTTCACAGTATAATCAAACTTCTGCTAACCCTTCACAAGGCTTTGCAGTCACCTGTTCACTGACAGCCTACTGGTTTTAAATCATAAATTTGGAAAGGCTGACCTAGGTAATTCTTAAACGCTTTCACTAAAATAATCCGATGCCCATATGCCACTCGTTTAAAATTCAAACTCTTAAAACAAAGACATCTTTATATGAATCTCACAAACTTCATCAAACAAGAAAGAATTTATTCATACCCCCTTGACATTTAACAGCATTACCATTACTGAAAGCCACACAATAGTATCGTTCAAGGTTGGGACTTACTACTAACCAGAAACTTTACTGGATCATATGCAGGGATCACCTCACTTCCTGATTCCGCAAAGCCTGTCCATCATATGGGCTCAAGCCAGGAGTGTGATGGAATATCCACCGCTTGCCTGGGTGAGTGCAACTCTAAAAAACACACAGGAGAAGCTCCACACCATTCAGGACAAAGCAGCCCGCATGACTGACACTCCATCTCTACCTTAAACATTCACTCCCTCGACTACTGATGCACAGTGGGAGCAACATATATTAAACGCATGATTCATGGCAGCAATTCACCAAGGATTTCAAAATAGAGAAGGACAAGTATAACGGATGCATGGAACACTACAAGCCACAAGATGCCCTTCAAGTCACACATCCTTTTAATTTAGAAAACCATCACCTTTTTTTTTAGGTCAAAATCTTAACAGCATTGTGGATATCCTGACATCAGAAGGATGATAACGGTTGGAGGCTACAGCTCCCATTACCTTCAAGGGCAATAAGGGATGAGCAATAAATGTTACTTCTGCCAACGACATACACATCCCACAAAAAAATTGTAAAAAACAACAACGGTGGAGGCGCAGGATTCAAGGACAGCAACTTCTATATTTTCATTTATAAGTTGCTGTTAATTTTACATAGCAATGGAGAAAAGTGTTAACATGGAAACTTAGTAAATACAAGCAGAAGTAGGCTATTCAGCCCTTTGAGTCTGCTCGACCATTCATGGAGATCATCCAACTCAAGAGGCTGTTTCCTTACATCCTCGTACCTTTTGATCCCTTTAGGTCCAAATGCTATTTTCAAAACCTTCTTTAAGTCATGCAATTTTGTGAATTCCACAGGTTCACCACTGTTTGGGTGAGGAAATTTCTCCTCGGCTTAGTCCTAAACTGTTTTCTCCATATCTTTAGGCTGTGACCTCTCATTCTGTTGATTTTTTTGTCATCATTACAACCGAAAACTCTCAGCCAATGTCCAATTTTTACATTCCCAGAAATGCTGTTATTGTGACAGTTAGGTTACAGCACAGTTTCTCATTCCAAATTACTCATTAATGATATGGGTTTCACAAATGAAAAAGTGTTCTACTTTGAGTAAAATTTGATTATTAAAAGCTTGTCCTGTAACCTATACAATTACAGAAGAGATAAACCTTTTAAAATCAACACAACCATTAATGACTAGGTACAAGTTAATTATTTTAAACAGTACTTACCCGCCTATCAGCTGACACCAGCAGAAATTCTTGGGTAAACTTTCCACCAAGAGATCTGTGCGTTTTGTGGAAAGGATGAATCGTACCCTTTTCAAAAACAAAATCAATTTTAAATATCAACATATTTCATAGCAGAGAAACACACTGACTTCACCACATAATCAATGCTGACACTCCAGAACATCACTAAGAAGGTGCTTTATGGTCAGAAGTGCTAGCTTTCAGATATGAAGTTAAACTGAAGCTCACCTAGTCGAGGTGCACCAAAGAATTCCACTGCATTATTCAAACAGACAGCCCTGATTAATATCCCTTCCTCAACCAAAAACAGAGTAACCAATCCAAATATTGCGCACATGAACCTCTCTGAAATGTACAAATGAGCACGACATTTCAAACTGACAAAGCATAGAAAAAAAGCAGTTAATTGTATCTGCTAGCCCAGGTGCTCAATCTTCTGTATAATCTAAATAGAAGTTAACCCTTCATGTGACAAATTTAACCATATTAAAAATAAATCAAGGTAGAGCTTTCTTTTAAGTTTGTGCTAGGTCTTTCATCTCAACCCTAGTGAAACTTGGGAACCAGTGGAAAACAGTAAGGGATTTTAAACACAAGTTATGTCAAAAATTAGTCTTCAGGACCTCTAAATGCTGTTTCCAAAATCATTTTGCCCAAAACCAGCTTAATGCGAAAATTGAAATAATTATGACAGAAAATGCTTCACTGATCCTGGCTGCTGTAGGCGGTCGGTACTTGGACACCATTACCTTAGGCACAGGGGAACATATGGCTCATTTTAAAACTTTTCAAATATTAAACACGATTTAATTTACCAAGAAACTGACTAGTCCTTTCAGTTAGTGAAGACTAAAATGAAGGTGGAGGCAGACAGAATAAACCCATTTCCAGTTTTATTAAAAATACTGTATAATGTTACTACTCTTGGATACAATGAGTTTTTTTAATGCAAAGAAATATTGCAGAACTATGCTCTATTCATGGGAAATGTTACTGTTTGTATTTATGAAAATGAATTTCAGCAGAAACTGAAACTGTATCCGAGCCAGCACGACTTGTAATCTAAAAATGCAATCATGTTACATCCATAAACTTTCTTAATACAGACCATTGATGTACTTGTATTCAAGTACAAAGTAGGTAAACTATCTCGCAAAAAAAAATTAAGAAATGAAACGACAATATAGTTGTCTTTATTTGAGCTGTGGTTAAAAGCATGTACTATCTGATTTTCAGCTAAGCTTCAGTATTAATGGTACATAACAAGTGGGGTTATAAAAACTGAAATTTCAATCAGATTACAGTAGCAACTTTCTTTGCTTCTTCTAACTTACTATCGCTATGCATTGTACATGAAATGCCTTTAAGCAAAAGAACAATAACAAAATCAAATTATAGCCGTTTATTTATTAATAATGAAAAACAGTTTTCCATTTTCTCAATACACCTACATGATAATTCAGAGGAAGTAGTTTAAAATTTAGTGAGATGAAAGATGAACCCAGGAATTACTGTGGCTTATACAACCACAAATGAGTTTGGAGTGGGGGTGGGTAGATAATTTATTACATACATATAGATCTAAAAAATGAATGAATGCTTCAAACCAGAATCCAAGAGTTTCCAGATTACAAATTATGTTCACTTATCACTGAAAACCTACACCATTTGGAGAGATTACCAGGAGGCATAATAAATAACGGTCATTAAGTGAAACACTATCCTACTAATACAGAACACTGTATCCATTAAAGTCGAAAAGTTATGAAGTCTACCGTACAACATGTGCAAGCAAGATTCCACGCATTGACTACCTGTAATGGAGATTTTTCAGTGACATTTCAATTTGCCATACTTAGAGTAGCTCTTTTGTTGTCAGCTTACATCCCCTGTCACTCTAGCAGAGGCTGACACAAATTACTGGGCTTCATAGAACACAGAAGATACATTATTTTGACTGCTGTTGTAAAGGGGTAGATTTTACAGTTTATCTGTGACTGAGAAAGAGAGTGGCTCTCTGAGTGACCCTTCAAGTTTAGAAAAACCTTTGTGCCTATCAAACAGCAAAATATAATTAAATACGTTTCAAAATTACACAGGGTTTAACATCAAATAACTAAGTCAAACACAATAGGACACATAGGAAGGAAAAGTTGAGAACAGATTTTAATGCATTAATTGTACAGATTTTCTGTAAAGCAAAAAAGGGTAACCCTGTAAACAACAACTTTAATTCAGTCAGCCTTAAACTCTAGAACTGACTGAGCTAATAGCAAGGGGCATTTACAATTTAGTACCAGAGGGCTACAAAATCAATATACAAGCTATGTTTATGGGCTTCAGAACATAGATTAAAATTTAAACTAAGAATCAACTGGGTACTCTGAAACAAATGATCAAAAATTAGAAGTTCACGGGTCACCCATATACTGCAACTAATTCAATGGCTCTTGACATGGTTACCATTCGTTTGGATCAATGTTACGTTGAGGCTTTGTGCAGTCATGAAGTATGAAAGGTAACTGGACTAATTTCAAAAGACAGATTAGCAGAATTAAAGGAAAGTATGAGCCTGAAGAACATTATTTAAGATATATCATAATCTCATTCTATTCTTAAACTTGACAACAGAAATGATAAGTCTTTGAAGTGCTTGCATGTTCAACTTCTCTCTTACCTTCAGACAAATTTGACTATGCTTTCATTTCTTTCCCACTCCAAGCAATCTCAGCATTCACTTTTTTTCATTAAAAGGGCTCCTCATATCATTCATCATTTCTCAAAGTGATCAAATACCCTGGCCCATTGTGGGCATGCAAGAGATTCATACATTAATGTATTGGTTCATCAGCCAAGCCAGCAGTTAACATGAAGCAAGTGCCATATATTTGATACTTTATCCTATTAATTAGTAAAATTCAGAAACATACCCAATCATTTTTCTGAAAACAGAGTCTCACTAAATTGCCCAACTAGAAGTACATTAAAGGGGATTTAAGGAATATCCAAAGTATACTGCAGCACCTTGTCAAGACTTATCAGTCTGAATTACTTTCTACACTAATTTAGTTCAGTGATGACTGGTCAATGGGAGACATGGTATGGCCCCACAAACTTTGAATTCTCTGAAAAGCTTAAGCAAATTCTCAATTAAATAAAGTTTGACATTTTAGAAACTGAAAAAGAGAAACTTGTCAAATACCATCTGTAAAAAACACACATTACTGGAAAAATTCGGGTCCAGCAGCATCTGTAGGAAGGGAAACAGAGTTAACATTGGGTCTGGTAATGATTCTTCCTCAGAACTGAAAGGTATTGGCACTTTTTGACAGTTCCCAGGTTACAATCTGGTTCCATTTTTGAGTCCATTCACAAGTCAATTTGTACACAAGTTGGAACACAATGCAGGACAATATAAAGTAGCCGCTTGTAAGTACAGGAAATGTTCCTATGTCACACCTTTAAACTTATCCCTGTATGGAATCATGTTCGTAAACTGGATGTTTGTATATCAGGGACCTCCAGTGAACTTTTGACAAAGATGGAGGCCCAGCGCAAA
The DNA here is from genome assembly GCA_024137785.1 of Ginglymostoma cirratum. Taxonomy (NCBI): domain Eukaryota; kingdom Metazoa; phylum Chordata; class Chondrichthyes; order Orectolobiformes; family Ginglymostomatidae; genus Ginglymostoma; species Ginglymostoma cirratum. The sequence goes on from JAHRHZ010000018.1 coordinate 15,417,517, forward strand.
AGACAAATGGGTTTCTCATGGTGAGTTGGGAAAAATATGTTAAATGGGTGAAAACTATAATGTGAAAGAGGCAGAATTGGTCCTAATCACTAAGTAAACATGACAAGGCTGTCGGGGGGAGGTTGGTTTCGATGGTGGCATGGCGTTAAGAGAAGAGACTAAAAGAAAAATGAAGAACAGATATAATGTAGTCAGTTTCTAAAGTTATGAAATTCAATGTCGAGATCTCAAAGCTGCAAAGAGCATAAGCAGAAAATGTTGCATTGCTCCCCAAGCTTGCATCGTGATTCATTGGAATGTTAAACCAGGCCCAGGACAGTAATGTTAACATAACAGCAAGATGGTTTATTGAAATGGCAAGCAACTGGAAGGTCAAAGTCATTTTTACAGACGGAGCAGAGGCATTCAGCAAAGCAGGCACCTAATTTGCCTCTGATCTTGCCAATGTAAAAGAGACCAGAATGCGAGCAGTGAATGCTATAGACTAGACTGAAAAATGTACAAGCAAAATACTGCATCACCTGAAAGATGTGTTTGAGACCTTGAACAATGGAGAGGGAAGAAATGAATGGCAAGTATTACATCTTCTGCAATTGCATATGAAGGTGCCATGGGGAAGTCAAGAAGAGTTAGGAGCAATGAAAGACTGGACCAGGGTGTCACAGAGGAAGTGGCCCCTGTGGAATGTCATCAAATGAGAAGGGGGTTGTGGCACTTTGCTAGAAGTGGCAGAAATGGCAGAGAATGATCCTTTGAATATGGAGACGAGAGGGGTGGAAAGCAAGAAGGGAAACCCTAACATTGTTCTGGGAAAGAGGCGACAGGATGAAGGCCAAAGTATGAGAGATGGGTCAGACATGGCTGAAGGCCCTGTCACGCATAATTGGGAGGGGAATTCTCAGATCAGTGAAAAGGAAGTAGCCTGGTGGAAGGTGGCATCATCAGAACAAATGCAACAGAGATAAAGAAACTGGGAGAATGGTTAGGAATCCTTGCAGGTGTGAGAAGATTTTGTCAACATAACTGCAGGAGTTATTGAATGGATACTGACGAACAGCCTATTCTCAGAAATAGAAACAATGAAATTAAGGAAAGGAAGGATAGAGTCAGATGGAACAGGTGAAGGTGAAAGAAAGATGGGAAAGGTTGAATTTTCCAATTCCAGACAACAGCAGTACTGAACACATCATTGGTGCATCAGAGAAAGACTTGCAAACTTTGCGGCTTTGTACTGTCCTCAATTCAATTCTTGAAATTCTTAAAAGTCTGCAGTCTCTTAATGTGGATCACCAATCAGAAGAGCAGTGACACAAATAAACTTGAAAAATTCAGAAATCGTGGCCTTCAGTCCTCACTCATTCAATTATTTATATTGTGTTATTAACACCAGATGCTGGAAATACAGAAACAAATTGCAAGTTTAATTATTAACCCAGTTATTAGCGTATGACACATATATGAATGTATGTATAGCAATGGAAAAGTTTTTCACTGTATTCTACTGTTTTTCTCACTGTAAAATACATGTGACAATAAAATCATTCATTCAGTGTTAGCTCTGACCCTTTTTCCACAAAGGCTGCTAGACCTGCTTAATTTTTCCATCAATTTCTGATTTTATTTCAGATTTCCAGCTTTCACAGTATTTTGAATTTATTTGAGCATTTAAATTTTCCTTGTCAGAGACTGCTTTAAAAATGTGATAGAAATAGCAAAAACTTTCTGAACAATAATTTAGGGGTGGGCTGAAAGGATGAATTGTCTTGGAGAAACATTCTGTACAAATATGTGCTGCTGCTCTTAAAAATTGAGGTGGTTCAGATACAAAAAACTTCAAAAAGATGAAATGGCAAAAACAAGTGAACTACTCGTACAGTAGGCAAAAATGAACAAAATATTTCAATACACATACATAACAGCTTTGAGTCAAAGGCCAGACAACAGAAATACTAATTTATCCAAATGATAACACTTTAGAGCATTTCTTATACCACAGATTATTTTAGCATAAGCACCAAATCATTTCAATACTAGTTATGAAAGTCACAAATATGTATAAAGCACTTGTGACTCACTGTGCACAATGTGGCCACCTCTCCACACCTGCAGCTTTCAATCCACCAGTTATCTATGGTCAAGCTTGAAGTATTTCAGAATCTGACAATAGCTATGATAATTACTAATTAACATTAATATGAAACAAGTAGCTAAAATAGGGCAGGAACAAACAGTGGCAAAAAAAGTAAGACAACGGCCAATTTTCTTATTGGCAGAAGCAAGTGGCTGCTCCTAACGTGTGTCCAACTTACAGGGTCCACTTCAAGGCTATCTTTTACTCCCACCAACACTGTATTAGACTAACTTTTCACCAATGTTTTAAACTTCCTCATTTCATTATACATGTGTAATGTGAAAATATTACATCAGATGCAGTATTTTTCCTCCTTGGAACTGATGAATGAAAATACAAGAGCGAGCTGCATTTCTCAAGTCAGTGAGTTTTCCAATGGACCCACCTAGTGGTCAAGCTCTGGATTTTCTGCCTCTGTCTTTTATTACGTGTGCCAAACTATATGTTCTAGAGCAATTTCAGATTATCATCTTTCTAACAACAGTGCCATAAGTATAGTGAGGATTGAGTAGAAAATTAAGCCACTCTATTTTAAATTATGCCCATTATATAAACTTGCTCTAACATGAAGACGAGATATGGTTTTTCTTGCTAATTTTAAAACTCCCACAGCTGATCAATTTTTGAAAAAATATTCTAACTAAATATGAAATAAGAACATAGAGAATAGAAAAACATAGAAAAAATGCAGGTCATTTGACCCTTTGTGCCTGCTCCACCATTCAATATGATAATGGCTGGTCATCCAACTCAGTTCCTGCTCTCTCTGCCAGAAAATTCCAAAGGCACACCAATCTTTGGGTGAGCAAATTTCTCATCTCAGTCCTAAACAGCCTACCCTGTATCCTTCGATTGTAATCCCTAGTTCCGGACTCCCCGGTTTTTGAGATCATTCTTCTTGAGTTCATCCTTTCTAGACGTGTTAGAATTTTATTGGTTTCTATGAGACGCCCCCTCATTCTTCTAAACTCCAATGAATATAATCCTAATGAATCCAGTCTCTCTTCATATGTCAGTCCTGCCATCCCAGGAATCACTTTGATAAACCTCTGTTGCACTCCCTTTATAACCAGAACATTCTGCATTAAATAAGGATAAGAAATCTGCACAGAATACTGTAGGTCTGGTCTCACCAAGACCTTGTACAACTGCAGCTAGATACCCCTGCTGCTGTAATCTTATCTTCTCACTATGAAGACTAACATACCATTTGCCTTCGTTGTCGGCTGCTGTACCAGCATTCTTATTTTCAGTGGCTGGTGTATAAAGACATCCAGGTCTAATTGCACACCCCCCTTTTCCAATCTATCACCATTCAGATAATAATCTGCCTTCCTGTTTTCGCTACCAAAGTGAATAAACTCACATTTATTTGCCGACTCATTCAAATTGTCCAAATCACACATGAAGCATCCCTACATCCTTCTCACAGTCGACATTCTCACCCAGGTCTGTGTCGTCTATAAATTTGGAGAGATTACATTTAGTTCCCTCATCTAAATCATTCATTTACATATTGTGAATAGCTGGGATCCCAGCACTGATCTCGGAGGTACCCCACTAGACAATGACTGCCAAAGAAAATATACTTTATCCATTCTCTCCACTGGTTGCAGTCACATCTGACACACAAGACTATGGTTGTAGTTGTTGGAGGTCAGTCACCTTAGTTCCGGGATATCTTTGCAGGAGCTGCTAAGGGTACTGTCCTAGACCCAGTCACCTTCAGCTGCTTCATCAATGACCTACCCTCCATCATAAAGTCAGAAATGGGGACATTCACCAATGATTGCACAATGCACAGCACCATTCACAAGTTTCAGATACAGATGCAGTTAATGTTTAAATGTGAGGAGCTCTGAACAAGATTTAGACTTAGGCTGACAAGTGGTAACTCACATTCACACCACTCAAATGCCAGGCAATGACCATCTCCAATAAGAGACAATCTAACCACTGCCCCTTGACATTCAATGACATTACCATCACTTAATCCCTCACTATCAATATCCTGAGGTGGGGGGGGGGGGCGGCGGGGGAAGAGGTTTCCATGGAGCAGAAACTCAATTGGACTCATCATACAAATACAGCGGCTACAAGGACAGGTCAGAGACTTGGAATACTGTGAAGAATAAATTCCCATCTGACTCTCCAAAGCCTGTCCACCGTCTAGAAGGCACAGGTCAAAAGTGTTATGGAATATTCCTCACTTCCCTGGATGACTACAGTTCCAATGACATTTCCCTCTCTAACGCATTGTGGGTGTACCTACAGCACATAGACTGCAGTGATTCAAGAACACAGATTAACACCACATTCTTATGGGTAATTCAGGATAGGCAATAAATGCTGGCTCAGCCAGCAACACCCACATCTCATGAGTCAATGAAAAAAAAAGATGTAGGCAGAACGCCACACTATCCTTGGACTTCGGTACAAACAACTATGACCCAGAATTAACTGCTTAGGTTCAAACTTTGGGACCAATGAAAAAATGGAGTTGAAGTACAATAGACGCTAAAGGCTTACCCACAGACACCACAGATATTCTGTATTAACAACACAAATTTTTTCACGAATAAATGGAAGCAACAAACTCTTTTAAAAGAGACAATACATCCTTTAGTGTTTTGCTGACTAACTTTTATTTGGCCAAGATTTAAGGTTTGATACTCTGCAGAATATCAGAGTATGCAGATACTCTGCATGCAAACTTTTTTTTGCATGCTTGGAGAGATCATGAGTGTGTTGTTTCTGCATTACTGAGAGTTAGTTATATTTGTAGACTACGTTTTAAACCATTTGTTAATAATTTCTGCATCTTTGCTGGAAAAAGTTTCAGCAAAAGAATTAATTCTTTATCGAGTCATAAAGGTGTACAGCATGGAAACACGCCCTTTGCCCCAACCCTGAGTAGGTTTCCTAAACTGAACTAGTCCCATTTGCCTGATTTGGCCCGTATCCCTCTAAATCTTTCCTACTCATGTACACATCCAAATGTCTTTTAAATGCTGTAATTGTACTTGCCTCTACCATTTCTGGCAGCTCATTCCACATATACACCACTGTGTGTGTGAAAAAGTTGCCCCTGAGATTTATTAATTTAAGGATTTTGGCTGGCCTACTTCTTACACCATGTTGTGCAAAGTGAAGCATTATAAGCTGGTCCAATGTTGACCGTGGAACAATTGCCAATTGTCATAAATACCCAAAAAGTTCACTCACGTCCTTTAGGGAAGAAAACAGACCATTCTAGACTCATGGCAATGTGGTTGACTCTGAAATGACTAAGCCAATTAAACTAAGGGCAATTAAAGATGGACAATAAATACTAGCCCATCCAGCAACAACGACATTCTATGAATGAACTTAAAAAAAACTATCTATTCATTAAGTTGGCAATATCAACTCCCTTTTAAATTTGAACTCTTGCCATCAACTCAGGAGTGAGTGAAGAGTGAAACCTTTAGTGACTTGGTCAAACACCAGGAACGAAAGCCCTAACCACATCCTGCCCTCTCTAGCTAGTAGAACCAAGGTAGCATCTCAATTATTGTCTAGTTGAGGTCCACAACATTACCTCCATAAATCAGATTAAATCCAAGATTTCTAGCCTTGTAGATAGGAGACATTTCAATTAAGTATGCTGGCAGTGGAGAAGAGGGAGGAAATTTAGGCTGGTGGATAAGGTGCTGATCAATGTCCACTATGGTGTTGTTATTATAGGTGTGTGTGTTGAGACAAGCGTATTTCATGATCATACCAATTTGTTCCTTGCAAGTAGTGGTTAGATTTTGCAATGTTATGTTAACCATGCTGCTATACCCAGGAATACCTGGCCTCTGAACTGCTCTTTGCTGTGACATTTACATGGCTGGTACACTGAAAGATCATGAGTGGGAGTTTCAGAAATCAGGTGGCGATGCTGATGGCTTTGAAAAACAGGTTCAGTACTTGATGAGACAAAACTATTTACAACATCAGCTATCATGCAAACCACAAATGGAAGTCAAGTACTCCACAGTTTTGCACAACAGGAAGTAGATCTCAAGGATGAGGCGGAAATGGAAGAAAAACCAGAGGAGACAAGTAGTTTCAGAGTTAGGGTAAGATGAAAATTAGAGGATACCTGGACTTGGTGGACGAACAGAAGGGGGTAAAAGCAGAGGCTGCTGAACATGGCTTCAATCTTAGTGATGAAGTAGTTTGTTGTGTAAGAGGAAAGTGAAGCAATGGTTAAATGCAGCAGTTATCCTTGTTCTACAGAATGGCTGAACCAGACGCGTGTCTAAAGTCTTCGGGGAGTGAGGTGACATACACCTTTCTTAAGTGACAAAGGGCAGAGGTGGCATTGAGCCAATGCATATTACAGAAGTCTTGTGACAACTGCAGTGTGCAAGAGACCTTATTCAGCTCTCATGTACAAAATGAAGATTTAGTTTAACCTCATAAGATTAAGGTTTTTGTATTCTTTTGACTCATTGACATGAATTTTATAGATATGAATCTAAGTTAGAAATAACCAAATTTATTCCCAGGATGCTTTAGGATTTCTGTATTAGCACACAATTGCTGATTGTTTATTTTCTGCCAAGTAGGAGGATAGTCAACTTCCTTTTTGTTGCCACATTGTGAAGTATGATGCAGTGCAAAGTACCAAAACAAATTATCTAGTTTTTTGCATAGGGCCTCTCTTTTCTAACGGTTTTATTCACAATAATAATTTTCATATGATAATCAATCACCTAGGCTGTGAGAGATAGTCAAAAGACCTATGAAGATCTTCAACTTCCCTTCCTGATTTGTAGAGAGGCAGGAATGAAAAGAGCTAAAGTTTATATCACTACTTGAGGTAGAACTAGGTTAACTGTAATTATTTCTTTGTACAATTGCTCTTAAAGACTCTGATCATGTCAGTATTTGGTGAAACACAGGTTAAATTGCATGACACATTTGGGGTCAGATATATAATTATCTTACAAGCATCAATAACAAGGTAGTGAAGTTGAGTGTGGCTTGGATGAACATTTTCGTCCATAGGGAAGATGAAAGTAGTAAAATATGGATGTTGTGAAACATGAGGAAATTTAGTCTCAATTAATTTCCAAAATAAAACACTGACAACTCCTCCCAAGCATGGTATACTTACTGAACATCAGAAACTTGGTTGATGTTCTGAGACTGAAGAATATAGATCAAGCTGGCAGCAAACTGTGCAGGATGTTGAAATTAATTTTGCTAGAACCAAGCTAAAACAATCTATTCACTATGAAACTTGCATCTATGATAGGTCTATGCTTAGGCTGAGTAGAACCTGCACTTCCATTGATAGGTCTGCCCTTTAGGTATTTTCAGTGAGTCAGACTAAATGGTCAATCATCAATACTACCCATGGAGTACTGTAGACTGATGCAAATCACAACGTAGATCAGAGCATATATTATTTAAATAAACATAAGGAACTGTGGATATTAACAATCTGACATGAAAAGGTATAACAGTTCCTACAGCAAGTAAAAACGTTTAATTTTTTGAATCCAGTGAGCCTTCCAAACTGGCAAAGAGTCAGTGGATTTGAAACTTTTAACTCCGTTTTGTCTCTATAGCTACTGCCATACTGCTGCATTTCTTCAGCACACTATGTTAAACATCATTTAAATTCCATCTTCCCTTCACTGTTTTGAAAGTTAATTGTGTGGAAGCGACTAAACTTCAAAAGAATGCATTTGTTCTGTTTCAAAGAGTAAAGTCATTACTTATGTCCTCAAGTAAGTGACAAGCACAAATTTGAGCTACATTGATGTAGAATCCTTTCCCAGTAGCATGGTGAGAAGCTCCAAAATTCTGAATGAATTGCCAGCACCAACCTCCAACTTAGAGCAAGGATGCCACCGCATTAATCTAGATAATTATCCGTTGCTGTAAGTGCAACTATACGTCTTGACTCTTAAATGAACTCTGAAATCGCCTAGCAATTAGTTTTATCAAAAAGCTACAGGAAAGTCAAATAATAAAACTGGACTGATCACCTGGGATAAACGTAGGCACCAAAAATGACAAAGGTCAGTTGACCCTGTAAAGTTCTCCTCATTAACAACTGGGTGCTTGTGCTCTTGGCCAAGCTGTCCCATAGACTAGTCAACTAACAATCTGACAAAGTTAGTACTCAGATCCTGTGCAAACCAACTGGCGGAGGTATTCACCAACATCTTCAACTTCTCCCTCCTACAAGCTGAAGTCCCCACCTGCTTCAGTAAGACCACCATCAACCCCGTACCCAAGAAAATACACGCAGTGTACCTTAATGACTTCTGCCTAATAGCTCTGACTTTGATAATCATGAAGTGCTTTGAGAGGCTGGTCACGGCTCACACCAGCCTCTATCCCCTACAATCTGCCTACCAACATAACAGGTCCACAGAGGATGTCTTATCCCAAGCCCTACACTCATTCCTGGAACATCTGGACAACAAAGACACCTGCATCAGACTCCTGCTCGTTGACTACAGCTGTGCCTTCAACACCATTATCCCCTCCAGACTGATCTCGAAACTGCATCACCTCTGTCGCAGCTCCACCCACTGCAACTGGATCCTCAGCTTTCTGACCCATAGACTACAGTGAGGGTAGGTAACTGCAACTCCGCCACAATAACACTCAACACTGGAGGCCGCCAAGGATGTGCCTTCAGCCCCCTACTGTACTCCCTCTACACCCACAACTGAGTTGCCAAATTCCGAATGAACGCCATCTACAAGTTTGCTGTTGAAACCACTGTGGTGGGGCAGATATCTAACAAAGACGAGTCAAATTACAGAAGAGAGATAGAGGCTTGGTGACGTGGTGCAATGGAAACAATCTGTCTTTCAACATCGGTAAAACTAAAGAACTGATCACTGACTTCAGAAATAAAGGAGGAGGACACCCCCACCCCCACCATCTACATCAATGGAACTCAGGGTGCGAGAGAGAAGACCATAAAGTCCTTAGGACTGATGATAACCAATGACTTGTCCTGGACTTACCACGTAAATGCAACAGTCAAGAAGGCATAACAATACCTCTTCTTCCTCAAGCAGCTGAGGAAATCTGGCATGTCTATGAGGTCCCTCACAAATTTCTATAGATGTACCATTGTAAGCATGCTACCTGGGTGCCTAACAGCCTGGTATGGCAACTGCTCTGCCTAGGACCATAAGAAATCGCAGAAGGTGGTGTGCACAGCTCAGACCATCACGGAAGCCAACCTTCCATTCACGGACTCTATTTACATGGCTCACTGCCACGAAGAGGCAGCCAACATCACCAAAGACCTATGGGACCCTGGTAACGACCTCCTACAACCTCTTCCATCAGGCAGAAGATACAGAAGCCTGAACACATGCATGAGCAGGTTCAGGAACAGCTTCTTTCTAGCCCTTATCAGACTGTCGAATGGGCTCTAGCCTCAATTAGTGTAACCTGCAAAGTAACCTGTATGCCTCTAAGTCTATACATCCTTTGCTTGCTGTGATCTGCCTGTGTGGCTTGTAAACAAAACTTTTCACTGTATTTCGGTACACGTGACATCAATTAATCAATCAATCCTTCACAGCCAATGCCCCAAGATTCTCCAGTGCCATTCCTGGTTAATGTTCTGTCCAGGTGGCAGGACATATCCTGCAGGAATGCTCCCTCTAAGCTGTGCAGTTGATGCGAGGAGCCACCCGGTGTTCTGATGCATTCATTTCAGTTCTCTGCCACTGCTGCACATGGACCATGGAAGTCCGTAGAGTGGCTGGAGAAAACAGAAGGAACGTAGCCCAGCAGATGTGGCAGCAATATGAGGAGAGAGTGGCTTGGGAGTCAACATTAACTCCAAGCCACATCAGGTCAAATTCGGGCAAAGAAACTTCCAACTGATTATCACCTATTTCCCTCACCACCGTTGATGAATCAGTGCTTCTCCATGTTGAGACCACTAAGAAGAAACACAGAGGGTAGCACACAACCCAAGATCTAATAATACAAAATCTGATGTCACCTATTCACTGATCAATGCAAAGAATGAACAGATATATTATTTTTAAAGCTGGCTTATTTCATGGTAGACCAATGCATACGATTAGCAAACAGAATGAATGCATGATAAACCGAAAGAATTGCAGATACTGGAAATCAGAAAGAAAAACAGAAATTGCTAGAAAAGCTCAGCAGGTCTAGCAGCATCTGTGGAGAGAAATCAGAGTTAATGTTTCAGGTTCTGAGGAAGAGTCACTGGACATGAAACGTTAACTCTGACTTCTCTCCACAAATGCTGCCAGACCTGCTGACCTTTTTCAGCAATTTCAGTTTTCATTTGAGAATGAACACACAAATTGTTTTAAATCAAAAAAGAAAATGGAGAAACTCAGTAAGCCTGGCAGCATCTCTGAAAACAGAAACAGAGTTAACATTTCAGAATCTGATATCACTCTTGTTTGAATTGAATGGAAATGGAAAGTGCTGTTTTTATGCCATTGACAAAGGAAAAGCAAGTGGTACAGATGGGGAGGATGCCCAGAACAAAAGATAAACGGAGTGTTAATGGTGATAAAGAAGTGTTTGAGATATAGAATAGGCATGAATCGGTGTGTAAAGGATAAAGATCAAAGCTAACAAGATACAAACAAGGTGGGGGGGATAGGAATTGTAATCAAAATCAAAGACCGACCTTCTGCTCTGAAGTTGTTGAACTCAATTTTTACATTTAGAGGCTGTAAGGTGCCGAAGTAGTCAATGAGTTTCTGTCACTACAGCTCATGTTACATTTCAATGGAACACTGCAACAGGCCCAGGACAGAATTGTTAGCATTGGAGGAAGATGGTAACCTCCGTTACCCATCGTGAAACTGAAATGCCTTAATTCTGTTTCTTGCTCCATAGATGCTGTCAAACGATCTAAGTTTCTCCAGCATTTTCTGTTTTTATTTCAGATTTCTAGCATCTGTACTTTGTTCTTAACCATATGAACTGTTTGATTGACTCCTCCTCCAATCCTCTGCAAAGGGGAAAGCCTTGCCCCCGTTATGGTCAATAATCTATTGTTTAATAGAAACAGTAATAACAATCTTACATCTTATCACTCTATGCTACTGTTACAGGTCTCCAAGTTTCTTTTAATTACTGTCTACAACACAAATGGTAAGCCTCCACCCCTGTGCCATCTCATTAACATGAAAGATTTCAAAATGGTGTTTCTGCTCATGAAACAAATTTAAGACAATACTCAAAAGTACAATTAATTGACACTAAAAAAAGTTAGATGCCATCAGTTAAGATGCAGGTGGTGTTCCTGAGTATCCAGTCATCATTTTGACACAAGTTCCCTCAGACAGCATAGTCAGAAGGTAGATTCCTAATTCACCCAAGTTGTGTTTGAATAAAGAACAAGGAGAAATCAGACAGTGTTAAACATTGGACTTACCAAAAGATAAGTACTGGTATCTAGTTTTCTCTTGTACCCTGGAAGATCAAAATTGATCAAGATATATAAATATTTATGAAGATCATTTAAAACACATTCTAATAGGAACACTTTAAATGATTTAAATAGGTCAAATACTATATGAACATACATCTTTAACATCTCACAAATAACCCACGATTGAATGAGTTTTTATAATAATATTAGATTTTCATATTTGGGTGCTCCTTCCTACTTTTCAAAGCTCATTGTAATGCTGTATATCAAAAACATCAACTCTGCATTTACTGTTTTGGAATTGCAGCTAAACAAAATCTGAATGAAAGCACCAGGGATTATAAAGATAACCATCAGGCAATAATAAGCTCCATCTAAGCAGTCTGGTACTTTTATCCTTAAATTTTCCCAAAAACTTTAAAGAGTTAAGATCAGTAGAAATCATTGTATCAGACACACTATTGGAAATATAAATGTTGAAATGTTGCAATGTTGCAAAGTCAACACTAAGCTCAAGGTCTCCTACTCAATTGTGGAATATTTCTATTGATGATTATTCAATGTTCTGGCAAAATACCCAATAGATCTTTCTACATTCTCATCTTCGTGCAAGAGCACAGCATTGACACCCACATCACTCACATCAACCGCCACCTTGAATGGGTTTGCGTAATTAGGTGTAGCTAACACTGGGGCAGAGGTTAATACAGCTTTCAGGCTGTCAAATGTCTCTGCCCACTAAGATTTTCTGCACTTCTTCAATAAATCAGTCACTGGAGCAACCACACCACTAAAATTTGGTATGAATGTCTAATTAAAACCACTTAGTCCCAGAATTGTCAATGATTCGGGAAACTCCCCAATAACCTTTGTTTTCACTTCCTGTGGGGCCATCTCTCCATGTCCAATGACATGGCCCAGGAATGCGACATGGGTGTTTGCGAACTCACTCTTAGCCAGGTTCATCACCAAGACCACCACCTGAAGTGGATCAAACAATTCTGATAGATGCTCCAAACGTTCCTGCCTTTGTGACTAAGCATCACCAGATCATTGACATAAACCACATAATTGAGTAATCCCAAAACGACTTTATAGGTTAGACTTTCAAAATGTGGCTGGCACATTTTTCATAACAAATGGAACGACATGAAACTGGTGCAGGCCATTTGGTGTCATGAAAGCAGAAATATCCTTCACTCTTTCAGGTAAAGGTACCGGCCAGTACCCTCCAAGTAAGTCCAACTTTTAAATACAACTTGCTCGCCCCACTTTCTCAACACAGTCTTCCAAACGTGGAAGAGGATATGA
>JAHRHZ010000018.1:15440400-15463997 GCA_024137785.1 Ginglymostoma cirratum
GGGGAGGGGCGGGGAGAAGGGGAGGGGCGGGTGAGGGGGATGGGGAAATGAGGGGGGATGGGGAAATGAGGGAGGGATGGGGAAATGAGGGAGGGAGGCACAGTAAAGGGATTTTCCTTAGTGTGCTCCCCTCCACTTCCCCTGCTTTGCTCTAACCTTCTGTGCCCTCTCACCTTCCTCCTCCTTCACATTCACCACGTCCACCGCCACCATGTCCGGCTTGTCCAGGCCGATGCCGAACGGGAAGACCTTCCTCTCGGTCACCCCCGAGGGGACCACATCGGGCTTGGGCCCGAATTTGCGGGGGTAATAGTCCCCGCTCAGGTACCTAGACGTGTCTTCCGCCATCTTCCGCCGCCGGCACGATTCAGCCCCGCCCCCACGGATCATTAAAGCTGGACCACCCCGTCACTCGGACAATGTCAGTCAACAAAACCCTTCCATACAACACGTGAAAACTTTATTTACCCAAAATACATCATCTCCCCAAATGCATCAATATTTACTTTTGCACTCATCACTTATGGTCTAGAGGTAGAAAATGTGTTGACATGGGAATGTTTCCTTTAACACATATTGCTGTTTGTACTGAGATAACAAGGTAGACCCTTCTAAAGATTTCTGAAGAAGGGTCCCGACCCGAAACGTCAGCTTTCCTGCTCCTCTGATGCTGCTTGGCCTGCTGTGTTCATCCAGCTCTACACCTTGCTATCTCAGCTTCTCCAGCATCGGCAGTTCCTACTATCTCTTGCTGTTTGTACTGACGGTTCTTCAGCTCACTTGCGAACTGGCAGCCGGGAACAAGGGAAGACAACCATCATTGGGTTTGCAAGCTGCAGCCAAAAAAAGAGTTCGCCCACATTATAAATACTGAATTTTGCAAACTATACAGTCGCAAATGATAATATTTTAAATTACTTTGAGGGAACAGGGCAAGAGTATGTTTGTTCAAACTAGATTTCAAAAAGTTTTCGGACTGTCAACAGGATTTTCGTCGACTTGCAAAGTGTTTAAAATGCACTGGGATCCCATACTGTATCCTGAAAACATTGATGAAACTGTTCCGTATTGAGGATTTGTGAAGTAAGGTTCTTGCGAAGAATTTGTGAGGTAAACTTAAGTAAAACAAGCGGGCGTTTTTGCTGCCGAGATCCTGTTAAAATATTACTGATTGAACTGGCTCTTATTTTTCCTGAACAGCCGGGTCCAGCCACAACAGTTGACAAAACCAAGACAACTGATGTGGTGGGACAGGCCGACCTGAAACGAGCACGGAATTCGAAACAGTTCAAACGCGTTAGGGTCGGTACGGTGTCCCCCACGGCTAACAAGTGAAGTGCGCAGACTCAGGATCCATCCCAGGGCTGCATTGACTTTCAAGGGTGAGTGATTATGAAAGGTCGGGCGCGATTAAAACAACCGCACGCTGTTCTTTATGAGAACAGGACGTAATTCCAGGTTTTTTGGTAACCGTCATCGTGTCGCTGAATACTGGGGGTTCAGTGTCTCTGGGTATAGGTTGAATATTGAGCATCTCCAGTTACAGGATACGTACTGACCATTGACGCTTTTCGATTTAATTATACATAAGTTGTGAACCTGTTCTTGTGATATTGCTTTTAGGTCTGCTGCTTTGTCTTTTGTAACAGTGCATAGTATGCATTGATATTATAACAGTCAACGTTTACTAAATATCTAAATGTGAACAGTCAGGCTGGAGTAGTGTGAAAAGTAATTGGTGGGTTTGTTGAGAATATAATCAGAGAATACCTTTCAGGATATTCTTGTAGTTGGTGAGATTATATGAAACAAAAACAGAAAATGCTGGAAAATCTCAGCACGTCTGGCAGCATCTGTGGAGAGAAATTATGAGCTCTTAAATCTTTGACAATGGTGTTTAAAATTGGGAAGAGACCAAACAAACACAGTTGGAAAACTCAACTTGCAAGATGGTTTGGTTGGACAAGGCCACAGAGATAGGTGTGTAACAGGATTGTTTAGCTTTAAAAATGAGCAAAGAATGTCATTATCAATGCTTTGGAATCTGTGCAACTAGTGCTATTGTTAGCAGTAATCATCTCAGGATAAGATCGTTTGACAAAATTGAAGCTCTTTCTGAAAATTAGTGAAAGTGTTGTTGAGAACTTCAGAATAGTTGACTCAATTGTGTTACATTATTAAAGTTTAAGGACCAACTGGAGAGGATGATATTGTAGAATTTCATATATGAAGATATGGTTGAAGAAGATTCCATGATTACATGCTATTGGGATCAACTTGAGTGAACTGATTGGGAAGACAATGGGAGCAAGGGATAAGATGCGAAGTTTCTGGTGGGTTGACTTCACTGCTCTCACGGTGAAGTTAGAAACTGATATTAAATCTTCTGAAACAAGAACATTAGGGAATGTTGCTTGTGGGTTGAGGAAGAATTGTGGGCTAGAAAAGGTTTTTAAAATTTTCTCTTATTTGAATTCAAACTTCATCTGCTGTGGTGGGGGTCCAAGGCCAGGTACACAGAGCCTGGGTCTCTGGATTAATAGTCTAGCAATAATACCACGAGGCCACTGCTTCCCCTTTTTAAAGATAGTCCTCATGGTAACCTCAGCTGGTATGGGAATTGAACCCACACTGTTGTCATCACTCTGCACTGCAAACCAACTGTCCAGCCAATTCATGGGATGGAGGAATCAAAGAATCCATACATTCCATAAAGAGGCCATTTGGCCCATCGAGTCTGCAAAAACCTTCCAAACAGCATCCCATCAGATCTATCCACACTATCTTGTCATATATTTGTATGATTAGCCCAGTTCAGTTTCTGGTCAATGGTAACCCCCAGGATGTTGATAGTGGGGGATTCGGTGATGGTATTGCTATTGAATGTCAAGGGGCAGTGGTTAGATTGTACCTGATTGGAGATGGTCATTGCCTGGCATTTGTGTGGTTAAATGCTAGTTGGCACTTTTCAGCCAAAGCCTGAATATTGTCTAAGTCTTGCTGCATTTGAACATGGACTTCTTTGGTGTCTGAGGAGTCACAAACAACACCTGAGTATTATGCAAACATCGGTGAACATTTCTACTTCTGATCTTTATAGTGGGAATGTCATTGATGAAGATGGTTGGACGTAGGACACTACCCTGTGGAACTAGGGCTCTTGTGCATTGGTGTCCATATCTCTGGGTCAGGAAGCCCAGGCTCAAGTCCCACCTGCACCAGAGGTGTGTAATTGCATCTCTGAACAGGTTGATTAGAAATACCTACCCTGAGGAACTGCAGCGATGACTTCCAAAAACCACAACCCTCTTCCATTGGACCAAGTATGACCCTAGCCAGTGGAGAGTTTTCCTCCTGCTCCTTGATGCCACACTCAGTCACATGGCCTTAATGGCAAGAGCAGGTACTGTCACCTCCTCTTTGGATTTCAGCTCTATTGTCCATGTTTGAATTAAGCTTGTAATGAGGTGAGGAGTCAAATGGCCCAGGTGGAACAGCAAACAGAGTGCCAATGAACAGGTAATATTTGATAGCATCGTCCATCACTTTGATTGAGAGTCAACTGATGGGGCATTAATTGGCCAGGTTGGATTTGACCTGCTTTTTTGTGTACAGCGTGTACCTGAGCAATTTTCTACATTATCAGGTAGTTGCCAGTGTTGTAATTGTACTGGGAAAAGCTTGACAAGGGCTGCAGCAAGTTCTGGAGCACGAGTGTTCGGTGCTACTGCTGGAATGATGTCAGGGTCCATAGTTTTTGCTGTAACCAATACCTTTTGTATCCATGTGCATTTGTGGCAGACATATTGCTGAGGATGAGCTTAAGTATGTTTTTCTCTTGTTTTGATTCCCTCACCTTCTGCTGTGGCATTGTCCTTTAGGACTAGACCAGCTTGATCAGTAATACTGTTGCCAAGTCAGTCTGGTTGGGAAATTTCAATGTCCATCACCAAGGGTACATTCTGCACCCCTGCTATCCTCCATGTTTCCTCCAAGTGTTGTTCAACATGGAGGATAATTCAAGGGAGGAAAATATGTGTTAATTAGCAGGAGGCTTCCTTGCCTGTGTTTGAACTAGTGACTCAGCCACCATGAAGTCTCATGGAAATGTTGAGGACTCCCAGGGCTGCTCCCAACTATGTGCTATTGTGCTGCCACCTCTGCTGAGCCTCCTGCTGGTGCAATAGGATGTATCCAGGGATAGTAATCATGGTGTCGGGGACAGTCACATACACAGAATCATACTTTAGAGATAAGCAAGTCCTAAGAAGGATAAAAAAGTTTACATAGAGATATTGATAGGATAAGTAAGTGGGCAAGAAGTTGGCAAATGGAGTATATTATGGTAAAATGTGAGGTGATTCATTTTGAAAGGGAGAATGAGAACTGAGAATTGGAGGTACTTGTGCATGAAAAACAGAGAGCTAGCACACAGGTGCAGAACGTAATCAGGAAGGCTAATGGATGTTGGGCCTTATTTCAAGAGGTTTAAGTTTAAGAGTAGGGAGGATTTATGGCAATTGTACAAGGCGCTGGTGAGACCACATCTGCAATACTGAGAGCAGTTTTGGTCCACTTATTTAAGGAAAGATATTATTTCATTGAAGGCAGTTCAGAGAATATTAACTAGGATAATCCCTGGTGTGGAGGGATTGTCTTATGAATAAAAGTTAAACAGGTTGGGACTCTACTCGTTGGAATTTAGGAAAAATGAGGTGATCTCATTGAAGCATGTAGGATTCTTAAGGGGCTTGACAAGGTAAATGCTGAGAGGATGTTCCCCTCATGGGAGAGTCTAGGACCAGAAGGCATAGTCTCAGAATAAAGGGGTGCCAGTTTAAGACTGAGATGAGGAAGAATTTCTTCTGAGTTGAGTCTTTGGAACTCCTTGCCATATAGAGAACTCTGGGACCACAGCCCTTGTGTATATTGAAGGCAGAGCTAGATGGATTTTTGATCAATGGGATAATCAAGGGTTACAGGGAAGTGGACATGAGGAATGGTGACACAGTGGCTCAGTGGTTAGCACTGCTGCCTCACTGCGCCAGGAACCCGATGTTTGATTCCACCCTTGGGTGACTGTCTGTGTGGAGTTTGCACGTTCTCCCCGTGTCTGTGTGGGTTTCCTCCTACAGTCCAAAGATGTGCAGGTTAGGTGGATTGGCTATGCTAAATTGCCCATAGTGTTCAGGGATGTGTAGATTAGGTGGGTTATGGGGAATGGGTCTGGGTGGGATGCTCTGAGGGGCAGTGTGGACTTGTTGGGCCGAAGGGCCTGGTTCTGCACTGTGGGGAATTCTATGATCTATGACCAGATCAGCCACGATTCTACAGAATGATGGGGCAAGCGCAAAAGGCTGGTTCTGCTCTGTGGGGAATTCTATGATCTATGATCAGATCAGCCATGATTCTACAGAATGATGGGGCAAGCGCAACAGTCAACTTCTGTTCCTGTTTTTTTTATCTTATCATCTACCGATCTCATCGTCCCAATTTTGATAGTAGAGAGGACAAGACAGGGTGAACCTGGCTGTTTTTGTTGGTGCCAAGGTTTTATGTCAGGTAGTCTGTCCGGTTTCATTTCATTTTTCCAAGACTTACTGATGATTGTTACAGTTCTGGCTTGCTATGGCTTACTGAGGGCAGTTAAGAGTCATGCACATTGGTGTGAATCTTAAGTCACACGTAGGTTAAATTAGATAAGGATGACCGTTTCCTTAGTGAACCAGATGCGTTTTCTTACGATGGTTTCATGGTCACCCTTAGACTCTTAGTTCTAGATTTTTAAATTGCATTTGAATACCACCATCTGCCATGTCAACGTTTGAATCTGGGTCCCGAGAATAGTAACTACTAGAGTGCTGGATGAAAAGCCTAGCACTAAAACGGAAGCAATGGCCTCGTGGTATTAAGGGAATTTATCATCCAGGAATTGCATCCTGAGGTGTGGGGCATTTGTGGATTGAGTAAGTAAGGAGTTCATTACATAAACATTCATTTAATGGGCTGCACAGACAAAAAAAGCCAGAATCGTTTTTAAATTGTTCCAACAGTTGAAAACATTTTCAGTAGTTAGGTGGAATAAGTACCCTCCTCAACATCTATTTGAGACATGCCTATTAGCTGCGACAGCACATTTGCTTTAATAAGTCAAGTGTGGACACTTTGCAATTATTGGAAAGAATCTGACTCAAAACTGATCCTGGTTGAAAGCTACTCATTAGATAACATTAGGATACAAGAAATGTTGTGTTCCTGGTTCTGTAGAGTCCATCCATAGATTTGTCGTGGCATGTTTTAGTTTACTGTTTTGATAGTCAAATTATACTGAAGAAATTAAATGGTCTCTGCTGCTTTTGGTATATCTGCAGGGATTTAACTGACTCTGCTTTAGTTTTCTCTCAACTTCACTGCAAGAAGTTATGTTCATTGGCATAACCAAAACTATCACAGCAGAGCACAATTTAGGAAAAGATACATTGCAAATTATAGTTTTGAAAAACTCTATATTCTCGCACTTTAAGAATAAGCACATTGTCAGTTGTTAACTATATCTTTCGATTAGGCTGACATATTAATTCTCTGGCTTATTTAGTAACCTGATTACAACATTACCTGGAACTAGGAGCAGAGTTATCCCATCTGTCCTAGTCAATAATTATCACTTAATTAATAATAAAACCAGACTATCTAATTGTCACTTGTTTTGTGGAAAATCATTGTTGGCAATTTGCCTGTTGCATTTCCTGCATTATCACATTAACCAACATTCAGAAGTACTTCATTGGGCTGTAAAGCACTTGTGTGTCCAAGGATGTGAAAGATACATTTATACTCTATAAACAAGAATCAGATGCGTGTTTATGGTTCCCCCTCCCCCTTCCATTTCTCTTTAAGAATGTCACCCAAAACTATGGAACCATTAGCAAGACGACTCTTTAGAGGAGTTTTAATCGCAGAGGTTGCAGGAGTGATTGGAGCATACTGGCTGTTTCAAAGGATGAATACCAGTCAAGGTAAGAATAATTTAACGCATCTAATATTTTTCTTCATTGGTTAATCGCTAAGTAGGACTGACTTACTTCAGTTAATAATTCATTAACTTAATATTTATATTGAAAAATACCAGAGTAAAAATATTTTACAAGGCTTTTGTGGCAGTGTTGTGAAGGCAAATCAGGGCAGAACTTGTACACTTTAATGGTAAAGTCTTGCTGAATAAAGAGACCTTGGAGTGCAGGTTCACAGTTCCTTGAAAGTGGAGACGCAGGTAGGTAGGGATAGTGAAGAAGGCATACGGTAGGCTTGCCTTTATTGATCAGGCCACTTTTGAAATACTGCGTGCAATTCTGGTCTCCCTGCTTTCGATATGGTGAAACTTGAAAGGGGTTCAGAAAAGATTTAAGGATGTTGCCAGGGCTGGAGGGTTTGAAGCTATAGGGAGAGGCTGAATAGGCTGGGGCTATTTTCCCTGGAGTGTTAGATGCTGAGGGGTGACCTTTAAAGGTTTATAAAATCATGAGGGGCATGGATAGGGTAAATCACCCCCCAACCCAACCCTAGGGAAAAGTGTCAAAAACTAGAGGGCATAGGTTTAGGTGAAAGGGGAAAGACTTAAAAGGGACCTAAGCGGGCAACTTTTTTGTGCATCGGGTGGTGTGTATGGAATGAGCTGCCAGAGGAAGTGGTGGAGGCTGGTACAACCACATTTAAAAGGCATTTGGCTTATAGGGATATGGGCCAAATGCTGGCAAACAGGACTAGCTTTGTCTAGGATAGCTGGTTGGTGTGGACGAGTTGGACCAAAGGGTCTGTTTCCATGCTGTACATCTCCATGACTACGTGCTCTCAAGTCCCATCTTCTCTAGGGTGCTTATAAAATGCCTGAACAAGTTGATTAAAAATATTAAATTTATCTAGGCATTTAACAAGCTTACAGAAGACATACCAATTATTGCACTGCTTAGGTTAACAATTCTGGTATGAAATTAAGCACAATTAACACCCCCTGCTTCCCAACTGTTGTTTTTTCGCAATCTGGTGAAAAATTAGCATTAGATCTGCCACTTTGCAGAAATTTGTTTGGGAATAGATCAAGCAAACACCTGAAAGCCTTTGGTCTTGGTAACTGCTTTTAGTAGCATGAAGATTAAACATTATACAAAGTGTATTCTTTTCCACCCCCCCGCCAGAGTTCAGACATTCAGTAAAAAGAAGGTTTCCGTCCATTTTGGAAGGTGAGTACCAGTTCTATTTGCTCAGATGAAGTTTGAGAGGTGAAATTGTGCTGTAAAAACTTCAACTGTTTTGAAATTTCTAAGCAACTCTGAATTAAGTTTGACGTCACAAGTTCAGTTGAATTTATAAAGCTAGACTTAAAGTGTTCCATAGACAAAACATAAATAAGGGCAGCGTGAACAAAGACTTTTTAGATCTCTCAAAGATACAAATATGGTTTAGTTTTGCGCTTGAACTTATCTTTATACAAAATATAAACACTTTTCTAATCCATGCATACTGCTTGAATAATTGAGATTCGGATGTCATCTTCTGCATTTCAGTTTTTTAACCATCCTGTTCTGCATTCATGTTAGACTTTGCTGAAAGTTATTAAACTGTAAATCGTCAAAGTCCTTCTGACTTGCACGGTCTTCTCCGTTCTTAAAATGCAGCATCGTTTTATAAATTGATACAAAATAATTTCCTTTGCTATTTTCAGTTTATTATAAATCCAATGAGTGGGCAGGAATCTATGGAATCCGAGAACAGGATCAGGAAATGTGGTCCAAAAATAACCAGTAAATATGTAAGTACAAAGTCTTTAATATGTAAAGGTTGATTTGCCAGGGAGGTTAGGAACAGTGTTTTAAAAATACTTTTCTAAGCTTTGTTCATCTCTTCTTGTTTAAAAATCTTTTGTGTTTATTTTGTAGTTTCTTGGCCTTGAAGTTGTTCTTCTGCTTGCGTAGTGTCCGTGCGTCTTTGCCTCTGATCCAAGCATCACGATCGGATTCCCACTGTAGCTGTTTCATACCTAGGGAAATAACATGTTGGAAGTCACATGGTGGCTCACTGAAGAATGTCAAGTGGAAAATCTTCAATAGATAAATTTATGTGGCTAGTATCTAGCCAATGGGAGGTTATAGCTTGACTATTTAATAAAACATGGAATTAGACTTCCACATGTAAATAACATTTTTGTAACATTATACTGAAGGATTATAAAACTGAGAACATTGGCTTAAGCATACTAAAAATCCCAAATCACTATGTACTCAGTGTATAAGTGAAAAAAAATTAAGCCTATTATCTTTATTACTTACTTGCTTTATCTTTGTTTGCCATTGCATTTATACCAATGTTGTCAAACTTTGATCCTGCGTTTTCATCCAGCAGATAACCAAACTGTTTAAACAAAAATACCTAAACTTAGTTTTTGTCAAAGCATTACAAAAAAATTACATATCATAAAATAACCTCTGCAGTATTGGCACTTATTTCTTTACCATGCATATTTTGATTTTTGAGTTCTAAATAACAAGAATACTCATCCTTCTTGGAAGATTGCCACCTACAAACTGGTAGAGCAATTTGCAGATGCATATTAAGCCGGCACCCTGAAGTTCGCAGTTAAGTCTAACAGGATTGCTGTAATCGAATAACATCACCTTAGAATGACAATATGTTACTTCTCACCTCTTCTGCAGCAGCAAACATGTTAGTGCTATCCTTAACACTCTTTTTCGGTTTCTTTCCTGAAATAGTACATATAATTCAGAAAATTTAAAAGTAACCAGTCACTTTACAAAAGCTACTTCCAGCTATTGTTACAGAAATAGTCTGATGCATCAACAACTCACTTTTTTCCATTTTAATTTGGACTGAATGGAACTGAAAGATGGTACAAAACAATCTAGATTTCCATTCTAATGCTAGGCCAAAGTAGTGAGATGTACTACATAAATACAGTAAAAGATGCAAATTTTGAACTACTTTTTAATTCGATCATACAGTGAGTGTTCACAGGCTAGGCCAGCATGTATTGTCCCTTCCTAATTGCTCACAGGGCAGTTAAAAGTCAACCACATTACTGTAAGTCTGGAGTCACATGTAGGCCAAACCAGGTAAGGATTGTAGCTTCCTTCCCAAAAGGACACTAGTGAATGAGATGGGTTTTGCTGACAATCAACAATGGATTCATAGCCATCATTAGACTCTTAATTCCAGATTTTTTTAAAGTGTAAAATTCAAATTCCACGTCCCCAGAACATATGCTAGGGCTTTGGATTAACAGTTCAGTGATAATATTTAAATTCATGAAACTTACTTTGATGTGGGGTTAATATAATTCTGAAACGTTAACATAATTTAGTTCAGGTATAGAGGCCCAATCTGGTTATGTTTTCATTACCAGATGAGCCTCATCTTTACCTGGAAATGCAGAGGTTAATTTTTCTTGGGTGTCTCCTTCAATAGATCAACTCATTAGTCAATAAGGAAATCTAAGATTCCTTTTCTTGTAGAATTCAACATCATAGCATGTTGCAAATTCAGCAAGTTGAGGTTAATGTAATAAACTTCTCCAATTCTCTCTTTGTTTTGATAGTCAAAAGTGTTTCCTTCTTGTAGAAGTGAATACCAAAATATACAAAAACATAACTCTGGATATCAAGGTAGTAGTAGCAGTTAGCTCATCTTTACCAACAAGAACACCAGTACTACTTGATTAGGGAACTATCATCAGCCATAATTCACACTTCGTCATATCTAGTGAATCCTGGTATCTCCACAGAGTCAAATAACACACTGACACTTAATGACAGGCTGCATGAATAAACTGTATTTTGGCACTAGTGAAAGCACAAGTTATAACTCAGGAGAGGTGAAACTAAGGAGTAAAAATGTTAAATGTTCTTTTAATCTTAGAATAACCTTAAAAACCAACTGTTCTACAAAGGAGACTAATTAAAGTACTGAATGCTAATAATTTTCAAAAGTAATTTTGTACCTGAAACAAATTTGGCGAAATCAATGTCTTTTTTCCTTTTGCCAGACATTTTACACTTCTTGCTTGTTAAGGCACTGCCAATCTCTGTATATTTGTGAAAAAGTATTATACAAGAGTATTTCTGGTTAAATTATTTGCACTGTATAAAAGTCCAATTGTCTACTGATTATAGATTTGTGTAAAGAACAGGAAGTTTGAAGAAACAGTTAATGACATTTTTTTCAAGTTCTGAAAATATGTTTAGTGTGTATTCTCACTTACTTATTAACTCATGAAAGAACTTAATATGCCAACCTTTACTGCCTAGTAAGTACTGTATTTGAGAAAGTACAACAAGTTAAGTACCATCCAATATAATTTATACAAGTTAAGATTTCGATTTATAAGTACGTAGCTTCTCTGAAGTTCATTGCACTTATTAGGATAAAACATAGACATAGCTTCGTAAAATTAAGTTTTGTTATATAATATTGCAGCAAACATGAATAGTACCTTCTGTATCATCCAGTTCATCCATAAACATGCCACCATCTTCTCCAACCACTTCCTCAAAGTCGTCTTCACCCAAGCTTCCCAACGATACTTCGTCATCATTCAAATCACCCACATCATCTTCGAGGTCTGAATCAGTTTCTTCAACTTTTTTTGATTCCTGTCTCATATTACTATGAAAATAGTGGACATTTGTCTTGACAAGTATATAGCTTATATTTTGCTATTGCCCAATGATGTGTTGCTATAAATTTATCAAAACTGGTTGGTTTTCTCCCTCTATTATCAGAAAGCATGCCACCAAATTCTCCATTATGTTAGTGATGTGACCTGTTGTTTCTTTTCAGTGTTGCAGATGCAACATTTTCTCACACAGCAAGAAATTAAAATTTTACTTGGTTAGTAAGTTGAGTAAAATAACAGTTAAAAGTGATCAAAACCTGTGACTTTTGAATTATAAAGTTAGTTCCCACACAAGCTCATCGCAGTTCTAAAGAAGGGTCTCCAGAATGTTGACTCTGCTTTCTCTCCACAGATGCTGCTAGACTTGTTCAGTTTCTCTAGCAATTTCTGTTTTTGTTTCAAATCTTCAGCAACTGCCTTTTTTTTTTTAAAAGGTATTACCATATTATTGTTCAGCTTGTATAAAAATACAAATTCAGTTGGAAAGCTGCTCAGAAAAGCACAGCAGAATATTCATTGCGATCAGAGTAGTCAAAATAAATTTAACCAGAGAACAGCATTAACTGAGCCACAGACATAGTAGAGCCCTGTTCTGCAAATCTAACATGCAGATCTCTAACGGCAAATAGTCATGATTTCTCATCCAGTAAGTAATCTCCATTCATATTAAAATACTTTCATGTAATTATGTCAAGGTTATGGAGTGCAAATCAAAATTGTTCCTCAAGCTTGCATCAAGCTACACTGGAACAATGTAGCAAACTTTATAGACTGAAATGTCAGTGTGAGAGCATGGTGGAGAATTAAGATAACAAGAAATCAGAAAATTTGGGTCATGCTTGAGGTAGTTCACAAAGTGTCACCCAATCTGTGATTAGTTCAAATTTGTTACATAACGGTAGGAGGAGTACGTGGCAGTGACATTGCCTGGAGTGGGGACTCACAT
Source organism: Ginglymostoma cirratum (assembly GCA_024137785.1). Lineage (NCBI taxonomy): Eukaryota > Metazoa > Chordata > Chondrichthyes > Orectolobiformes > Ginglymostomatidae > Ginglymostoma > Ginglymostoma cirratum. The sequence goes on from JAHRHZ010000018.1 coordinate 15,453,030, forward strand.
TCAGAGTGGGTCACTTGACTCAAAATCAAGTTCAAGCACTTTAGATCAGAAACTCTGCCACCTTGATTTTGTTCTTTAGTTTTGTCCTTCCCTTTGATTTTGTATTGTTTCTTTCTTTACCCTTTCAAGTTGTATTCATATGTAGCAATTCATGCCTCATTTGGACACAACCTTTATTTCATCATAACATCTACTAGCACTCATTTTGGTGATAATGAAATATTTTGTTATTTAATCTTCCCTTTTGTTCTTCCTGCCCTCTCTCCCTTCTGCTGGTTTAAAAGTTCTCACATATTCTCTCACTTTCACTCAGACAAAAAAGGTAGTCAACTTAAAATGTCAACCTCAATTATCTCCATACATGCCATCTGACCTGCTGAGTTTGTCCAGTTGTTTTCATTGTCGTTTCAGATTTCTAGTATCCGCAGTATTTTATTTTAGCCTTTATCTCAGTTCAGTTTACCCAATATCCACTTCATTCTTAGGGCAGTGGGGGGATTATAATAAAACAAAGAACTGCTGAATCACTGGACTTCAAAATGTTAACTCTGCTTTCTTCTCATGGATGCTGTCAGATCTGTGAGTTTCACCAGCAATTTCTGTTTTGACTTCTGGGAAGTGATATTTTAGGCTTCCAAACTCTGAAAAAGGCTTCAATTTCAGTCCAAAACAATCTAGTGGCAATTTCAAGTTTACATCCTGTCTGTTGCTATAAAGAAGATATTCAGATTCATCTACTATGGATCAAAAAATAAATGATGTCACACTTGCCCAAACTGAACTCTATGGGGTGGCAAGGTCATTAGCACTGCTCCCTCAAAGTGCGGGGAACCTAGGTTCGATTTCAACCTTGGGCAACTGTCTGTGTGGGTTTCCTCCGGGTGCTCCGGTTTTCTTCCACAGTCGAAAGGTGTGCAAGTTAAGTGGATTGGCCATGGGAAATGCAGGGTTATAGGGCGATGTGGGTTGTTTGGGTAGGATACTCTTCCAAGTGGCGGCGTTGACTCAATGGGCTGAATAGCCTGCTTTCACACTGTAGGAATTCTATGATTTCTACATCTATAGATTTACCTACTTAATTTGTTTGTCCATCTGTAACTTTCTGTTCCCATCACAGAATTTGCTGTGCCTCCTAACTTATGTTGTCATTGGTAAAGTTGATATTTTACTCTGTATTCCTTCATCTAAACCCCGAATATATGATTGTCAGAATGTGGCAAGTGATGTTCATTGGAAGTTTGATCTAAGCCCTTGGTTCTTCATCATACAATCAGAAAACAAACACTTTATTCCTAAAATAAAACAAAACTGTGGGTGCTGGATATCTGAAACAAAAAAGAAATTGCTGCAGGAAGTCTGGCAGCATCTATGGAGAAAACAGAATTAACATTTCGATTCTGGTGACCTTTCTTCAGTACTTTGTCCTTTATTACTAATTTCTGTTTCCTACCAACCTGCAAACACAATCTCATGTGCGATACTCTAAACTTTGCTGAATGACAGGGATTAGAATACTTGTCAAAAGGGACAGGCAACATGTCAATTTACATCAGAAAAATTGACCAAAATACTGAGTACACAAAACAGCAAGACACCCTTTCCCACCAACCTCCCTGCAAAAAAAAGCAGTAATTAGCTGAATCTGTACAACAGGATAAATCTTACCTGGCAAAATCTAAACTGTCATCAATTAATGTATTATAAGATTTTTCTCCTTCATAGAAATCTGAAATGGTACAACGTACAAGATAAACACAATTCAAGATATTTTATTCTTCATTTATACTACAGTGAAACAACAGCAGATTATACACTTTGACAAGAGGAGCTATCATTGTTAGAATCCCTACAGCTTGAAAGCAGGCCAGTCAGCCCAACAAGTTCAAACTGACCCTCCAAACAGCATCCCACACAGACCCCACTCCCCCCATATTTTCCCATGGCTACTCCACCTGGCCAACACATCCCTGGACACTATGGCTGTGCTAAATTACCCCAATGCACCTAACCTGCACATCTTTGGTCTGTGGGAGGAAACCCACACAGACGTGGGGAGAATATGCAAATTCCGCACAGACAATCACCCAAAAGTCGAATCAAACCTAGGTCCTTGGTGCTTTGAGGCACCATTTAGGGGTGGCATGGTGGCTCAGCGGTTAGCACTGCTGCCTCAACACCAGGGACCCGGGTTTGATTCCAGCCTCGGGTGACTGTCTGTGTGGGGTTTGCATGTTCAATCTGTTCTTGTGCGGGTTTCCTCCCACAGTACAAAGATGTGCAGGTTATGTGGATTGCCAATGCTAAATTGCCCATAGTATCCAGGAATGTGTAGGCTAGGTGGGTTAGCCAAGGGGAATGCAGGATTACAGGATAGGGTAAAGGGATGGATCTGGGTAGGATGCTCTTCAAAGGGTCAGTACAGACTCAATGGGCCAAATGATCTGCTTATACATTGTAGGCATTCTATGATAGATATTGCCTACCACCATGATTCTACACGTTAGTTAGACAAAATTCTAAACTGAAAGCTGCATACCTTTCAACACACATTTAAATCTACTTTAATAATGCTTACCAAGCAGCTGCTCAAATTCATCATCATCTACATCCTGCACGGCTTCATCACTTCCTCGGAATCTTCGGTGCCTCTCCGATGCATTAAGTCTTTTGTAATATCTGAATAAAGTTACCATCCAATAGATAATTAGGTATTCTAGAAGTCAAAGTTGTTAAAATGTTAAAACTATAGTTTTGTTGCCATTGGGTTCAAAACTGATGGTGACCTTGTCTCTATTTTCAACCTATGTTAGCTAAAACTCCAGTTTAAGTATCACTGGTATTTTGAAAATTAGCAGCCAAGTCTTTGTTGCATATTGTTATCGTTGATTCAATTATTAGATCTAAAAACTTTAAAAGAAACTAATTTAGCCATGCATTCTCCAACTAAGAAATTTTCTAATCATATCATCAGCCTTCTAAGCTGTTATATTAAATATCTTGAATTTCTATGTCAAGGTGTGGTTCAGAAGAATGAGGCATTATAAATTAACTGGAAACACAACGTGACCTGCTACTTAAGATAACTAACATGGAAGAAACGCTAATGTTTGTTACTCATTGTGCACTGGTGAATATTGACATAAATGCTGGCCTTGCCAGCAATGTCCACAATCTATATTTAAACAACTTAAATTTAAATTGCACCTTTTAATATATTAAAATATCTCAAGAAGCTTTCAGGAATGTAATCAGTCAAAACAAATTGACACCAAGCAAGGAAACATCAAGACAGGTGATCAAAGTTTGATCAAACAAATAGGTGTAATGGAATTTTGCATGAGAAAGAGGAAGGTAAGATTATAGGCTCTAATCAGCTGTAGGTGGAAGTCAGTGGTATAAAAGTCAGAAATCTCTGCAGCATTAATCAGCAGATTGTAGGTGGTGAGAGAGATTGAGATAGTTGAGGCTATGGAGAGATTTGACCACAAGGTTTCATCAGTATACACATGGAATCTTACATGTTGTTACATCTCTTCAAGGAGCAACATGTAGTTAAGAAATAGTACAGTGTTCTTGTGTGGTAGTGTCCCTACCTCGGAGTCGGGATCTGGGTTCAATTCCCACCTGCTCCAGAGATATGTAATTATATCTCTGAACAGGTTGCTCAGAAAATTAGAAAATATGACAAAATAAGAGGGGAGCAAAGATAGATCTGAGACAGCAGTGTAGGAATAGGAAGACAAGCCGTTACAGGATATTCTCTAGTGAGAACGAGATAGACAAGAATGAACAAAATGAGGGCAGTCACAGTCAGCCACACAGAAGGGAGGGAAAGTGGAGTGGTCACAGTCTTTTTAACTGTATTTTTGGTTGCACCCCACATTCCTTCTAAAGCACTCCAAGATTTTACTTTTGTGAAGAGATAAATAAATGTATGCGTTATTGTGTACTAATCAATCCCCTAAGGTAGACAAAATCGCAAGTTTTAGAAGCAAATGCCATAGATCTTACCTGTGAAAAAATATTTCATCCACTGGGATTTGGCTCTCTTCACGTTCAATAAACTTCTGGCTATTTACTGTAAAACATTATAAATCAAATCAATATTGAGAAGTCTGTTAAGTCTCATTTCAGATTTAGTCCTACAAAGTAATGATTTAAGTTTTGCAAAAAAAAGAGGGCTGATTTGCCATCTTTGAACAAGTATGACTTAGAGTTAGCAGTAAATTTAAAGATGACAACAGATGAAATATATTAGATTGCAAATGTGTTTATTCAATGCAGAACCACATTTAACCCACAAGATTTGCTTAAATTCACCTTAGTTTAACTACATAGGTGACCATATTTTCTACATTTTTCTGCTGAATCCCAAAATATTTCCAAATATCTCATTCATTTCCTTCTCAAGCAAGTATGTCAAGCCCTAAATTATGAACAAAAATTTACAAGTCACTCATGAAAATCATTCCACCGCATGAGTTACAAAAATATTATTGATAAGACTTGATTTTTTTGATCTTCAACAAATACTTTTCCACGCACTTTCCTCAGGTCTACAATTCACTAAACCCACAGTTGGGGCATTGCCAATAATGTTCTCTTCCTAATGGTGGGGAAATTTCAACAATCCCCTTCAACAATACCCAAGTGGTTATTTTTTATATTCCACAGTTTGATCAGCTAACTCAGTACAGACCAATAACTTCTTTGATCTGCATCACTCAATGCCACACCTTACTGCACCTAACTTACTGAGTGATTGGGGACGTTGGTTGTGAATCTATTATTAACGACAAGATTTAATTAGTAGAAAACACTGGAACCCATTCCAAAACTGAACTACCAAAAGAACGACAGATGCAAAAAATAGAAGTTACTGGAAAAGCTCAGCAGGTCTGGCAGCATCTGTGAAGAAAAATCAGAGTTAGTGTTTCAGGTCCAGTTTCAGGAGTTCTGAGGAAGGGTCACCAAATCCGAAAAGTTAACTCTGAGTTTTCCTCACAGGTGAGCATGTTTTATACTATCCTGGTGTATCCAATGTGCATAATAATCCACAAACAAGACAAGCAACCTTGTGTACTTCTGTGTACACATTATCCAGACTATAGACATCTCCATTATTTTCCAATATTCATAATTATTTTATATATTGCATAATGTCAATAATAATTTTATCCGTATTCAGCCACAGACACACACATAAAATCAGTAATGTATGGTTTGTACAATCATGATTGTTTAAAGTCTTTGTACAGAAATAGCTGCAAGAGGACAATAAATATACACTTTAAAAATGATGAGGCCCAGTATGGTTAAAGCAAAGTTGATCACTGTATTCCAATGCTGGGTATACTGTTGTTTCATTAGTTACCTGGCAGGTTACGCACATCATTCAACAGAAGTTTCTGCTTAGGCTGCATCACTACACTGTCAGTATTTTCTGCAACAAAGATGATATTTTGTCAAAAGACTAATCCAAGTCAAAGAATTTTATGAATGTTATAAATGTACACATGAAAAGGCAGGAAAAAGCCAATGAGGTCAATAAGCATGTTTTATACTATCCTGTATATCCAATGTGCATAATAATCCACAAACAACCTTGTGTACTATTGCGTACACATTATCCAGACTATAGACATCTCCATTATTTTCCAATATTCATAATTATTTTATATATTGTATAATGTCAATAATAATTTTATCCATATTCAGCCACAGGCACACACTTAAAATCAGTAACTGGACTTATTTCGATCAGATTTTCTTTTATTGAATGGTAATTACACAGACTGTGGCTATTAGACAAGTCATATTTGTGCTACCTCTCAGCAAGAGTAACTGGAATTGACTTCCAAGGTACCTGAAGAGAAACATATTGGAAATAGCCCCATTTGAGTCTACAGGTCTTTATCTTAGCAGCTGAACTCAATTTTAATGTCCATACTACAGAAGAAAAACAAAAAATTGGTTTCATACAAACGAATATTTACATACCGCTTTTCACACCACTGAATGTCTCAAAATACTTTACAAGCAACAAATCACTTTTGAAGTGTCATCATTGTAGACATGGCAAACTCTCTCAAAACGTGATAATGACCACAAAAACTTAATTTTTTTTGTCTGTAACTTGGGGGATAAGTATTAGCCAGGATGCCAACAATAACCCCCGATCTTCTTCAAAATAGTGCCACGCAATCTTTCACATGCAGCTGAGCAGACAGATGCGGCCTCAAGCTCGATGTTTCATTCAAAACTTGGTACCTTCAATACTGCTTTGCTCCCGCAGCACTGCATGCTAGTGTCAATCCTGATTTTTTCCTTTTTTGCACAGGTCTTGAAGTATGACGTGAACGCAGAAAAAAAAATGTGCTACCAACTACACCACAGTGGACACAATTAGATTCAAGTTCAAGACTGTATGTTTTGCTTTAGAAAATACAATCAAAAGCATTATAGCAATCATCACACCTTAGGAGTGTGAAGTCTCAAAAGCTGCAGGTAGTGGCCTAATCACAATGCATCATCTTTAGTGCACGTATATTCTTCACTTATAAATTAAACAAAAAGTCTCATGTTCATCTGCTTATACAAAAACGAAAAACTATCCTAATGTTGCGCAAAATTCATGATGAGGGGAGTTAAGGATTTTTTTTTTGAATCAACAAATTAGTACTCCTTAATCTTAACCTACATCATGATTTTCCTGCCAATGTACAGTAAGGCCAACTTTCTCAAATAAATTACAGACCAAAAACATGTTGTTGGTTCCTCTATGTTAATTACTATCATAGTCTTTGCAGAGCTGGGAGCCATAACCTTAAATGATGAACCATTGTATGTCTGGGTTTAGTAAGTGCCTCTGTTTAAATGAAAATTGGCATCATTTTTTGATCTTACCCCAAATCAAACAATACAAAGACATGATGTTCTGTTTTATGAAATCATGAGTGATGGATTGTTTTACATTGAAATGTCAAATACAGGTTCAAATAGACCAGAGTTTCATTCTTGTTCAGTCCACGATCTTTTAAAGTTGCAATATATTTGACACTCGGTGAATGACTTTCTACATTGGATTTAATCCACAGTCTTAACAATCAGTTTCAGTTAAAGTTCTAATCAGAACTGTAGGATAAATTGATTTTAAAAATTATTTAGTACAAATACTGATAGCTGTCTTATATGTATTTTGTCTTATGGATTTTTTCATATGATGTAAAATAACTGGCTTGTTTCTATTTTGTAAAGTTTACTGTCACCAAATTTGCAGGAACCAACTAGCCTCAACAAAATAAAAAATCCATTTGTCTATATTTAAGTGTAACAAAACAGAAGAAATGTGCCACCATTGAAAGGAAATGCACGTATCCGTTATTATTGCTATACATTCAAATTGGTACAAGAGTACTCAAGTTTTTCATGTTTGTTATTTAATTTGATTTTGACACAGAGCTTATTTTAGGTCTTTTTACCAATTGCAGCTTTCATCCCAGATGTTGATTGAACATTGCATTATACATCACAATGATAGAATGACACATTTGAGGGATTTTTGTTTCAGAAAATACTTATAGAATAACATGGGAGATGTATAAATTTAGCAATGAGATATGAAACACTAGGTTTTTTTTTGTAAACAATAACAGAGATAGAGCCTACCTTTGCCTTTATGTTGTTTAGGGTTTCTGTACACAAAACGATCAAGAAATCTCATTAATGTAAAGTCTTGTAGAGGGTCTCCGGAATACTGGATGTGGTCACCCTAGCAGAAGTCACACAGGCAAAAAGTTTAATTTTACCAACTCACAACAGATACCATTTTTATAAATCCAATGAAATTTTTAAAAGTAAACCCAGTAGGCAATGTTCCTAAAACTTGTTTTAATGATAAAACTGACACCTGATAAAGTATAATTTACAAAGAAGTTTAAGGAAGATCATAGAAATAAATTTCTATACAAATCTGTGGGAGAGGAAAAAATGGAGAAGTTACAATTGCTAGTTTAAAAAAAAAACCCCGAAAGAACTGCGGATGCTGTAAAACAGGGACAAAAACAAAGTTGCTGGAAAAGCTCAGCAGGTCTGGCAGCACCTGTAAAGGAAAACAAAGTTAATGTTTTGGGTCAGGTGACCCTTCTTCAGAACTGATGGTGGCTGGGAAAACAGCAGTTTATATGCAGAAAATAGGGAGGTGGGTGGGGTTGGGAGTAAACAATAGGATAGAGCCTTGAGAGAGAAGGACAGTTGGACAGACAAAGGAGTTGATGACAATCAGGCTGGGAGGGTGAATAGTTGTTAATGAGCTTTTATAGCAATTTCTATTGTTAGAGAAAAGCATAAACTTCACAAGATATTTTTCTATCTTACCTGCAGGATAGTTGTTGCAAAGAGTGTCACAGATGGGTGGAAATGTTCACTTAGCTGGGAAGTAGCACCAAAGGAAAATAAAATGTTAGGAAAAACTTTACATAGATCTAGAGGACATTTTGCGATTCATGCACATTTAGAATCAGCTTTCACAATTTTAAATAAAACACATTTAAAATTCCCACAAAGGGAAACAAACTTTCTGCATCTAACCTGTCAATTCCTTCAAGATGCTTGTATGTTTCAATAGTCATCTCTGATTCTAAATTCCAACAAATACTAGTCCAATCTACACAAACTCTCTTCAAACTTCAATCTACATATTGATTGGACTAACCAAACTGGTAGCAATGCGATGGAGGACGACTTCCTGGAATGTATGAGGGGTGATTTCCTTGACCAATAAGGTGAGGTACCAACTAGAAAGCAAGCCATCCTAGACTGGGTATTGTGTAATGAGAGCGAATTAATTAGCAATGTTGTGGTCGAGATCCTTTGGGAAAGAGTGTCCATGATATGGTAGAATTCTTCATTAACTTGGAGAGTGACACAAATAAATCTGAAACAAGGGTCCTGAACTTTAAGAAAGCTAACTTTGATGGTAGGAGGCATGCACTGGCTAGGACAAGCTGGCCATGAGTACTCAAGGGATTGAGTGGATAGGCATTGCAGATATCTAAAGAACACATGGATGAACTTCAACAATTGTATATCCCTGGCTGGCATAAGAGTAAAACAGGGAAGGTGGCTCAAACATGGTTAACAAGGGAAAGCAGGTACTATGTTAAAGCCAAAAAGGAGGCGTATAAATTGGCCAGAAAAAGCATCAAACCAGAGGACTGGGAGAAATTTAAAATTGAGCAGAAGATGACAAAGGGTTTAATTTGGAAATGAAAAACAAAAACAAAAGTAAGCTTGTGGAAAACATAAAAACTGACTGCAAAAGCTTCTATATATATGAGGAGAAAAAGACTGTTGAAGACAAATGTAGGTCTCTCGCAGTTATAATCAATTGAATTCGTAATGGCCAACAAAGAGATGGCAGATCAGTTAAACAAATACTTTGGATCTGTCTTCACGACGGAGGACACAAATAATCTTCAGGAAATGTCAGAGGTCAGCATGAAGGAGGAACTGAAGGAAATCCTTATTAGTGAGGACACGGTATTGGGGGAGTTGATGGGATTAAAACCCACACAATTCCCAGGGCCTGATGCTCTGCATCCCAGAGTACTTAAAGAAGTGTCCTGAGAAATAGCGGATGCTTTGGTGATCATTTTCCAGCATTCTGTAGACTCTGGCCTGGAGGGTAGCTAATGTAACTCCACTCTTTAAAAAAGGAGGGAGAGGGAAAATGGTGATTTATAGGCTGGTTAACCTGACATCGGTGGTGGGGAAAATGCTGGAGTCAAATCATTAAGGATGTAATAATTCAGTATTTGGAGTATTGACAGAATCAGTCCTAGTCAGCATGGATTCACTAAAGGGAAATTATGCTTCACAAATCTTCTAGAATTTAAAGGGTATGACCTCCCAGTAGACAATGGTGCATCAGCAGTTGTTGTATGTCTGGGCTTTCAAAAGGCTTTTGTCAAGGTTCCACAAGAGATTAGTAAGGAAAATTAAAGCTCATGGAATCAGACGGAATGTATTGACATGGACAGAGAACTGATTGGCAAACAGGAAGCAGAAAGTTGAAATAAACTGGTTCTTTTTAAGAGTGGCAGGAATGACAACTGGGGTGTCACAGGGTTCGGTGCTGGGACCTTGGCTGTTCACAATATACACTAATGATTTGGACGAAGGAATTGAATGCTATACCTCCAAATTTGCAGATGACACCAAGCTGAGTGGCAATGCGTACTGTGAGGAGGATTCTAAGAAGCTGCAGGGTGACTTGGACAGACTAGCTGAGTGGGCAAATACTTGGCAAATGCAATATAATGTGTATAAATATGAGGTCATACATTTTGGTCACAAAAAAAAACAGGAAGGCAGATTATCACCTGAATGGTAGCAGTTTAGGAAAAGGTGAGGTGCAACAAGATTTGGGTGTCATGGTGGAAGAGTTGCTGAAAGTTGGCATGCAGATGCAGCAGGCAGTGAGAAAAGCTAATGGTATGCTCTCCTTCATAGCAAGACGATTTGAGTATCAGTGTAACAATGTCTTGCTGCAGTTACGCAGGGCTTTTGGCGAGGCCACACCTTGAGTATTATGTGCAGTTTTGGTCTCCTAGTCCAGGGAAGGATATTCTTGTTATTGAGGGAGTCCAGCAAAAGTTCACCAGGCAGATTCCCGGGATGGCAGCACTCACATATGAGGAAAGACTGGATTGACTGAGCTTGTATGCCCTGGAATTTAGAAGAATGAAGGGGGATCTCATAGAAACGTAAAATCCTGATGGAACTGGACAGGCTAGATGCAAGAAGAATGTTCCTGATGTCGGGGAAGTTCAGAACAATGGGTCACAGTCTAAGAATAATGGGTAAGCCATTCAGGACTGAGATGAGGAAGAATTTCTTCACTCAGAGTTGTGAAACTTTGGAATTCTCTCCCACAGGAAGCTGTTGGGGCCAGTTCATTAGATACAT
>JAHRHZ010000018.1:15464007-15486787 GCA_024137785.1 Ginglymostoma cirratum
AAAAAAGGGCCAAATGGCCTCCTCCTGCACCTATTTTCAATGTTTTGATAAGAAAAGCCCTCCATACCCGGGGTGTCCGTCCAGAGAAGATTTACTAGGCTATCTCCAATGCCAGTATATATTTCCTTAGGTAAGGGGCCCAAAGCTGTTCACAATATTCCAGCTATGATCTGACTCATGACTTATATAGTTTTAGCAAAACATTCCTACTTTTGTACTCCATCCATTTTCTCATCCAAGTCATAAATATTTGTTGTAAATAATTGTGACACCGATCCCTGCAGCACACCATCAGTTACAGGTTAGATCCTGAAATGCCCTCCCAAACCCAGGTCTTCGTCTTTTATTGTAGCCAATCAATTATCCATGATGACATATACATGCATCATCATGGGTTCTCATCTTATTATGTAGCTTAATATGCGTACCTTATCAAACACTTTCGGAAAATCCAATTGGATTACATCCACTGCTTCCTGATTATCAATCCTGCTTGTTACTTCCACAAAAAATTGTAGTAAAATTTTCAGGCGTGATTTTCCCTCCATAAAACCATGCTGGCTCTACTTAACCATATTATGTACCTCTGAATGTTCCTGTATTACATCCTTCATAATAGACTCCAACATTCTCCCAATGACAGACATTAAGATAACTGCCTTAAAGTTAACTGTTCTTTATCTCCTTCCTTTTCTAAATAAAAGTTGTTTTGCCAATCCTTTGGGACTTTAAATTCTGGAAAAGATTCTTGGAAGGCTACTACCAGTGCATCCACAATCTCTGAAGCTACCTCTTCTAGTGTCCAAGGATGCATTTCATTAGGTCCAGCAACTTATCAGACTTTTTGCCCATTTGTTTCTTCTTTTAGTGATAACTGTAGTTATTGCCTATCTTTTTCCCCTTGAATTCTCTCCCACAGGAAGCTGTTGGGGCCAGTTCATTAGATACATTCAAGAGGGAGCTGGACATGACCCTTGTGGCTAAAGGGATTTAGGGGTATGGGGAGAGAGGGTGGGAATGGGATACTGAGATTGCATGATTAGCCATGATCGTATTGAATAGCGGTGCAGGCTCAAAAAAGGCCAGTATCATATTTCTGAATGCTACTAGTGTCTTCTATGGTGAAGGCTGATCCAAAGTATTATTCAACTCCTCTGCCTATTTCTAGTCCCCCATCAATGTTTCCCTAGACTCATCCTCTAAGGGGCCTGTGTGCACTTTGGCTTTTCTTTTCCTTTTATATAGTTAAAGAAGTTCTTGCTGTCCATCTTTTTCTTTCTCTTTTCTTCATGTTCTGACATTGTGGGGAAGCTGCAGTGGTGTTGGAGGATTGTCAGCAGGGGCGGCAGTGGACCGAGGACTCCTGACTTGGGTAGGCCTGGAATTCGGGGGCTAGTACGCTGTAATGGTGCTCGATGGACCATTGGCTGCAGCAGTGGTGGTGCCCAGAAGAGGTTTCTTGGCTTCGGCAGGCCCACAGCATGCACTTGGTGAGATTTCAGCTGTGGCAGCGGCAGTGCCTGGAGCAGGGATCCCTGGCTGCAGGACCCTGAATCGTGCACTCGGTGGGCCTTGCAAGGAAGATATAACTCAAATGATGCTTTATTTTGGTGACAGCACTTCTCACTTTATCTTTCTAGATATATGTTACAATAAATAAATAATTTAATCTAATCTGATCTGATATTATCTGCAAGTTGACCCTCAAAGTTTATTTTCTCCTTTTTTTTTAAAATTGTCTTTTGTTGGTCTTTAAAACTTTCCTAATCCTCTGGTTTATCAAAAATCTTAGCCTACACTACAGGAATATATGAAACTACGTGAAGATCTTACCCAGGGGACAAATCAAACCTCATTCCAAATCTGAAAGAATCCTGATTTCTAAATAATAATCCATATCGTAATTATCCATGTGAAGTATACATGTGGGACTTCATCATAAAACATAACATTGTTTAATTAAGTGTATAGCATAACAGATTGTTGCCCACCCCACCCTGCCACCACAAAATTACCAGGCAGACATACAAGAAAATACTGTCCACATGACTCAATTTCATAACTAAAGGTGATTTGAAACTTTAACTGCAAGGACTTATACTTTGTTGTTGACTAACACAACTGATGCAACTACAATCTTTTTTCATTAGACATAAATCAAGTACTCTAAGCTTAAAAGTGTCTTTCCTAAAAAAAAAAGGCACTGCCACTGTGCACATAATACATAATAATTACTTAGTAAAGATGTATTTTACCTTCTTCAATTCCCAGAGGCCAATGCGGTCTGCTCCACAAGAGAGGGGATTTCTATGGAATGGGTCATAGTTTCCCAGACACTTACCACCTAAAACAAAGGGCAGTGCTTGATGCTAGCAACACTTTACATACTAGTAATTAATGTCAACAAAGCATATATTCTCCACTGGTACAGTTTTCTTTTTTAAAAAGGAACATTGCATCAAAATTTAGACATCAAGTTCTGTATGTAATATTTTAGGATTTATAATTAAAGGCACTCTGTACAAAAGCATGGAAATTATGCTATAACTATCTAACTCATTGTTTAAAACTCTGCTTGATTAGGCCATGCCAAGAAGGCAGAGGACACAGAGATATAAGTTGAGGAAGAGTAGTTTGGCCAGAACGAAAAGATTTCTTCTTAATAAGACAAAATAATGGGAATACTAGAGATCTGAAATAAAAACAAAGTCTTAGAGCAAGTCAGCAACTCATGCTGCACCTATGAAGAGAAACAAAAAGTTCAGTAGGAGCAGAGGTGGTCATTCAGCCGATTGTATCTGCCAAGCCATTCAATGAGGTCAAAGGTGATCTGATAACCCTTAACTCCACTTTCCTGCCTTTTCCTCATAACCTGCGATTCCCTTAGAACATAGAACAGTACAGCACAGAAACAGGCCCGTCAGCTCACGATGTTGTGCCGAACATGATGCCAAATTAAATTAATCCCTCTGCCTGCCCTTGGTCCATATCCCTCCATTCATGTGCTCATCCAGAAGTCCCTTAAACACGCCTATGGTATCTGCCTCCACCACCACCCCTGGCAGTGTGTTCCAGACTCCTACCTGTGTAAAAAAAAACTTTCCCTCTCATTTCCTTTGAACATTCCCCCTCTCACCTTAAGTGCATGCCCCCTATTATAATTAATTCCTTACTGTTTAGGAATGTCTATCCCAGCCTTGAATGTACTTAATAACCCAGCCTTGACATTCCTCAGTGGTGAAGAATTCCACAAGTTAATTACCTTCAGGAGAAAAGAAAAAGAAATTCTCCTCATTGCTGTCTAAAATGGGTGACTTCTAATTCTGAGATTATGCCCTCCGGTCCTAGACTCCCGCACAGGGTGAAAACAATGCATCAATGCTATCAAATCTCTGGAGAATCTTATACATTTCATGAAGGTCGCCCCTCATTTTTCTAAAACTCCAGTGAGTAAAGACTAATGTTTCCTCATGAAACAATCCCTCCATTCCAGAAATTAACTAAGAGAATCTCGCCTGGACTGACTCCGTGTGCGCCAGTACGTCTTCCCTTCAGTAAGGGGTACAAAACTGTTCACAGCAGTCCTGGTGTGATGTGACTCATGCTTTGCATAACTTTAGCAAGACCTCCCTATTTTAATACTCCATTCCCTTTGAAACATAGGCAAGCAGCATGCTGCAACTTTTTACCATTCAAGTAATAATCCTTTTTACTATTACTCCTACCAAAATGTATGACTTCACATTTATTTACATTGTATTCCATCTGCCAGACCCTTGCCCACTCACTCAATGTATCTACTGTAGAATGTTATTTACGTCTAAACAGTGAAAACTGATGCAAAGTATTTATTCAACTCTGCTGGCATTTCCTGGTTCCCCATTATTACTACCCCAATTGTTCTGTAAGGCACTATGCTCAATCTGGCCTTTCTCTTTCACTGGCCATTTTGAAAGTACTTGATACTTTATCCTCATGGATTTATTCTTCTTCATTTCTTTTGTTAGGTTTTTAAAACTTTCCAACTCTCGTTCATCATTAATCTTTGTCGCATCAAAAGTAAAACAAAACATACAATGTGATAGTTTCCTTAACTTTCTTGCTGCAGATATTGTATTATGATTCTCCTGACTAACTCACTCACAAGCACTCTATGTTTACAATACTGCATTTCCATTCATTCATTCATTCATAAAACCAAATTTTCGTAGTGCATTTTACTCTTACAAGATAGACTAAATTAAGCATCCCTTCCTAGGCTGCCAACCTATTACTGTCTCTTTACATCTTTCAATTCTTATCAGCTGCATGCTGCAAGCAGTGTTTAGACCTGTTTCTGTATCAAAGGCTACCCCTGAATAAGTGTTAATACGGTAACCTACTTACAACAATGCCATCCATGCCATCACGTCTCCAAAACTCACTTGAAACGATGGAGAGATTATAATATTAATTAGCCCTTAGTAACCATCTCTTGGGACCTGAATAGGCTGCAGGACTTCAAACAGTTTTCTCCACCAGCATGTCCCTACAGTCTGCTGATTTTTATCTCTTTGAAATTTCCTTATACACTACCTATTTCTATAACTCTGCGATTTTCCCATTTCTAACAGTTATTTCGGACTACTATCTTGTACTAACGTACGGAGTTATACTTTTTAAATATATATTAATTAGGCCACTACCCCCTTTAAGGAACGAACTATCAAAACAGCACTTCTATGAAACTGCATGAATGGATGGATAGGAACTGTTAAAATCGGCAATAGTAAATGAAATCTCACAACCCAGCTGCAGGATATCAGTTTAATATCCTCTATACTTTTTTTAAGTATACGTATAATTTCTCACTTATTTAGATCATGTAGGTCTAGTATTTCTACTAACATTACTAACTTTAAAAACAAAAGGACTAACACCTCTTAATTATGCAAGCTCAGACTGGACAGACATTCTAATCCCATCAGGAGTAACATCCAGCATTTAGCAAGTGGTTAAACTATCTCCTGTTTCCCCAGGACAGATGTCATGCAAACTTGTGTACAATAGATACAACTATTTGACAGCGTAGTGCTAAAATTTTAATGTATGTAAAAACTGTGTATCAAAGAGGCTACTGTAAAACTGTACTTCAGACTCCATCGCCGCCTCGAACTGTGCTACTGCAGATGCTCATTAAAGAGGCTAGTTTCGCTACTCACCGATCTTGGTCATATTGAACATGATCCCACATTTGCTTAACCATGGTCAGTTTATCCCCTTCCTAGAAGCCTTTTTTCACTGGATATATTTTTTCCATGAGCCATGAATATATTCAATGACTGCCATTGTTCAACCACTATCTTTTGTGCTAAGCTCATTTCCGAGTCCACTAATAAGAATATAGTGTAAGAAATAGGAGTAGGGGTAGGCCATTTGTTCCTTCAGGTTTGCTCCACAATTCAACAAGATCATGACTGAGCTGCCTCAGGTCTTAATCCCAACCCACTCCCCCCACCTTTAGTACCAGCACACTAAACTCTTCAATATAGCACAAATCTACTCCCCTTTTCCCCAAATACTTTAAGTGATTGAGCTCTGCATCTCTCTAATTTAGAAAGATATTCACTACTCTCAGAAAGAAGAAATTACTTTACATCTCAGTTTTAAATGAGTGTTCCTTTATTCTCTAACTCTGACACCTGGTTCAAGATTCCCCCATCATGGATCCATTTTCTGAACATCCACACGTCAAGTCCCCTCAGAATCTTAACTGTTTCATTAAGATTGGCCCTCATTCTTCTAAACTCTAACAGATGAAGGCTTAATCTCTTTTGAGCTGCCTTCAACATCAATACATCCTGTCTTAATACAATGACCAAAACGGTACATGGTTAGTCCAGGTGCAGTCTTACCAACACTGGATACAGTAGCAATAAGACTTGTCCATTTTTAAAGTTCAATCTGCTAGCAATAAAACCCAAAATTCAATTTGCCTATTTGATTTCTTGCTGCACATGCATGCTAACTGCAGTGGGACAGACACAGCACACTACAAATCAGGAACACAAGGGAGATGGCTTCAGTCTGTTTGTGCTAAGGATGTATTGTGCGATTGCTTGATTACTTGAAATAAACAGTGAAGCCAACTCATACTAACAAAGCCACCCCTCCACAATTTTCTAGTTGCTGGTCTGTTTTAAAAGTCACATACACCTGAATATTTGATTGCTTTATAACCATGTTTCCATTCCGAATCCAATATGATCTTCTTCAGAACTGTTCAACATTTGTTGTTAGATGTTGTCAAATTATGACTAACAAGCTTGCAAAAGAAAAAAATTTTGCCTCACACCAGCAGATCCAAATAGCTTATCACCTTGATTTTTGTGATGCAACCATGATCCAGATGTTGTTGACTCTGTTTTGCCATTTACAATATTATTCCGTACATCATCTTGTTCTTTGGCAGCATCTCTTTCATCAACATCAATATATTTCTCCCCTCCATCTGATTTCTTCTTTATCTTTTTATCAAGATCTTCAAATATTTCTTCCTCATCACTGTTATCAATATCTTTAAAATGCTCTTCTTCATCAGATTCCTGAGCAAAAAAAAGAGACATTTATTTGACATGCAATGATTTATTAGAATCACTGACATTGTAAGGAAATTGTTTATTTAATGAAACAGCTACATCACTTGTAGAATCTACTACTAAGGCTGTTGGTGCCAGTTCATGCTGGGGGTTACGCTCCACACTGGGAGGTGTTGAGAACAGGTAGCGGTCTCCAGATTCTTGCTCAATTAGTCTTCTTTATTCAAGACATTCAAAAAAAATGTATCAGTGAGTCACTAAATTACAAGTGCATATCATTTCAAAATACATAAATTTACATCTTAGTTGAAGGATCTAAACTCTTGTACCTCAGATTTTCGGAATTAAACCAAATAATTAACCCCAGCAGTGACTTCATAATTTTCAAATACTACTTGAATCCATGCTTAATACACCAATATGCCTGAATTCATAAATTCTCCTGTGTTATTCGATAACTTTGTAATCAAATGGACTGTTTAAAAAATGTATTTTCACTCAAAATCTAATGCATTTTAAATTTATATTTAAACCTGCACAGAATTTATAAAACCTTACCTTGAGACTATTTGACACAAAACTCATTGTGACACGCACAAAACTTAATAATGGATAAGTCTATAGCAAGAGTGCCAAACAATGCCTTTTATGTTAAAGAAGAAAATAACATGAGACACAATGGACTGATAAAATAATGAAAGCAATACCCCATGTTCTTGTAACAGGACTCGGATGCCAGGCTTCAGTTTCAAAATCTCGGAAATGAGATAGAGAGCTCCACATATAAACGCTGGCGTTTGGCCACAAGCAGCTTGCAAGATCCGTTTTATAAATGCTTTAACACGACGAAGCACAACGTCAGACTTCAAAGACTTGTACAGCAAATTCAAAAACATGGCTTGTTTAGAACATTGCGCCAGTCCTGGATCCAACAGTTTCCTGCATATGAAAGTCAGATTATGTACTTTTTTGAAAAAAAACAGGTGTAGAAATACATTAACCCTTAACTCATGTATATTGAATTACTGAAGTAGTACAGGCGGCCATTTCACTTCTGTGGCCATCATGCTACCTCCATACTGGAACCATTTACACTAAATAATTTTTCTGAATTCCTTAACATTTTTCTATGTTTATCTAATTTCCTCTTCAGTGCTGTGATGGCTTCTGCCTCAAAAGCTGGTGTCACTGTTTTCCCACACTGTAAAAAGAATATTCTAGGCTCCAATGTTATACTTTTATGTCTGACTATTTTGTACTGATTCACTTGTGTAAATAATCTTTCATTATTCACTTCCGTTTACACTTTGAGCACATGTACATGTTGATCTAAAGTGCCTGTGCTACAGGATCATACAGTATGCATAATTCCAAAATAACCAGTCCTGAACGAAAACTAACGTCTAGCTTTATCGAAGCAAGGTACAGAACAAAATTTACAGAACCCATCATGTTGTAATGGATTTATTTGTTCTGCGTTTTCCAATTTATGAGAAAGCCCATTACTGTCACAATAGTAAAAATTAACTTGAAGACAAGTACATAAATTGATTTGAGAGTGGATACTTCAGAACAATGTTCCCCTAAATCTCTCTTATAGTGACCCTATTTCAAGGCTTGAAAGCCACTGCAACCCTGGACAACAACAGAGAAAACTGAAGGTGGATAGGGAAGTGCAGAGGGGGAAGGCAGACTCTGTGACAAACATTGCTGTCTTGGAGCTCATGATCCTAAAGTGTCAGCTCGTAACCCCACTTGAAGTCCTGGTCCTAACTTTGAGAAACTCCATCTTAGATGTTGAAAGACCTTGTGCCACAACAGGGCAAATTGTTATTTTATGTCTGTGATTCATTGAAGTATATTTTTCTGATCTTAACCAGACTTGAATCAGCAAGAGCAATTCAGGAAAATTATACTGGAAAGTAGGCAAATGCCTGCCCTTGATTTTTGCCAACCACTTCAATTAGAATAGAAACTGAGACAATGAACTTACAGCACACATAAATCTTATCTGCCTCAATTGTATTGCTCACCCAAACAGTAAGAAGGCAAACTAATTAAAAGTATAAGCCAGGACTTTAAAGGGAGAGACTGCAGTAAGCATAATAAAATAATGAATAAGACTTATTTAGCCAGGAAACAAAAATCACTAAGCTAAAACCATTTAAATGTTTCGTATATGTTTTTCAAAGAATGGCTATGCAATTGGGAGGCAGCTTTTACATAGTAACCATGCACACAATTTCAGATAATTCAATTACCAAATTTTATACCTTTATGTTAAGTTACTTCATATTTAATTATTCTTGCAGACTTGAGTGTGAAGGATAGTTGATTTTAAACAAAGACGTCAATGAAAGCACATTGGAATTTCAAGAATGTCTTTTCTTGAAAATTATGTCTTTTGGTAACTGTTTGTTTACTGCAAACCCCTTGCCCGAGTTGGAGACAGAAAGGAGCAGTCTCGAAGGCTCCCAACTCCAATCATTGACTTTTCTGCTCCTTGGATGCTTTCTGACCTACTGTGCTTTTCCAGCTCCACATTTTTTTGACCCTTGCCTGAGTTTATGACTGTCAGGTTGCAGCTTCTGCTTATAAGGATTGTTCAGATTTCCTGGGAAGCTGAGTCTGTCAAGATCCCAGGAACAACTGCTTATGTTATTGACACCCGTCTATATGTGCCAGAATACCAGCCAGTTGAATATTTCATAATTTATACTTTATTTTGCCTTCAAGAACTAAGACATATTGGCGAAAAGTGCCTTCTCCCATCCTCCCAAAGTGACTTGTAGTTAATGGCAATAGAAGCCATAAACGTCATGAATAATGGAAGGTAATCTTCATAGGTTAAAGAGAATGCACAGCACAGAAACAGGCTAATGAGTCAAACAGTCCATGCTGAATGCTCCACATGGGCCAACCCAACTCTTAGATTCAAAGAGTAAAATGGATATGGTAATCAGCTCCCCTCTCCCAGTGCACAAAAATTTTATAAGATTGGTGGAAATATAACAGTCTTGATTTATTTGGGGGAACTCAAATTAACAATCTTAAGTCAACAGAAGTAAGCAACCAATGGGGAAATCAAACAAAAAATATTTAACTTGATATAAGAATTTCAGACTACCAGGATATTTCAAGACAAGTATTCAATATATTTCCATATTCAGGCATAAATTATTCACAAGACTAGTTCCATAATAACTTTAACATTGGGATTTAAACTTTAACATTGGGATTTAACATTTATTTGCTTTCTGTTGCGTTTTACTTCAGTGATTTATACTAACATTGGATTTGCTGGTTTTGAGTCTTTCCTGATGATGCCTTATTGCCACTTCTTACACTAAATTCAACCAAGGTCAGTTATCAAAATCAATTCCAATGCTTCCAAGGAAGCAATCTAGTAACACAAAACAGATTGCATATTTACGATTGGTAATTCATTCTGTTATAAATGTGGTAATTTTACTTCACTTCTTGACAAACTAGCATCTTTTAATTTATATATTCCTGTATACAAAGTATGTCAGATACCTTTTGTAACTTACACAACATTTAAATGCACGTTAAAAACAAATAAAGTCAATGAGTTATGATTAATTAAGTTCATTCTCATTAAGTTGATAGATGTTACAATTAGCAAACAGAGTACTACATCCAAGATCATAATGGCTCTTCCCAATCAGGTATAGTATGCTGGGATGGGACATACAAAAATATCTTTTTTTTTTAAAACTTTACCTCAGCCTCAGAGAAGCATTCCTACTTTAACATCTACTATATATCTGTTTCTTATATCACCTCAACATATGCATCCCAGTGGAAAGGTGGGGAAAGAGAAAGAAACTTGGGGTTTCAAATACACAGATTAAATTGTTATGGACAGGTACAAAACAATAAAAGGGTGATATCTGGGAACTGAATAGAAAGGATTTGAAGTTATGTTTCTATATCTCCTTGGACAGACCACACAGAATACTGAGATCACTCCTGGGCACCACGTCAGAAAAGGTACACTGACCCGGACTTTAAGAACAATTGTCTCACAAAATTAGGATATATTTCTTCAAATTTCAAAGTTGAGGAGTTACAGTATAAATTTCAAAATATTAAGGAGAATGGGGAGTTGTTTCTTCGTTAATTGTAAGTCAAGAATTAGAGTCCACAATAAAAAAAAAAGACAGCCAGGTCTTTTAGGAATGGAATTAGCTAACAGTAAAAACTTGGAATTCTGCAAACAGGAATTAAGGTTATGCTAATATTAATTTTAAAACTAAGATTGACATATTTGTGTTAGCCAAAAGTATCAAGTGATCTGGAGGTAAAAGTTAGTATATGGAGTTATGTTACTGAAACTGATCTTAATGAATGGTGGAACAGGCTTGAATGTCTAAAATGGCTTCTTCCTTTTCCTATGTCTCTAAATGAATGAAAAATCCAATAGTGAGAAAGATAAATCTCTATAAAAAGAGGCTTTTTAATTACTGGAAACAGTCTATCAATTACATCATACTTTTAAACATTTCTTCTACATACCACAACGTTATTCTAAAAGTTGCAACTTTAAGGTTATTGTATTTGTATTCTAGCGTATCTTCTCTGAAGATATTTGAATCTTTAAATAACTCCAGTTGTAGTTTGTTTTAAAAAAAATTTATGTAAGTAAATTTTACCTGTAAAGTGCTACATAATATCGATTGGACACAGTTTGTCGAGAGTCCATGACCTGAAATAGTAACATTAGCGCTTGGACACTTGTGGTGAAGTTCACAACATGTACAATCCTGTACAAAGTATCCATTTGTTCCATCATCTTTTCATCATCCATCTTTGAATAAGGATAAGCTCGATTCACACCTGACAGCAAGGCACTTAGCATTTTAGAGTCTAGTTCTGCTTTTTTAACATAGACATGGAAAAATGAAAAGTAAATGGATATTAGCTTCCCAGCCAGATCACTCTCTTCATGGCTCAGGACCATTTGGTTGAGAAAGCAAATGGCATAGTACTGGGCTTTCAGGCTAATGTTAGGCCTGTACAGAAGTCTCTCAACTTCACAACACACAACAGTTTTCATATTGGGATGCTTATGGAGTAAAGTTTCCAAAAGGTAGGAGGCCTTTGTGGCCAATTTATATTGTGGGTCTCCTAATTTATTCACTAACTGTATCAACAGGGCTTTCTCTTGCTCTGGCTTATTGCACAAGATCTCGTGGACTGTTGCCAAGGCACGAGCTTTTGTTGCTTGAACTGCATCATGGGCCAAAGTTTCCAAGGCTTGCACAAACTCTGCAAACTGATGCTTCAGCAGGTGTTCAAAGTACCACAAAATTAGACGCTTGTCTCGGGCATCCCTGTTCCCACTAGCAAGCTCCTCTAGGTTTTTAAAGGGATGCTGGGAGAAAGTTTGCAGTTTTCGATTGTCTGGAAGTAGCTCAGAGATCAGTAGTTCTGTTAATGTAGTCAAAGCCATTAAACATTGCCGCCGACTTCCCCTCTTCTTGATTTGGTTGATTAATTCTTCCACAAAGTGTAGAGTATGCACTGGAGCATCTTGTATCATAAGTGTCATAGCTGCCATTCTGTCTGCTAATGTGCCTGTTTTGACCACAGTTTTTATCCATGTTGAATTTGCTCCTCTTTGGATATTTTTCTTACTCCTGTAAAGATTGGTCTCATGCTCATATAGCTGTTTAGCTAGATTTCTATACTGTGAGATGAGTGACTCATGTTGTGGCTCAGAACTGTGCTCATTGGCATACTCCACATTATACCACTTTCCTCCTGGTTTTATCAATAAGTAAGATTTGGGTTCAAATTCAAAAGTGACCTGTTTCTTAGCTTTTTTGTTTAGTAACTCAGAGGGACGAGATACTTCCTGATCTTGAATGAGCTTTTCCTTTTCTTTCCTTCCAGGAAATTTCTTTTGTTCATCCTTTCTATCTTGTAATTTCTCTTTCACCTTTTCATGTTTTTTATTCTTCTTTTTCTGCTCAACTTTTTCTTTCTTTATTTCATTTTCATTTTCAATGCATTCTTCACTTTTCTCCAGCAGAAATTTGGAATATTTGCTTATGCCTATTTTATTGATGAAGGCTTCTAATTCACCTTCTTTCAGATCATCTATTGCATTCTTTTTTCCACCATCAATTAATTCTTCATTGTCATTTAAAGAATACAGCATTATATAGTCAGCCTGCAGAGAAAAAGAAACTGTTTTAACAGAAGAGTCAATACCACAAATATTTTACTGAAATCAGGTCCTAAAATCCTGGCTTAGTCATATGATGACATTATGCATGACAGTTTGTTAATCTAGGACAGGATTAAAGTACACAGAATTCAAACTAATTTGCATTTTACAGGACCTTTAATGGAGTAAAAATTTTCCAACACAGTTCACAAAAGCACTATCAGACCAAAAATTAATAAAGCCCATAAGGAGATATCAGGACAGATGTCCAAAAACTTCAAAAAGATAAGGCTTAAGAATCATCTTAAAAAAGACATGTTTAGGGAAGGAATTTCAGAGCTTAGGGTTCACACAGCTGAAAACATGGCTGACAATAGTGGGATAAAGAAAATAAGAGAGGCCAAAATTGGAGAAATGCAAAGTTCTCAGTGTGTTGTGGGATTGGAAGTCATGAGAGGCAGGGAAAGGTAAAGCCAAGGAAAAATGTAATACCAGATCTACAATATAAGCATGATGCTTTGTAAACCTTACTTTCTACACATTGAAGAGTTAAAGCAACTCAAACAACTCATAGCACATTACACTCCCAGTAAAGTTCTTTTTGAATCACAATAGGCTGAGCAACTCAGAGTATTCCAGCCTTCTGTAATACAGGTTATTTCATAAGGTACCTCATGGCAGGCTGATATAGAAGGTACAATCTCAAGGGATCTGGGGTGAACTGGTGAGATGTATGACCAAGCCAGTTTTGCACCACACACTAAATAAAAACCGAAAGAACTGCGGATGCTGTATATCAGGAACAAAAACAGAAATTGCCAGAAAAGCTCAGCAGGTCTGGCAGCATCTGTGAAGAAAAGTCAGAGTTAACATTTAGGGTCTGGTGGTCCTGCCTCAGAAAGTTCTGAGGAAGGGTCACCGGACCCAAAATGTTAATTCTGCGTTTTCTTCACAGATGCTGCCTGACCTACTGAGCTTTTCCGGCAATTTCTGTTTTAGTGTACACACACACACACACACACACACACACACACACACACACACACACAGTTTCAACTGAGCCAATTAGGAGACACCTATTCTTTTATTCATTTCTCAGGGCAATGCCTTCACTCATCTGTCAACCTGCCTGAATTTAAATTTGGACAGATTGGCAGTTAATTATCGATTATCATTGACAACTGCATTGTCTATGGCAATACTTCTTGCAATCACAGTCCATTTGCCAATTAAGGAACACTCTCCTGAAACAATATAGATGTTGAAATAAAACGAAGAACTGCGGACACTGGAAAACTGAACCGGAAATAGAAAGTACTGAAGAAATGCAGTGGATCTGGCAGCATCTGCGGAGAGAGAATCAGAGTTAACGTTTTAAATTTCGTGACCCTTCATCAGAACTGTAAGCAAGTGGGAAGGGTGGCATTTATGCCAATGATGGGGTTGGAGGAAGGAGTGAATAGAATACCTAGAGATCGGAGGACAGAAAAAGGGGATTGCTGATGATAAGCTAATAGGGAGATAATGCTGAGTAGGATGCTAATGAGAAGTGTAACTGGTTGAAAAAGGGTTGGCTTTGCTGGGAGAAACCCATAAAAAACAGTTCCTAGGTGTGTGGGGGCAGCTAATGTGGACAAGGGTGTTCACATTGTTAAATTGTTAATAACACTGAAGGCTCTAAATACCTAGGTGGAGAGCAAGGTGCAGTTCCTTCAGCTTTCTTGAGCTTTGCTGGAGCATTACAGCAGGCTCCAGAAGAAACGTTGGCATGGGAACACGATGATGTGTTGAACTGGCAGGCAAATAGAAGTTCAGGGTCATTTTTAACAGACAGAGCATCAATGTTCTGCAAAATGGTAAGCCATCTGCGTTTCATCTCCCCAATGAGTAAACCATATTGTGTGCAGCAAATATAGTAGACTAGATTGAAATGAAGTGCATGTAAATTGCTACTTCACCTGGAAGGTATGTCTGAGGCCTTGGATAGTGAGGAGGGAGGAAATAAAAGGGTAAATGTTGCATCTTTTGTGATTGCATGGGAAGATGCCGTAGGGCTGTGTGGAGAAGGAATGGTCCTTGCGGAATGCTGACAAAGGACGAAAATGTATGCCTGGTGGTGGTATTCTCCTAGAGATGGCAGAAATAGCAGCTCATGATCCTTTGGAACGTGAAAGCTGGTGGGGTGGAAAGTGAGGATCTTTTGTCAGGGAGAAGGGAAAGGGTGAGAGTAAAAGAGCAGGAAATAGATCCGACATGGCTGAGGACCCCAGTGACTATGGTGGCAGGGAATTCTCAGTGGAGGAAAAAGGTGACATTTCTGAGTCCCCCTTGCAGAAGGTGGCATCATAACAAAGGCCATTCTTTTCCTACAACATTCAAATTTTGTACTGCCAATGACTAAATATGATACTGGTCAGATAATCTGTTTTTGTGCTGTCCATTAAGAGACAAATACTGACCAGATCACCAAGGACATTGCTCGCCTTCTTCTCTTAAATAATACATCCACTTGACGGGCCCTAAGACAGCACCTCCAACAATGCAGCACACCCTCAGTACTGTACTGGCGATCAGTCTAGATTTATGTATTCAAGTATCTTAGAATAGGAATTGAATCCACTCCAAAGGCGAGAATATCACCAAATTGTGCCATGGCAGACATACCAAAATTGCCGGGCACGAGCACTGAGACAACTCAAGTATCCCCTTTTCGAGGTATTTAGCTGGTAGCCAGCAAGACTCAAAAACAGCAGCATTTCCCCCACGTGGGCAATGGGACCTTCGAGCGACACTCCGTCCCTTATATCTTGCTCTTTCTATCGTACCTTAGTCCCTCCGAGCTTCCGCACGAGGTCCAGCGTGAACTCTTCACCCGTATCCTCTCCATCACAACGTTGCGACTCGTCGCGATCCGCCCTTTCTTCCTTCTCGTCGTCCTCTTCTTCCGAATTCTCCAGCAACGTCTCAGGATCCATCCCCAGTGCCGCCATGTCGTTCATCGCCGCCCGTACGCATGCGCAGCCCAGGACCTGTCAAAGACGTAAAACTAATTAATTTTTAAAAATTGAGCAAAAACGAATAAGAGCAAACATTCACAAGTAATAATAAATATTTTATACATATTTCCTGCTTATACCATGAAATATATATAAATGTCAATGTATTGATCATTGTTTATAGCATATGACGTGGAAGGAGTGAGGGGTGATAGGTCGACGGTGAAAGGTTGTGGCTTCGTCGATTGTTGTGAGCCTCATGTCATTTGCTGAAATTAGATGAGGGAATGATAAAACTGTATACGATGAGGCGCTTTTCTGGATTAAAACATTTATGTAAAGGAGTTTCCTCCTATATTTCTAAAAAAGGCTCTCTAGGTATTTACTGTGCAGTAAATCCTCAGGTTGTCAAGTGGTGACAGTTTTTCTTTCAGTCTCTCGTATTACTAGTTTGCATGTTATTTTTTTAAAAAACCTCCATGTGTTTAATTGCAGTCGCATTAATGTTGCTGATCGTATGTATCATTCTGAATATTTGACGGTTATGGAAAGCTCAAGTTATATGTTTCTACTAAAAATGAGGAGAGTTGTTTCAATCATGATCTTACCTACGTTGAAGGTTAGGTTAAGCAGAAATTGTTAGTTCACCCAGCCTTAATACAAAAAATATCCCTTCCATCGTACTCGAAATACAACAAAACTGACGATTTCTAGATTCTGATCTCTTTGAGTTACTCAGATTGTGAGAAACAACTGTACTTAATGTACAGTTAAACTATTGCATTGGCTTAAATTGCCATGTTAGTAAAATGTTCGTTGTATTTGACTGGAGCATTACTTCAATAATCTTTTCCATTTCTTGCAGATTGTGGACGATTATGGGCCAGCCAATGGATAAGATTATGTTCCAGAACATCAGAAATTGTAAAAGAAAGCAATCAAGATAGTATGATGCTAAAGCACCTGATTTCAAAAATAAAATCAACAGGCCCAATTTCAGTAGCAGAATATATGAGAGAAGTTTTAACCAATCCTGTCACAGTATGTAATCTTCATTGATTGTTAAGCATTGGTATCTTTGCAATGGCTGCTATTTTAAGGCTACAAACTAGCCCACAAAAAAAACCTCTTACCTCAGCGTTACAATGTTGTGAATTTCACTCCTATTTTCGGACTTGAGCACAAAATCATCAAGGCTAAACTCCAATGGAGATAGTCCTGCAGTGTTGGAGGTGCCAAAATTCAAAAAAAAACTGTAAAAATCAAGTAATACAGGACTCTTCTGGCTTCTTGGGTAGATATAGAACATATAGTGGCATTAATCTGAAGACGAATGGGGCCATTACTCTCCATCCTGAATCAACTTCACAACATGTGTCCTTATCAGATGGTTGCTTGTGAAATCTTGTTGTATACAAATTGACTGACGTATTTCTTAAATTACGATGATTACACACCAAAATACTTTGTCAGCAATAAAGTGTTATGAGACATGCTGACAGTATGAAAGAGTTTTGCTTTTTATTTTGGTTAGACTTGTATTGATAATTACTGAACAATCTTCTGCTCCTGCAATTATCGTACCATATATGAAAACAATTATGTAATACATCAAAGGGTGTCTTTTAATGGGCATTATTAACTGAAAATATTTGTAAAATCTATTCCAGGGATATTATCAACACAGGGATGTTCTAGGACCACAAGGAGACTTCATTACATCACCTGAAATTAGTCAGATATTTGGAGAAGTAAGTCTAACAGTGCATTGTATAATTGTTTTGATTCTGTAGAACCCTGAAAAATCAAAAGCAAGAAAGCTATTTCCTTACTATTGCTTGTATAAATTAGATAAGGTAGCAGAATAATTTTGATTGTCATAAATCAGGATTTAATTGAACAATTTTAATGCGTAACCTATTATAGGATGGCTAACAGCCTAAACATTACTAAAATCGTAATACAAATTGTAATCATACTATGGTAATCACAGCTATGATTTATGGTGAAGTGGGAATTTTCCTCCTGCTTCCTTTAATATCCCTAGGGCCAATACTGAGTTCATGAGATGAATGGCCAGTACTGATGTCTGGTCAACCAGTTGGATGTTTGTTCGAACAGTATTGAAAAGGACCCATGCTTCAGCTTAGTTCATTTTCCTTTTATGCCACATCAAAGAAAGCTTTTGCAAGATTGTTAAAATACTTGCTAAAGAGGATGTCAAAGCATGAATGAGAGTTGGGTACTGATCCTTGAGCTAGATTCCAATTTTAATTGATATGGTGTGCCAAACTTTTAAAGTTTGCCTAATATACATTGAAGTGTTTGATTGATATGGAAGGTACATTGCATAGTTAATAGGTAATGCTGCACTATTAAATTCACTGTTAGTTTAATTCCTGTATTTACATTGCACCAGTTAAATTAAACAGTTATCTTAAGTACTTTTTCTCCCCCATCCCAAGCTACTTGGAGTGTGGTGCGTAAGCGAGTGGATGGCTGCTGGTAAACCAAAAACATTAAAACTAGTAGAACTTGGGCCTGGCAGGGGTACTTTAGCAAGTGATGCTCTAAGGGTAAGATATCAATTATTTCTTGGTTTTATAACTTTTCAAACCTAAATACCAAAGTGTGAATTTTTTTATGATTATTTCTATCTTGTCTCAAATGTATTTACACATCATGATAGAATATAGAGTACTGGTTCTCCTTTTAGAATTTTCTTTAACTCATTCAAAGATTATACTGTTATGACTTAACCACGTTTGACAATTGTGAAAGTACTTGTAAAACTCCTACACTGGTAACTATTGTATTATTGCAAGAAAGAATGAGGATATTTAACAGTTTAATTTCAGCATTATCAAAGATATAATGTTCGTTGTTTTCATCATCACACTATCAATGTCAATGTCAATAAATTTAGCCAAGCTAAGATGACTTTTATGGATAATCCTTTTTTATTATTTTAGTTAAATGCAATTTTTCAGATTTAAAGGATGCACATTTGAGACTTGGCATTTTCTTTCCTTCTTGCTATGAGGCATGAGGAATTTGTAAGTATTGAAAAGTTCACTAATGGCAATGACATACAAAATCTGTTGCCTGTCTAAGAGCAGTGCAAGAGTTGGTGACATTGTGGAAATCTATCACTACCCTTCTGTTAGTTTTTTTTAAAAAATATACATATAGAAAGTGTTGACCACTGCCAAATTCAGAGCCAGAGGGTCAAGATCGTGTGGCAAATAACTCACTTCTGATCCAACTCTCAAGCCATCATCTACATGATAAAGAGATAACAAGGTGTAGAACTGGATGAACACAGCAGGCCAAGCCTGGTGTATTTTACCTCTTTCACCCACCTTCCTGCAAAAATGCCATCCCCTATTCCCAATTCCGTCACCTCCACCACATCTGCTCCCGAGATGAGGCATTCCACTCCCAGACATCCCAGATGTCCTCGTTTTTCAAGGACCATAACTTACCCTCCACAATGGTCGAAAACGCACTCAACTGTGTCTCTCGCATTCCCCGCAACTCATCCCTCACACCCCCCCTCCCTGCAATAACAACCAAAACAGAATCCCCCTTGTCCTCACGTACCACGCTACCAACCTCCGGATCCAACGCATCATCCTCCGGCACTTCCGCCATCTGCAATCTGACCCCACTACCAAAGACATTTTGCCCTCCCCACTCTTATCTGCCTTCCGGAGGGACCACTCTCTCCGTTACTCCCTTGTCCGCTCCACACTCCCCACCAGCCCCACCATCCCCCGCACTTTTCCCTGCAACTGCAGGAACTGCTACACGTGCCATCACACCTCCCCCCTCACCCCCATCCCAGGCCCCAAGAAGACCTTCCACATCAAACAGATGTTCACCTGCACATCTGCTAATGTGGTGTACTGTATCCGCTGTTCCTGATGTGGCCTCCTCACATCGGGAAAACCAAGCGGAGGCTTGGAGACCACTTTCTGGAACACCTACGCTCAGTTCGCGACAAACGACTGCACTGCCAGTTGCAAACGATTTCAACTCTCCCTCCCACTCCTTGGACGACATGTCCATCATGGGCCTCCTCCAGTGCCACAATGATGCCACCCAAAGGTTGCAGGAACAGCACCTCATATTTCGCTTGGAAACCCTGCAGCCCAATGGTATCAATGTGATCTTCACAAGCTTCAAATTCTCTCCTCCCCCAACCACATCCCAAAACCAGCCCAGCTCATCCCTGCCTCCCTAACCTGTCTGTCCTTCCTTCCACCCACCCACTCCTCCCACGTCAAGCTCCACCCCCACCTCCTACCTACCAGCCTCATCCTTGACCTGTTTGTCCTCCCTGGACTGACCTATCCCCACCCTAACTCCCCACCTGCACTCACCTTTACTGGCTCCATCCCTACCTCTTTGACCTGTCTGTCTCCTCTCCACCTAAATGCTCCTTTATCCATCTTCCAGCTGCCTTCCCGCTCTCTCTACTTATTTTAGAGTCCCCTTCCCCTCCCCCATTTCTGAAGAAGGGTCCAGACCCGAAACGTCAGCTTTCCTGCTCCTGTGATGCTGCTTGGCCTGCTGTGTTCATCCAGCTCTACACCTTGTTATCTCAGATTCTCCAGCATCGGCAGTTCCCACTATCTTTCCTCATTTACATGATTCTGTTTGACAATACTAATTGTTGTGATAGAAGAATTGTCCAATGAAGAAAGACTAAATTAACTGGGTCTGCATTCTTTGGAGTTTAGAAAAATGAGAGGTGATCTCATTCAAACATACAAAATTCTTACAGAGATTGACAGTGTGGATGGAAGAGAATGTTTCCACTGATTGGTCCAGAATCAAGGCACGCAGCCTCAGAGTAAAGAATAGACCTTTTAGGATTGAGATGAGAATTTTTTTTCCCACTCAGTAAGTAATAATTCTTTTGAGACGAGGACCAGGATGACACTACATGATCGGCAGCCATGAAGCCTCCAGCAGTAGAGTACTAGACTAAGGATGTGTACGTAACTTGCAATTACAGAGCAACATATCTGTTTTTCTGTTAAGTCAATTTTCAAATAAGTTGCACAGATGCTCTTTACCAAACCAGAATGAGATGTAGTTCTGTGGAAAAGAATAGAACACGTGAATACGACATTTACCACCACAGAGTCTTCCCAAAATTATCCACTTCATGAGATTCCCAGAGCCCAGTGAAATCTTAAGGATTCTTCATTTTTAATATGAAACTCCAGTTTTTCTAAAGGGATTAGGGATAACCATAAATATTTAAATAGTGATGATAAAATGAAGGAAGGGACAAAATTATGGTGGGACAGTTAATAAATACACAATTTTTGTTTTATATTTTGTATTTCCTTTTAAATAAAGAGATTATTTGAATTGCCATTTATTTTAAATACACTTCTTATAGAAAACTTTTCATTTTAACAATTAACCTGTATTTATATAATTAGGTTTTCAGCCAACTTCACTCTGTGCTGAAGGAATCTGAAATTTCAGTGCATTTGGTTGAGGTGAGCCCTAAGCTTAGTGAAGTTCAAGCGCAGCTTCTGACTGAAGGAGACCACTATTTACTACACGATCCAAATGGTGCAGTTTATAAAACAGGAACAACCAAAACAGGACTTCCAGTCTCCTGGTACAAGGATCTACAGGATGTACCTAAAGGTGAGACCACTCAATAAATTAAGTAAAATAATGAAGAAGAAAAACTTTTTTAAAAAAACTTGCAACATAATGAAAGTAAATAGAAAAATTAAATGTCTGGGGCATACTTTACCAAGGAACTGTGATGCCTGGGGCATACCATAAACATCATCTTTGCAATGGCATATCTTAAACAGATGAAGTTGCTTTAGTGCGTTGTAATTTATAAATTGTTCTGAAGTCTACCTACTTCATTTATTTTCATGAATTTGGTTATGGTTTTTATTTACTACTATTATTAGGTTCAAAATTGCTGCATTTTCACAGTATCTTTACGCATATATCCTGAAAACTTGATGCTCCAGCTATAATGGTGGTTTCAAAATCATTCTACTCTATTCTAATCATATACAGTTGACTATGTACTTATAGTTTCCCATCCTTAACACGAAAGTTTTCATCAGAATTGTGTTCTCACCTTTTAACCCTATCTATTATCAGCTGGATGGGTGAGTCTAATTGCTTGTTTGTTTGTAATTCAACAAGGTTAGAGAAAAAGATCACCCTTTTACTATAGAGATAGTAGGAATTGCCGATGCTGGAGTCTGAGATAACAAGGTATAGAGCTCGATGAACACAGCAGGCCAGGCAGCATCAGAGGACCAGGAAAGTTGACGTTTCGGGCCTGGACGTTTTTTTTTTAAGAAGAGGAGCCCAGACCCAAAATGCCAGCTTTCCTGCTCCTCTGATGCTGCCTGGCCTGCTGTGTATATCCAGCTGTACACCTTGTTATCCTTATACTATAGTTGCTTGAAAGATTATTATTAATTGTAAAATATTGCTGAAATCAAGAAATGGATGTTCTGCTTTATTAAAATGTGAATATGTGTCAGTCTCCATTCCTTTCTTTTTCAGGATTCAGCTTTTATATTGCACATGAGTTTTTTGATGTACTTCCAATACACAAGTTTCAGGTAAAACATCAAATTTGGCATGCTACTGATAATACTGACCTGTTTCTGTTTCACACCTTCGTTTCCTCACTTCATTTCTTTGATCAAGAAATAGCCTTCTTCACCTAAGAGGTGTAAATGGAGTCATTCAGGATGATACATTTGATAGAAATTTTCCATTGATCCTCAGAGCTTCAAAGCAACTGAAAGCTTTTTTTTTAAACAAACCAAGAAAAATCATTGTGAGACTCAAATATGTTTTGGCATGCTGAAGTACTTTTTTTAAACTGAAGTCATCTACATGCTTAGTATCCAAGAATTACAACATTTGCATCAAACTTGTTTGTCTATATAAATGAACTTGCAAATGACACACGCAATTTTGGTCTTGACATCAGCTGATAT
>JAHRHZ010000018.1:15496787-15513554 GCA_024137785.1 Ginglymostoma cirratum
TAGGCCCGAAACGTCAAGTTTTCCTGCTCCTATGATGCTGCTTGACCTGCTGTGTTCATCCAGCCCCATGCTTGTTATCCCAGATCTCAAGGTATTTCTTACAACAGCATTCATTAACGGGAGTCAGTTGGATGGCTGTTTTGCAATGCAGAGTGATGCCATCAGAGTGAGTTCAATTCCTGTAATGTCTGAGGTTACCATGGAGGATTTTCCTTCTCAACCTTTCCTCTCACCTGAGGTTTGGTGGCCTGCAGGTTAAACCACCACCATTCATTTTTGTCCAATGAGAGAGCAGTCTTATGGTCTGATAGGATTATGGCCACTTTATTTACTAATATAGACATGATAATATGGCAGCAGGCATCTCTGCATGGTTCCTACACTTGTCACAGTTCATCGCAGCTTAACTCAGACGTTCATCTACAGATTCATTAAACCCCATCTCTAGACTTGGGATTTGGCTTATTTTACTAGCATGGCATTCTGTAGCCTCTAGACATTAGGGAAGTGTTTATACATATAAAACTCACCATTCCTGTCTACTCTAGTGAAGTATGTCCACAAATGGTGCAGCTATGTTCACTCTAACCTAGAAACAGCAAGTGAATCAATGACCAGTTAATTTGTTTTGGTGATTGAGGACAGCACTTTGGCTAGGACACGTGGAAGACTTCTTGCATTGCTTCAAATGTTACCACTGGATCTTTAACAGATACTTGTACAAGCAGATGCCCCAGTTTGAATTTCTTACTCAAAGGATGTCACCTCCAACACAGCATTCCTTTATTATTCCATGAAGTATCAATCATGGTTATGAATGCAAAACCAGAAATGAGGCATTTTGACTACATAGTGATTTTATAACAAAGTAGCCCTTGTTGATTGAGATGGCCTGATGGGATGAAAGGTGCGAGATCAATCAATTTCTTTCCTTCAATACTTCCCAACTATAAGTTTCTTATAGTCATATAGTATACAAGAAAAATATTGAGTAGCATAGAAGTTGTGGGTGGGGGAGTTCAGAACTGGCGGTCTTATTTTCAAGGCGGGAGGAGAAAGATTTAAACAGGACACAAGGGGCAACTTTTTTTTACATGGAATGGGTCATGTGTGGGATGAAGGTGGATGCAGGTATAGTTCCAACACTTAAAAGACATTTAAATAAGTACACGAATAGGAAAGGTTTGGAGGGATATGAGCCAAGTGCAGGCATTCGGGACTAGTTTAGTTTGGGAACATGGTTAGTGTGGACTGAAGGATCTGTTTCCATGCTCTATGACTCTGTATTTATCATCCTATCAAAACAAAATACTTCATAGTTTGTCACCAACCATTGTATTCTCCTTCCAGGTACTGCTCAGGAATGCATCTAACCCAGCCACACACACAGATTTAATTGATTCCTATGATATGATAATGAATCCTGAGAAAATGGGGAATCGATTCAAGTTTTTCGCTTTGTTGCCTTGTAATAGATTAATTTCAAGCCAAGATACAAAGAGCATGAAACGTGGTCCAATGGCATCACCTGTTGCAGGATTCAGTGA
Organism: Ginglymostoma cirratum; assembly: GCA_024137785.1. Taxonomy (NCBI): domain Eukaryota; kingdom Metazoa; phylum Chordata; class Chondrichthyes; order Orectolobiformes; family Ginglymostomatidae; genus Ginglymostoma; species Ginglymostoma cirratum. The sequence continues at coordinate 15,498,335 of JAHRHZ010000018.1, forward strand.
ACTGCAGTTGTAAAGAAAGACATTGGTCTCATCTTGCTGGAAAAAAAGTATCAGGTTTTGGCTTGGTATCATTATTTGTAACATCAAAAACAGACAACTTGTACATATGCCTGTGGAAAAGCACAACTTAACAACTAGAGAATGAAAGGGAAACTACTTCATACTATGTAAATTCAAGACTCAAGCTTCATAAATTATTTTCCAATAATGGCGCTGTTCGTGTTTTTAATGTTACAAATTGTAGCTGTTGTTCAAATAAACTAGTTAAATTGCAATTGTACATTCTACAGATGATACACACTGCAGCTGTCAAATCCAATGGTTCAAGGAGTGTACACTGGCAGGTTCTGTGGAATAATTGTATATCAAGACCGTTTAATTTAGGTTGAGTGGTAATGAGTAAAAATAGTACATGACTAGGAGCACGACGTAGAGAAACTTTAGCTTTATAAAACAGTGCATATTGCTTGTAACTACACCCTGCTTTTCCTAATCTGAGAAGTCACGTAGCAAAAAGCTAGAGCTCGCAGCATCTGTACACTCTTTATCTTCGCCGCATTCGGCTTTAATTAATGTATGTCTGGTTGCCTAAGTAATGACCTTGCCTTGCTAGACCTAAGTACAATTGCAGTTTGTTTAACTTGTTTGTACCGCTGTATAAATTCTATTTCTTGTTTATGCTTGTCGGAGTCTTCGGAACCTGACCTTTTGTCAGTGTTGACTCTTCGTGATATCACGAATAAAAATCTCTCTGCCTCAAAGTCTGGACCTGTGGCGTGTAGTTAATTTAGTCTCTTCGACAATCTGGAGTAGTCGGTAGGGTGCCTTTATGTATATACTTAATGTGTGTATATACTTAATGTGTATATATACGGGATCCAAACAAATTGATAAAAAGGGAAGTGAGAGAGGATTCGAGTTTCCCCAGCCGGTGACCCACGTTGAGCTACCCTGATCGATCTTGGGGAGACCGGAGAGACGGGACGGGCAAGACTACGTGTGGAAGACGGGAAGTCGTTGAGAAATCCTCAAGTTTATTATACATAAACTATTAAGACAAAAGAGAGTCAAGGAGACTGAGGTATAAAGAAAGAGATCTCGGGGTTGGGAAAGGGTGACTTAGAACATAGGAATACGTAGAGTTAAGATATGCGACTATAAAGTATTAACGTTCATTTGAATTCAGAGTTTGATCCTTTGGTAAGTGGGAGTTGATAAAACGATGGGCAGCAGAACAGGAAAGGAAACCAAGAGGCCCGAGGAGAAAGAGGAGTTCCCCGTGAAAATGAAGAAGAAAACCATAAGGAAGATCAAAAAAAATCAAAAAGCAGAGAGACAGTTGGGGACCCGTTGGTCCCTCCAGGCTCACCCGCTGATAAGATTTGGCTAGAAACTGGAGACAGCAGGTACTCTGTTACGTTTTCCAGTGATCTGTATGGGTGGTCTCATGGGCATTGGCCTTATGGAGGTACGTTCGACTTGAAAAAGATACAATTTTGGAAAAGTGAGACGGAAGCCGGAAACGGGGATCCCAATTGGGATTATACAGATTTGATTTTGCTGGAGGTGGCGAAGCATCATCAGCCTCCGAGACGCAAGAAAGACTAATGAGATCAAAAAGGATAATAAGGCCAATGCCCCTGCTGCGGGAATATATCCAAAATTAGAACAGGGTGATGAAAACAAAGATCAGGCTATGGATGACATTTTGTTGGCAGCTGCCCTCAGGGACTGTCTGCCTCCTGAACATGGCCATTTGTCTAGTGACCAACAACGTCCCCAGCCTCCTGAAACTGGGGCATCTTCGTCCCCGTCCACCACTTCGGGCGCAGGAGGAGTCCAGCTGAGGAGTAGGGCTGCCAGAAGGCGGGATTGCGCCCCCGATAGTGCTCCAATGTACCCATTAATAGTACGGTTGAACAATATCCCCGTATGATAGTAGAAGTAGCCATTTTGCGACCCTGGACCCCCCCTGGAGGTCCTAAGTATGATAAATGAGGCCCCAAATCCTCTGAGAAAGCCCATTCCGTTCTACAATTGGCTGGTGCGAACTTGTCAGATTTATAACCCACTGCCTGGGGATGTTTATACTATTGTTAAAAGCTTCATATGGGACCTCCTGGCCCACGGTTAAGGACTCGTTTGCCATTCCTCCGGGGCCGCAGCGGTGATTGGGCCCCTGAGGATGACCACCAGGATCAAGGGAATGAGAGTTGAGATACATGGCTCTGGACCAGAGCTAAAGAGCCCATCACTAATAGTGATTTCGGGGAAGTGACCAGATGTATCCAGAAAAAAGGGTGAACAGTTAACAGACTTCATTGCTAGATTTAAGGATACTTGGGAATCCTCGGCGGGTGTGGCACTTGAGCAGCACGGACCCCTAGCCATACAAACCCTTTTAAATTGCCTTGATCCGAGTACTGCGCATGCCTTTAAATTGGCTAACCTGACTTGGCAACAGCAGGGATGGAATGAGATTATTACGTCTCTGACCAACATGGATAGGCAAGGCTTGTTTACAAAAAGATCAAGTGAACTTAAAGGCCAATTTGTCCAGCAGTTTAGATCTGGAGGCAACAGAGGTAGCCAACAAAAGACCCATAATGGTGATCTTGGTCGGAGATGGCAGGGCAGGGACAGAGAGCGGGATATCTCCGGCGATGTGGGCAGAAAGGCCATTGGGCCAGGGACTGCCGCAGTGAGGCGGAAGGAACCTGCAGAGTGGGCCAGGAACAGAGTGTCCCTTTTTCGCTCAACAACCCTTTCCCTCAGGTACAATAGGGGTGCTACGGAGGGGCGGCAAGACAGGCTGCAATGATCAGATTATCCTCTTCTCCCCGTGAGGACCCAATGACAGAAATAGAAATTAAGGGGAGGCGAGTAAACTTTTTAATTGATTCCAGTGCGACAATTTCACCTGTGCTCCCCTCTGTGGAATTACCCTGTAGTCCTAAAAAGATTTCTGCTGTAGGAGTAGCTGGAATTCCTATGGTTGAGCCCCTGTCCCATCCCGTGCCTATACCAATTGGAGATCATAGTGCGTGCGAGACCTTTGTCATTGCCAAACATTCCCCCGTGAGCTTATTAGGACGCCAAGTGCTTTGCAAGTTGGGGACCACGATTCACTGCGCCCAGCAGGGACTATTTCTCGAATTGCCTGAACATTCAGTTCCACAAGCCTATAGTATATTGCTCAAAGAAACGGAAGCTCCAAAATCTGAAATTTGTTGGCAACTACGGAAAATGCTGGTGCGCTTAGCCACAGCTCTTGCAGATAGGAGTGATGATTGCTTGCTCTATGTGTATCATTTGATCTCCACCAGTAGATTACTCACTAAGACCCATTGCACGGCCTTATTCTCCAAAAATTCTGAGTCCGAGAATTACACTAGAAAAGCGAAACCTTTCTTAGATATGTCTGATACCCTTTGCTTTGGGGGAAAGATTTATTTCAGCCCCTTGGGACTGGGAGCGGTGATTAATTTGACATGAACCCAGGGTTCCTTGTTTGAGATGGGTCCCAAGTCAGTCCCACATGTCCCCTTGGCTGTAAAAGCCCCTGGGACCCCTAAACAGAATGGTCCCATGGTGGAGGCTTTAGGTGAGGAAAATCCCCTGCCCATCAAAAACGTACCTCTTGAGGCCTTGGGGATTGTACTGATCAATGTCCTTTCGGCTCATTCAGGCTGTATTAGGATTCTGTCTGGGAAGTGGGAGGTGAGGTTCTGTCGATTTCAGTCACCTCCCTCGGTAGACTTGTTTTTTTCTCTCCTCGTGCAGGCTGTCCCTTTCTCCCTGTGGGCACTGCATAAAAACCATGTTGGCCTGGTCTCCTCGGCCCTGCCACATCAGGTGAACGTTAAGGCCGGGGCCGCCCTACCCTCTATTAAACAGTACCGTTTGTCAAAGGAGGCAGAGGAGACAATAAGGCCGGTCATCAAGGCGTTGCTCGCTCAAGGTGTTTTGTGGCCTACCCATAGCCCCTGCAACACTCCCAAAACTGCCCATTCCAAATCCTGGACGAAAGGACTAGTGGCGCTTTGACCAGGACCTACATGTCATCAACCAGATTGTAGAACCCATCACCCCCATAGTCCCTGACACCAATGTGATTCTGTCCTCCCGGCCTCCCAAATCATCCTGTTACACAGTCATTGACCTCTGCTCAGCCTTCTATTCTGTTCCTCTCCATTAGGACAACCAAGATCTCTTTGTATTTACCTATAGTGGCAGATAGTATACGTGGACCCAGCTTCGTCAAGGCTACATATGCCTCCGCGGTCCGAACGGATCTCCTTGAACTATCACTGTCCAGCGATAGCACGGTACTGCAATATGCTGTTGATTTGTTGATTGCCTCCCGCGATTGTGATGCCTCTCAATGAGACATCATGGCGTTGCTGTGTCAAGTGGCTGGTAGAGGACACCGGGTCTCCTCTCCAAAACTATAATTGTGCCAGCCCTCAGTACAGTACTTGGGCTTTGTTCTCGAGAATGGTGCGTGCCAACTGGGACCAGAGAGGGTTGAGGCAATATTGAAGGCACCCAGATCTGTGACACAAAATGAAATGCTCGGTATAGTGAACAATTGTTGACAATAGATACCTGAATATTAGTTAATGGATGCTGTGCTGCGGCAGACTATATTGGCGGGGTTGGGGGCGGGGGCGGCGGGAATCAATGGAAATAGACTGGACTGAAGAGCGGCAACAAGCTTTAAGCGAGCTCCAAACGGTCCTGACTCAAGCCCCGGCCCTGGGGTCTCCTGATTACAACAAGCCCTTTGCCCTCTATGTCAGCGAAAGGAGGGGCTTGAAAGTGGCATTCTGACCCAGGAGCATAGAGGACTCCAGCAACCGGTAGCATACTACTCAGCTCAGTTGCCTCCCATTGTTAGAGGAATGCCTGGTTGTCTAAAGCTGTTGCCGCCACTGCTGTAATTTTGGAGAAATCGAACCCTATTGTCTTGGACCATAAGTGTGTGATTTTGGTCCCTCATGCACTCCTACTGCTTCTAATTTCAGCGACGACACACTGCCCATTTCACCGTTGCCCGCTGCACTGGGTACGAGGTCATGATGTTGTCCAAACCAAACATTTCCTTTATGCAAGCACCCTCATTAAACCACGCCACCCTTCTCTCTGACAGGGATGGATGAAAGCGAGCATGACTGGCTGCGAGTCGTTGATGCTGTCACATCTCCCTGCCCTGACTTATGATCCACACCCCTGGACAATCCTGATTTGGCGCTTTTCGTCAATGGCTCCTCATGCCGGCCTTATGACACTGCCACATTAGCTGGGTATGCCATCCTTTTGAAATTCACCCCTTTTGAAATTTTGGAAGCCTTTGCACTGCCCCTGGACACCTCACCGCAAGCAGCTGAACTGTTCACACTCAACCGCGCTTGTATTCTCACTGAGGGCTGGTCTGCTAATATCTATACCGATTTGTGGTATGCATTCGGAATGGGTGCATGATTTTGGGACCTTGTGGCAGCACTGCAGATTTATCACCTCCTCTGGCAAGCCCATCCAGCATGCTACCTCGATAGGTAACTTCCTCTGAGCTGTCCTCCTCCCCAGTAGGCTAGCCATTATAAAGTGCAAGGCGCACACACGAGCGCAAAACAAAGTCTCGCTGGGCAACGCCGCCGCAGACAGAGCGGCTAAGACAGCCGCTCTATCCCAAGCAACGGTTGTTTCCTCTTTCGCACGCCAAAAATTGCCCATGGCCATTGATTTGGTGGCTGCAGTACAGGCCCAGTGAACAAGAAAAAGTAAACTGGGTTCTGGATGGTTGTATACAGGATTCTGATAATCTACGGACACACCCCGCTGGCAGGGTGGTCTGCCCAAAGGGTCTCCTCCAGGCACATGCCCGTCTGGCATATGGGCAAGGGCATGTAGAAAAAGGGGGGATGCTACACCAAGTTACCCATCAGTGGTTTGCGCCAGGAATAACGACTGCTATTCAGTGGGTAACTGAAACTTGTGGTATTTGCCAACAGTATAATAGAGGGAAGACCCCAACCAAATTTGACCACTTGCCAATCCTGGCAGGGCCCTTTGGAAATCCGCAGATGGATTTTGTGTACATGCTGGCCTCTGGAAGATTTAAATACATTGCTGGTGATGGTGGATATGTTTACAAAGTGGACAGAGGCTTTTGCAACTAGAAGTGATGATGCCAGGTCAGTAGACATTTTCCCAATGAAAGACATCATCCCACAATTTGGAATAGCCGTGAGGATGAATAGCGATAGAGGGACGCACTATACAGGAAAGGTGGCTCTGACTCAGGTAATGGGGTTCGAAGTACATGTGCACTTTCCATATCAGCCCCAGATCTCAGGGGTGGTAGAAAGGATCAATGGGACTTCAGCCAGGGTATTCTTTTAAAGTATGCCAGGTCACTGGATTAAAGTGACCTGAAGCTTTACTCATTACCCTATACACCCTACGAAACCAAGTTAATAGAACGACAAGCCTGACCCCATTTGAAGTTTTAATGGGAAGACCCATGACTACTGGTACCAAGCCTCCGATGATCGGGGCCGACGTAGCACTAGTATGAATTGATGAGAAAACCCTGCAGTATGCACAGGCCTTGAGTGAGGCAGCTCGGTCCAACCATGCGAAAGTATTAGAAGCACTGCCAAAGCCCAAGGAAGGGAATACTCATCCGTGTAAACCTGGTGATTTTGTGTATATCCAATCACTCGAAAATGGTTCTCTTTCTCCGAGGTGGAAAGGACCCTATCAAGTACTACTGACGACCCACACAGCTGTCAAAGTGCAAGGCAAGCCGCACCGGATTCACGGGACACATTGTAAACCAGGATCCGGAACCACGGTGACAGGTCCACCCATGAGAGACAGACAATGAGGTTCCTGGTGTTTACAGTACTTGGACTATTTGTGTGGGATAGTGTGTCGGATCGCATAGCACAAGCCCCTGCCTACAACTCATTTCTGTCTTCAAGCTATGAATATGCGACACATTTAAATGTCGCTCTTGCTGGGTGTGCGCCCACGTTCCAATTCATTCAAAAGGGGGAATCCCACTACGACCAATCCCCTTTAAAGCCTTCAAAGTATGGAGTGGGTATTAAGACAGAATAGCTCACTGCCCAGAGATCGGGAGGGTTGGCAGGCTGAAGTTGATCGCTATACGGTTAGCGCTGACACAGACAAGCAACAGTGGAAGTCTACAGGGTACGCCCTTAATGCTTTCATGCGATAGTACCAACCAGACTATCGCAAAATCTCCTCCCTTTCTCCCCTTTTTTTTTACACTAACTAATGAAAGGACGCACAAAACCCCTCTGTCTCACCAGAACTGCAATACGGGAAAAAGGGATACCAATAGGTATCAGCCGATGTTCTCAATACTACAACGTCTCCACTGAGGACTGCTCACGGAAGTTCCCTGATCATGTATGTACTGAAGGGACCCTTAATGGCACTAGTAGTAAACACGCCCAATACTGCGCATCACGCACGGCTCGGGTAGTTGTCTTAGCCAACGATTCAGGCTCCTTTCTACGAAACTGGTACCCCGAATATGTCACTTACTTCACCCCATTTAATGGCACATATTTTGTTTGTGGTAACAAAGCCTATGCCTGGCTGTCCCCCTCACGGACAGGTTCCTGCTATTTTGCTTATGTAATCCCCCACATGCGCCAAGTCCCAGCTTTGCACCAGTACCCCTGGATTACACGACAAAAGAGGGCTATAACAGAGAATGAAAGATTTTGGATGATAGCCTTCCCATTATACGGTATGGCTAGGTTGTCTCGGGAAATTACCAAGATGGCAACAACACTAGAGAAAGTGTCCAATGAAACATCCTATGGCCTGACCCTGACCCAGGTCACCCTGAGCAACCAGTTGGCAGAACGGGTAGCCACCCGCACAGTGGCATTGCAAAGCCGCATGGCTTCGGACTTTGTTCCAGCTGAAAAAGGGGGTACCTGTGCCTTGATGGGACAGAAGTGCTGCACATATATACTCGAACAATCTGAAAACATCACCAATCAGACCAACCACATTTAGCAGGCTGCCCAAAAGATTAAAACAGTAGGGGATCAATTTGATAATTATTACATTCCTGGAACCAGTTGGTGGCCATTCGGGACTTGGTGGAGCACCCTGAGCTACTATGGGATCATCCTTGTTAAAAGTGTAGTATGCATTCTAGCGACCTGCCTAATAATGTGCCATCCTCCCCCGGGGGCGACAAAACCCTGTTCCCATGTTTCCCCGTTACATATCCAACAGTCCTGATTACAATGAGAAAGTATGCTTGAGCATGAGACCTTTTCCCCTGGGATATGACCCTCTGTTTGGTGAAGACTGGTGAAGTTGATCTAGAGATCAAAAAGGAGGGAACTGTGGAATAATTGTATGTCGAGACTGTTTAAATTAGGTTGAGTGGTAATGAGTTAAAGTAGTACATGACTAGGAGCACGAAGTAGAGAAACTTTAGCTTTATGAAACAGTGCATATTACTGTTACTGCACCCTGCTTTTCTTAGTCTGAGAAGTCACGTAGGATAGATAGCAAAAAGCAAGAGCTCGCAGCATCTGTGCACTCTTATCTTCACCACATTCTGCTTTAATTAATGTATGTCTGGTTGCCTAAGTAATGACCTTGCCTTGCTAGACCTAAGTACAATTGCAGTTTGTTTAACTTGTTTGTACCGCTGTATAAATTTTATTTCTTTTTTATGCTTGTCGGAGTCTTCGGAACCTGACCTTTTGTCAGTGTTGACTCTCCGTGATATCACGAATAAAATTTCTCTGCCTCGAAGTCTGGACCTCTAGTATGTAATTAATTTAGTCTCTTCGACAGGTTTGCCATTGAAGCAAACCGCTCCGTTCTGGATGGCATGAATCCATGAGAATGTCAGGCACCAAATGGCAAGTATCCCTTCCACTCTTCACCAGCCAGGTGGATGGCTGTCACTTTGTTCTCACAGACTTTCCTGCCGACTTTCTACCGATCCTGCTCATGAAACAATATTATTGATACAGAGATAAAAGGTACTGCAGATGCTGGAGAATCCGAGATAACAAGCGTGGGGCTGGATGAACACAGCAGGTCAAGCAGCATCATAGGAGCAGGAAAACTTGACGTTTCGGGCCTAAACCCTTCAGGGTTTAGGCCCGAAACGTCAATATTATTGATACAGTCTGGATCAGATAAACTTCTAGTCTGGTCATTCCCAGATGTTAATTGTAGGACACTTCAAGAGAATGTTACCATCGATTTCATAGAATCCCTACAGTGTGGGAAACAGGCTCTTCAGCCCAACAAGTCCACACTGACGCTCAGGTCATCCCATCCACACCCATCCCCCTGTAACCCACCTAATCTACACATCACTGATCACTACGGGCAATTTAGCATAGCCAGTCCACTGAGCCGGCACATTTTTGGACTGGTAGAAAAATTACAGGCAACATGAGGAAAACATTTGTTCACCCAGAAGGTAGTGGAGATTTGAAACTCACTTCCTGAGAGACCAAATTCTCATCACATTTACAGTACTTGTTTATACATTTGAAGCACAGTTAAAAAGCTATAGCCAAGAACTGGAAAACAAATTAGACAGAATTCAGTCCTTTTGGGTCAAAACAAACATAAGACCATAAGACATAGGAGTGGAAGTACGGCCATTCGGCCCATCGAGTCCACTCCGCCATTTAATCATGGCTGATGGGCATTTCAACTCCACTTACCCGCACTCCCCCCATAGCCCTTGATTCCTTGCGAGATCAAGAACTTATCAATCTCTGCCTTGAAGACACTTAATGTCCCGGCCTCCACTGCGCTCCGTGGCAATGAATTCCACAGGCCCACCACTCTCTGGCTGAAGAAATGTCTCCTCATTTCCGTTCTAAATTGACCCCGTCTAATTCTAAGGCTGTGCCCATGGGTCCTAGTATCCCCACCTAACGGAAACAACTTCCCAGCGTCCACCCTTTCTAAGCCATGCATTATCTTGTAAGTTTCTATTAGATCTCCCCTCAACCTTCTAAACTCTAATGAATACAATCCCAGGATCCTCAGCCGTTCATCGTATGTTAGGCCTACCATTCCAGGGATCATCCGTGTGAATCTCCGCTGGACACGCTCCAGTGCCAGTATGTCCTTCCTGAGGTGTGGGGCCCAAAATTGGACACATGATAGGCAGTATTGTCCTCTTCGTGCCATTAATTTCTATAATTATACATTTTGCATTGCATTCAGGTGCAATATGTCATTTTGTTGAAGTATTGGAACATTCTAATATGCAAAATAAAGATCAAACTAGATTTTAGAACTTTTGTTGCTTAATGAGAAAAATAAATCTTCAAATTTTCATATCATGAAATCTTCAGTCTTAGCCATATCAGACAATAAAAGTTCTTGTTGTAATATTTTCACGTCCAAGCAAAATGTAAACCCCAAACTGCATTGATCTGTGGGGCTTTCTGGTACCAATTAGACAACATCACCCAAAGTATAATTAGATTTGTACTGGAGCAACAATCCTCAAACCTATTTCACAAGTTTTTGCATTACTCAATCCCTAATTCAAGTTATGCTTTTTATCGTTCGCAAAGAAACAATGCATTTCTGAAAGGAAAATAGTTTGTGTCATTGGAGGGCACTCAATCACCAGTATCTACCACCACCCTTCAAACTGTAGCCAGACTCTAAACAATTCTGGTCCCGAAGTTTGTTCTTTTGGGATCTCAACTTTGTGCCCTTCCCAAGCTCATTAAGTTAATTCATTCCAAATTTTTCTTTCATGATAGTTTCTCCAAGTAACCCTGATCATCTAGCTCTCCTTTCTGACACTTATGCTAATTGGCATCAGTAGTCTCATTTTCTCATGCACCTTACCCTTGAAAATCATCATTTCTTTCTCACAAAATCTGGTCTGTTCATCCAATTCCCATCCCTCCCCAAGGTCTTTGTGCCCTTCTTTCTAATAACACCCCAAATGTGCCTTCCAACTATCATCCCTAGCCAATGTTCTCTTGTTTGTGATTGGGACTACAATATATTATCTCTGCTCAAACTTTGTAGAATTCAATAAAATACATTTCTTAGAAAGACTCATTTTCCTCCGGTTCCACATTCCCTCAAAAGCCTTCCCTTTTTTTAAAAAAAGATGTTGCTCCCAAAGACATCAGCTACAGAGGTATAGGGGCTCAGCTCCACATTGTACATTAATCATACCTAACTCCAACAACCTTCCTTTTTTACTCAACTATCAGACTCTGCACAGCCAGCCCCATCCGACAAAATGCTTCCTGTACTCAAAACTCCACTTCATTGCCTCAACTAAATCCTTCTCCAGTCACCTTCGTAACATGAACTCACCTTTCACAATCTTTGTATCCTGGTTGAACTGGAGCTTACTTTAAACCCCACATCTTTATCACCAAGGGCAGTTTCTTCCACATACAGTACTTTTCTTTATTCTGATCCTACCTTGACTTCTTCACTGATGTTATCTCTCACTCCTCTGTCATCTTCAAACTGGATTTATTAAACCACTCTCCTTATTGACTTGCTTTACCTTATCCAAAATCTTGTTTTCCTTGTTGTCTCACATTGTCATCTCAGATCTTGATTTTCCCCATGGTCCTCCAATGTAATGAATTAAATAGTTTGTCTATTCATCCACATAATTACAAGCAAGACACGGCCTACATCTCATTACCTGAGCACTCCATTCCTGATTCTGATGATTAGTTCATTTGTACTTTTCCACACCCTTTTCCTTTGTTCAAAGATTGGCAATTTTACACCCTTTAGCTATACCCTTACTGAAATTCCCATCCTGATTGTTATTACACTTGAAATGCTGCTGCCACTAACAATGTTAAAAATGTGATTTGTTTGAATGCTATAAACACCCACAATTTGCAATAACAAAATAGAATTAGCACAATATGAAATTCCAATTAGAGTTTTATTAAACTGCAAGTACTAAAATATACAAAAACACTTTTCCATAAGACTCATGCCAAGCCAGTGGCAACACTGATGTAAAGATTTTCAGGAATAGTCTATAACTATTTCCCTAACAGACATCATAAATTGGTCCTTTATGCTGTTGTCTAAAGTCTATGGTTCCTTAATTTCCATCACACTTCACAACAATGAGTACGGACCACAGCAACTACACTGACCAGCAAAAGTGCAGTGTAAAGATGCTGGAGAGTCCTTGTTAAACCACCTCCAGTATCTCATGACTGTTCTGCACAAAACTGAACACACAAAACCAAATTTCTTTTTAATTGGACAGAAGCAAACACACAAAAAGGCAACAATTATTGTAGGGCAAGCCAATACGAAAAGTAATCATTCTACAACATATAACGTTTTTAACATAATAAAAATGTCCCAAAATCTAAATGATCAGAATACACTGATTTCACCTTCGTTTTTAGCCCTTGAGCTGCAAGCTGCAATTATATTTTTAGGCCAAAATGTTAACAAAAATGGAAACTTGCAGCAGTTTTGTTATTATAGTCTGTACCAGTACCCAGGTATAGGGCATGGCCAAAATGAAATTTATTTCTTAGGTCATGCTGAGAGAATGATTTCTTTTATTGGTAATAGAATTTATTGAGATCTTTCATACTACTGATGCATTTTCAGTATCTTTGCCAAAGTACATAATTTGTGAACAATCTATCAAACATGTGCCTGTACATGTATTAGTGAGCCAAGGACTGTTCCAATTTTCTATCTACAGTGCAGTTTTAAAAATAGAGTTATTAATTATCAGAGACTAAATTGTTGTAAATATAATACATTATGTACTACATCAATATTAAATGTCAGAACAATTAATTTAAACAAATTCCCTTTCAAAATGTGTTTTGTTTTAATTCTTGGTTGTTAGTTAAACTTATAGCAAGTGGATTTCACCACTTAAAATGTTGCATTATTCTGAATAATATTACATTATTCTGCTCATTGCCTGAACCTCAACACTGTTCAGCACACTGGATTGGAACTTGAGACAGCAGCATTAGCATGTCACTAAAATCGAATAAAAACTAGCAAGATTGGAAACAGTTGCTTGTTCACGTAATTGGGAATACACAATCTACAGACACAGTTTAACTTATTAATCAGCATAAAGCTACCTACACAATGTCAACTGCAGAACATTCAGCACATCTTAAGGAAAACAGCAACAATGAAAGATGATCCCTATTAAATAGGTTAAAGATGAGGAATGCAAACGTTTTTATGTTGACCATGATTGGTAATCATATAGTTTTGCATTTTTAGAAAGAAAAAAATCCTAGATCAACTGAAATTTAAAGGGAAACTTGAATTTCACATTCTTTGCTCCACCAATGTGGTAACTTTGTATCTGTACCTTTTCTAGTGCCCGGTTTGGTTCTGGTTGATAATTAGGTGTGTGCAGCCAAACTTAATGCTAAACCAAAATGATTCTCCAAGCGGAATCCACAACATGTTATTTGGCTGTACAAAACATATGTTGCGACATCTTTTCAGCTGTGTTCAATTTTTAAAATATTTTATAATAATTTGATTACACAAGGTCACAATCCAAGTACTGGTATATTTGTACACCCCTAATCATAATAGGTTCAGAAGATAAGGTAAACCTTTTTCTTGACAATATCTTAAATCTTTTAAAATAGACTCTAAACTTAAATGTTTTTCCTTTGCCAAAATTGCACTTAAAATCAAAGGGTTAGAGCAAAGACAACAGATATCGCACTTTCAATATATAAAAAAACTTATGAAACCAGAGCAAAAGCACTGCATAAGGTTTATTTTTGGAAATGTTTGAGACTATAACCAGGTACTTCACTTCTTATATTATCTTCCAGTACTGGAGTGCATGATCTATTTATCAAATAACACACTGTTGTAACAAATGCAGGACAAAGTATAGCACACTTAAATATACAATAAGAGCAGAACAGTCTAAAGCTAAAGCATAAAATAAGAACTACTCCCACACCCCCCCAAAAAAGATTACTTAGAACTCAACTATACATTTGTTCAACTTTGCAGACAGCAAGCTCACAAAATGCGAACAAAACAAAATCAAAAAATGATTCTCAGGTAAAGTGTTGGTCTCATTACAGCTAGGGCTTCGTAATACCATGAGCTAGCCTCTTCTTCAGGTATTCTAATAGCAACAAATGCTATAGTAAGCTATGTTCAAATTTAGTGGTCCCTATACATTTGTACAAACTGTAAGCATATAAAATGTTGAAAATTTTTCCTCGCATTGCATATGGGTAAAACCACAGCTTATTTATCTACTTTAACCTCTCAAACAGCATCATGAATATGTGGAAATTTTTAATGTCAGAACACTCCACAGGAGAACCTTATTCTGAATTCTACATGTTGTTTCTCTTGAAAACAAACTTTGAACCTAACTTTATAACAGACACTGTATGACAGAATGGAATATTATGCTTCAATTAATGTTGCAGCATGATAGAAAATTGATTTATTTTTGTTTTAGCTGCAATGCTGGTTGAATATATTTTTGAGTTAAAAAAGAACTGATACTATAGCATCTTAAAGTAGTTTTTTGAAATGAATTTAAAAGATCCAAACAGCACTGTTAAGTTAAATCATATACTTTTATTTTGCAACAATGTATCTTTTTAAGAAGGGACAGATATTTTGATATGTGGAAAAGTAGTTTGCCAACAATTTGCATTTCTATTCCACTCGTCACATAGAACAGCATTTTACAGAAGTGAAGGGTAGATATTAACAAGAAATATAGAAACTTTGAGATAGGGAAGTGATTTAAGGCACAGTTGAAGAGGTTTTTAGCAGCTGCATAAAAACATGGAGAATTGCAATAGGTGAGATAAATTTAGCAAAGAATGGGAGAGGTCTACATGTAGATGTAATACTATCTCTGATGATACAGTAAATCCAGAATTTTAGATCAAAGAAGTTGAGGCGACAGATTGGGATTAAAGGCTGGAGAAGATTTCTCAAATAGAACGGGATAGGGCAATGAAAAAGTTTTGAAAATAACAATAACAAAGTTGCTGGAAAAGCTCAGCAGGTCTGGCAGCATCTGTGAAGGAGAAAACAGTTAACGTTTCGGGTCCGGTGACCCTTCCTCAGAACAGTTCTGAGGTAGGGTCACCGGACCGGAAACGTTAACTCTGTTTTCTCCTTCACAGAT
>JAHRHZ010000018.1:15518554-15534550 GCA_024137785.1 Ginglymostoma cirratum
GAATTTCTGAAGAAGGGTCTAGGCCCGAAACTTCAACCTTCCTGCTCCTCTGATGCTGCTTAGCCTGCTGTGCTCATCCAGCTCTACACCTTGTTTCTTGTAAGAGTCCGGATTTAAAGACAGCACTACATCAGAATTGGAATCAATGGTATAGTGTGAAAGCTGATCTGTTTAATATCATTTTGAAACTATTAATTAGTTCAGAAAAGGATGACAGACAACATTTGCATTTCTTACACCTTCCACCTCGGCATCAAAAACAACTTAAGACACTTGCAGTAAAATTCAAACTCTGTCTGGATGAATCAAAAAGGTTTGCTGATCCTTTAAAATAGCAAAAATCCTTCTCTTTTTACTATTTACAGCACAAGAAATGATTTTGATTTATGCAACAAGCTTGAGTTCAAAACCGGAATACAAATTACATAACCAGAATAGTTATTGTAAATCATGCAACATCCAACTTGCCTGTAGCCAAGGATGACTGAGTGATTTGTCCACACTGTAGCGTTTCCTCATCTTTACTTGTAACAGATTGTTAATTAGATCAATGGCTACACAAAAAGGGGCAAAATACATTAGTAATCTGTGAACAAATACGCAAAAGATGAAAACAAGAGCACATGGTCAATATACATAAAGATTGGATAAATGAGATTGGCAAAAGTAGCATTGATGATGAGCTCGTGGAGTGTCTTGGGCGTGCCTTGGACCTGGCATCCAATTTAGACTGAGACCCTCTGCAACCATCCTCTTTCTCCAACACTCTCCTTAAACAATATTGCCATCCCTCCCACTTTCTGATCTCTTCTGAACAGTTTGCATCCATGAATATTCAATAACCAATCCCGCCCTTCCTTGAGCCAGGTTCAGTTATCACCACATGACAATCTGTGCTAGTTATTTCCCCATCTTATTTACTGTACTCCACGCATTCGCATACATACAGAGTAAACCAAATTCAGACTTCGTTATATTCTCCCTTATTCTAACTTCACCTATTGACTTGCTACTCTATTCTAGTGTATTTGTCCTTTCATGTAATTTGTGAAACCTAGTGTTCTCTTCTAATATTCCCACACCTCTGTTGAGTTGGTTTAAAGCCCTCTCAAAAATAAAAGAAAACACCCCACAAAGAACTGTATGAACTCTATTCATGCGCAAACCATCCACTTGAGCCAGGTATGATCTTCCCCACAGCCAGTCCTAGTGACCCAGGAATCTAAAGCTCTCCCTCCTGAATTATCTTGACAGTCATGCATTCATCTAACTTACCCTTCGATTTCTGTGTTCACTTTCACATGATACTGGAAGTATTCTGAAGTTACTACATTTGCGGTCTTGATGGCTAATTTTTTTTACCTAGATCCTTAAATTCTTTGTACAAATGTGGACCACTCACTGTTCCACAGAAGAATGCAACTGCTTTGCCCATAGCTATAACTGGTAGCCAACTTGCGCAAAAATCTAAAGCCAGAGGGACAGAATTCCTGCTTGAAATTATGAAGAGGCAAGAAGTCAGAGACAGTGAGAGATGAAGCCATGAAGGGGTTAAATATCGTTGACCAGGAGACAATAATAGCAGCGAGTATGGGAAAGATGGAAATGGGAGATGATGTTGCATTGGATTGGGAGAGAAGCGTATTAGATGAGCTGAAGTTTTTGAAGGGTAGCGGATGGGAGGCTGGGCTGGCTAATGGACCTTTGAAATAAATACCTCTGGAAGGGAAAGGTGGAGAATGATAGAGCTGCATAGTGTCACAAAGAAGAAATTGGCAGTTTTTGTGCTGGACAGAAGACTGGGGAGAGGTTCAATTTGAGGTCAACAAGTATATTATGTTTCAGGATGATCAGGTTCGACTCGAGATAACTGCTGGGAAAGAGAATGGAATGAATGGAATAAATGATGGAAACAAATGATCATGTCTTTCAACTTCCCAATACTTAACTGGAGGAGGACACGAAGACTCATTCAAGACTAGATGTCAGATGAACAGCCTGCCAGAAAAAATGCAATGGAGGGGACAAACAAACTGACAGATAGATACAAGTAGTTGTCAGTGTAGATATGAAAGCTCTTCTATGGTGATGGTGGTATCATCAGTGGTTGACATGAGGTGAGGATGAGTTTGTAAGATAAACAGGCAGTTTGAAGAACAACATAATAATTGTCTGACCACGGTTGTTAACATCTTATGGAGTGCGGTCCCCTTCAAGAATTCTGTATGTAATTCAATTTCGCATTCTGATGCAGGAAAATGCTCATGGCATTATCAGCAATGAATGGCTATTCTATAATCAAGCATAAGCTTTATATGTTAATTAGGAAGCTTAGAATTGTTTAATTTTCTCCTACCTTCGCTAGAGGTTTCTTTCCATGGATTTGGTGGATACATGAATGCTGCATTTTGAATCTGGTCATTAATATCTTCATCTTCATTGAATGGGAAAGTGCCACTGAGGCTTACATAGATTATAACTCCCACTGACCACATATCAAGTGACCGGTTGTAGCCTTTGCTCCGGAGGACTTCTGGTGCTAGGTAGGCTGGGGTTCCCACCACAGATCGTCGGAATGATTTCTCACCAATAATACGAGCAAATCCAAAGTCACAGAGCTTTACCTATAAAAAGTCAAAGCTGATTAGAATTTAGCTAAAAATTCAGCTGTCAATCAAGAATGGCATCAAATCTCATAGAATCCCCAGAGTGTGGAAGCAGGACATTTGGCCCATTGAGTTCACACCAATCCTCCAAAGAGCAACCCTCTCACCCCACTACCTCTGCATTTCCCATTGCTAACCCATCTAGCCTACACATCCCTGAACAGTATGGGCAATTTAGCACGGCCAATCCACCTAACATGCACATCTGTACACTGTGGGAGGAAACAGGAGCACCTGGAGGAAACCCACACAGACACAGGGAGAATGTGCAAACTCCATACAGTCGCCCAAGGGTGGAATCAAATCTGGGTCCTGGGTGTTGTGAGGCAGCAGAGCTAAACACTGAGCCAACGTGTCGCCTCATTACATGGTAACATCTGTACTCTAAAGTGAGAGCTGTTTGTAGTCGTTAATTTTGTAATCACAAGTATTACTGATTAAAATTATGTCTGTATGTTGGCTTACTTGTAGATCCATAGACAATAGAAGCAAACCATCTAGCTTGTGATGAGATGGTGTCTTTCTTTCTGTGACAGCTAGGCCAATGCCACTTTCTTGCTCACTGCCCAGATTTTAATATTCCTCTAATCCAAGCAAATACATAAATTTTAAAAAAATATATAGTACATTTTTCTAACCTTTAATTCCTCATGTCTATCCAAAATTGTGCCTTAATTTCACTGTCTTAACACCGATCAGTATTTACTTAGTCACAACTCTTCATAATCTTGATAATCCCTATTGGATCAGACTTTAACATTTTAGTTCTGGTGACAAACCTCTAAGCTTTAAAAATCCATCTTCATAATTGTAACCCCATCCTGGGTAATATCTCAGTTGCTGTTTATTTACCATTTATATTTTCTCTATAATGAGGTTCTCAACTTTGACAGCAGTTAAAATACCATGTGCAAAGATGTCTATATGTTCAACACTTTCTTCTGTATCTTATATTTCAACAATAGTCAGTACCATAGAGGGAGCATAAAATTACAAGACATTGACAAAATAGTCGAGTGGGCAGAACCATGCCAGATGGGTTTGAATGGACTTAAGTGTGCAGTTATTAGATTCAGCCAAAAAAAAAATACACCAGATTATTTTCTAAATGATGAAAAGCGAAAGAGAAGGTGGAAAGGAAAATTAGGGATTCATACAGCCAGATGATTAAAATGAAATATTCAGGCACATGAGCAAAATTTGCAAATGTTACTGTGGGTAAGCCATCAATAACTAAGGAGCTAGCATATAATGGGAAGGAAGTTCTGATCCACATTTACAATATCTGGAGTACTGCATGCACTTCTGAAACTGCACCTTTGGACATATTGGTCTTGGATTACATGCAATGTAATTACTAGAATATTACTAGGGTTCTGATGGTTAGATTATGAGGTATGTCCAAGTGTTGCCATAGCTCCAAGAGGACCATAGGGCTGCTCCCTCTTACAGACAGACAACTGATGGTGAGTTTAACCTGGCGGTCACCACACCTCAGACAAGGGGTAAGGTTGAGAAGATGTGACCTTTATGGTAATCTCAGCCAGTGTAGAAATTGAATCCATGCAGTTGGTTTCATTTGTATCAGAAACCAGTCTAGCCAACTGAGCTACCTGACCCCCCCACCCCCTCAGATTGTGATGAGAAATTACATAAACTAGGCATGTATTGCCTGAAAAATAGGAAGTTAAGGAGTGATATGGTAAAAGTTTTTAGGATTTTCCCCTTCAACAAGGAATAGTAGGTACGGAATTATCTCTCACAATAACAATCTTAAATTTGAGATCAAGAATCTTAATGGCAATGGGTTTAAAACAATATGGATGCAAGGGGTCTCACTGACAGGTGGAATGGACTTGAGGATTTGAATTGCCTGATCCTGTGCCTAGGATTAAACTTACAGATGCTAGCAACATTGATGTCTTCGCAATTTGACTATGCTTCCCATAGTCAGACTCCATCGAAATTACACAGGGTGCTTTAGAATATTTAGCAGAGGGTGCTAATACAATGAAGTCCAAGAAGTTCTCTGCAGTGGACTTCTTAAAATGAGTTGCTAGTCACCACTAAGAACAGTTTGTCTTTGATATTTTATCCTTAACTTGGGAATGTGGAGCCCAACACCAAAAACACCTGATCAGAGATTGGCTAATCTAATGCAGATCAGGAGATATACTTGGGCTCTCTCTGCATTATGCGATAAATCACAGTCCTACAAGCAATTACACAATTATAGCATGACTACAATACTTCTTATAAAATGGCATACTTGGAAGATTTGAGCTATTAAAAAATATCATGTGACTTCAAAGAAATCTTTAGTAGACAGTTACAGCTCATAAATCGAACCTGTAGCTATTTCTCAAAATTTATCTCAATAACTGTTAAAAATGTTTGAAGTTATGCAATTTGATAAAACCAAAATCTTCACCATCATGTTTTGTTGCGCAATGCAGAATACAAGGCAAGCATTTTGTATGGCTGAATCTTGATAGATATAAACAATAAAGAAACATTACCCAAAACATCTGTCAAAGGCACAAAAATAGCCAATTCATAAATCAATGCAGGACATAATGCTTAATCATTCATTCTGCCATCCAATATAGTTAAATTCAGCAAATATGAAACAGAAATATATGCTGTAGCAGTCAACAGATTTTAAAATATGATGTTGCTTCAAATGCAGTCAGTGCTAAATTGAAATCAGGTAATGTTTCAAAGGTGCGCTAGGATGGTTAAAAATAGAAATCACTCACAAAGAATTATTACCGATAGCCACAATGTTTCAGTCAAGGATAGAGAATAAAGTGGGGGGCACAAATGGCACTGTCAGCACAGCTAACTCATAATATGTGCCTTTGTTTAGCTCTCTGTATAGTAATTAAAATTATATTTAAAGTCCGCCTCACTAGCAATGCCAATATCTTGTGATTAAATTTAAAAAACCTTTACTCACCTGAGGGAAAGGATCTGCTGAGGCAAGTAGTACATTCTCAGGCTTCAGGTCACAGTGTACAATATTCTTAAAGTGTAAATGTCGCAATGCCACCAGAATCTTTAAAAAAAAAAGTTCAGTAACTGATGTTCAAACAAATAAACTTCTAGATTTTTTATTAAATTTACTTCTGGGATGTCAGCATTGCTGACTGGCCAGCATTTACTTTCTGTCCTTAGTTTCATTTGAGAAAGTGGTGGTGAGCTGTCTTTTTGAACTGGTGCAGTTCATGCGCTGTTCAATGGCCTTATGGAGGAAGGTCCATAGGTAGGTGGTTACCTACGTGTATGCATGGGGGAATCTAATGTACTCTTCCCTTTCCTTTAAAAGTAAAAACATAATTTATCGCCCTCATTATTTAAAAAAAAAATTCTGACAAGGGATATAAGCATTTCTGGCTCTACCAGCATTTATTACCCATGCCTATTTGTTCTGGAGAAGGTTGTGGCTAGAAACTGCAGTCCATCTGATGCAGGTACACCCACAGGCCTATTAGGAAGGCAGTTCCAAGATTTTGACCCACTGACTGAGAAGGAATGGTTAAACACTTCCAAGTCAGGATGATGTATAGCTTGGAAGGGAACATGTAGATGATGGTGTTCCCACGTATCTGCTGCACTTGTACTTCCAGGTGAGAGAAGTCCGGGGCTTAGAAATTGTTGTTGGGAAAGGCTTAGTGAGTTCCTGCAGTGTATCTTGTAGATGGTACACACTGCTGCCAGTAAGAGCCAGCGGTGGAGGAAGGGAATGCTTAAGGTAATGGATAGGGTACAAACAAGCTGGCTACTTTGGTCCTGGATGGTGTTAAGCTTTGAGTGTTGTGGAACCCGTACACAATCAGGAAGGTCTATTACACTCCTGACTTGTGTTTTGTAGATGATGGACCTGCTTTGGAGAGTCAGGAGGTTAATTACATCCTAAAGTATTCCCAGTCTAAGAGCTGTCTTGTATCCACAGTAGAGGATTGGCCCAGTTCAGTTTCTGGTCAATGGTAACTGCTAGGATATTGACAGTGGGCAATTCAGCAATGGTATTGCCATTGAATATCAAAAGGAGAATGGTTAAATTCTTGTGTAGCACAAATATTACTTGTACATATTATCCCGTGCCTGAATATCATCCACATTTTGCAGTATATAGGCAGTGACCTGTTTCAGTATCTGAGGAGTTGCAAAGAGTACTAAAAACTACATAATCAAAGATCCCCACTTCTGACTTTATGATGGAGGGAGGGTCATTAGTGAAACAGTTCAACAATGCTTCTCTAACAGCACCTCCCAAACATGTGACCTCTACCACCTAGAAGGATAACAGCAGTAGATACATAGGGACCACAATCTCAAAAATGTTTCCCTCCAAGCTTCACACCATCCTGACTTTTAATATTCCATAGTCGCTGGGTCAAAATCCTGGAATTCCTATACTCCAAGGACTCTGCAATCCAAGAAGGTGGCTGATCATCACCTTCTCAATGGCAATTAGGGTTAAACAATAAATGTTTGCCCAGCCAATGATGCTCCAATCCCAGGAACAAATTAAGAAAAACAGACTGGAAGATGGCTGGGCCTCGGACACTACTCTGAGGGACTCCTGCAGCAGTGGCCTGGGACTGAGATGGTGAATTTGATGGGTGCCAATCTTCTTTTATGCTAAATACGACTCCAACTAGCAGAGAGTTTTACCCTAAGTCCTAATGACTTCAGCTTTGATGCCACATTTGGACCAAGGCTGAAATGTGGTCAGAAGCTGAGACAGGATCCAAACTGTGCATTAGTGCCCAGATAATTGCAGTAAGTGTTGCTTGATAGCACTGACAATGATGTTTCCATCAAGATGATAAAGATTCAGAGCAAACTGATGGAGAAATAATTGGCTGAGCTGGATTTGTCTTTTTTGTGGACAGGACGTACCTGGGCAAGTTTACATAATGTCATTTAGATTCCACTGTTGTAGATTCACTTGAGGAGCTTGGCTAGAGATGCTGAAAGGGCTCAAGTATTATTGCTAGCATATTGTCAGAGCCCATAGCCTTTACAAGATCTAGTGCCTTCAGCTGTTTCTTGATCTCACATGGAGTGAATCAACTTGGCTGAAGATTGATTTCTGTAACGCTGGAAACCTCAGGAGGAGGCCAAAATGTATCATCCACTTATAACTTGTTGCTGATGATGGTTCAAATGCTTCAGCCTTGTCTTTGCACTGATGAGCTGGGCTTCGCATCATTAAGGACACAAGATATTTGTGGAACCTCATCCTCCAGTGGGCACCTGTTTAACTGGCTACAATTATTTATGACTGGATGCAGCAGGCCTGCAGAGTTTTGATCTGATCTGTCAGTTGTGGTTCACTTGGCCCTGTCTATATATACTGCTTCTGTATGTCATGCAAGAGGAGGCAACTGCCTAGGGGTATTTTCACCGGACTAGAAATCCAGAAACCTATGTAATGTTCTGGGCACCCAGGTTCAAGACTAACAATGCCAGATGGTGAAATTTGAATTCAACAAAAATCTAGAATTAAAAGTCAAACGATGTAGGTCATCGTAAAATTCCAACTGGTTCAATAGTGACCCCTTTAGGGAAGGAAACAGCCATGCGACTACAGACCATACCAACAATATGGCTGACTTTTAACTGCCATCTGAAATGGCAGGTCATTCAGGCAGATTGTTATCAAATAACAGAAAGGGGGAAAAACAAACGAAATCAGAGGATCACCTGTCATTGGCTAAGGCACTGGAAACAACAACAGCAAACATAGTCCCATTGACCCTGCAAAGTCCTCTTGTCGGTGCTTTATAGACCAGTTAAGCAACAGCCTTACATTGTCATACTCATGGATTGTACCTCACACACATAGTGTTATCTGGGACTATCACCATTCCTGGTTACGTCCTGCGCCACCAACAGGACACACCGAGCAGAGATGGTGGCATAGTTGGGAGGGAGTTGTGTTAGCAGTCTTCAACATTGACTGTGGAACCCATGATGTTTCACAGCATTGGGTCAAGCAAGGGCAAGGAAATCACCTGCTGATTACCACCTACTTTCCTTTCGCCAGCCAAGTAACATTCGTGGCACATAACAGTCATGTCACACAAATGCCAGGCAATGACCATCTCCAAAACAACAGAATCTAACCATTGACATCCAATGGTGTTACCATCTCTGAATCCCCTACTAACACCATTCTGGGAGTTACCATTGACCAGAAACAGAACCATACTTGCTGTATTAAGTAGAATTGCTATAAAGACAGGTCAGAGGTTAGGAAATCCTACAGAGAGAAACTCACCTCCTTTTTCCCCAAAGCCTCTCCATCATCTACATGGGACAAGTCAGGAGCATGATGAGATACTCCCAACTTGCCTGGTTGAGTGTACCTCCAACAACATTCAAGAATTTGATGCCATTCAGGACTAAGCAGCCCATTTGATTTGCGCCACATCCACAAGCATCCACTCATCACTGAAGCTCAGTAGCAGCAGTATGTATCATCTACAAGGTGCATTCGTACCTTCCAAACCCATGACCAATTCTGTCCAGAAAGACAAGGGTAGTAGATACATGGAAATACCAGCAAGAATCTCTCCAACCCAGTCTCCAACTTGACTTGAAAATAAACATCCTTCAATGTCACTGGATCAGATCCTGGAACGCTATCCTTGACAACATTGTGAGTCTACGAATAGCACATGGACTGCAGCAATTCAAGAAGGCAACTTAGTAGCATCTTTTCAATGGCAACAATGGATGAGCCAGCAATGTCTATGTCCCACAAGCAAAAATGAAAAAATTGTCATGTGCTTAGTCCTATGTTTACAAGGTTGAGACATCGTGTTTTTGGTATATCTGGTGTTGCTCCTGCCATACTACCTTGCAATGAACATCAATATGCTGGGTATGTGCTGCTCAGATTCTCCTCCATTATCAATGATCTGCACTCCAGATAGGCACTGAGATTTCAAGAAACTTCAATTTTACATAACAGTGAATATTTTGTTCTAGTTTGAAAATAACAATTCTACCAGTGTACAGATATATTTGTTTTCAAATAATTTGTTTGCAAACATCAGCCATTTACATTTTCACATCCTGAAAGTATAAAAGTTCACAGAATGAATTCCTTACAGGACAGAATGGATTTATTTTCATGATTTCTCAAATGACCATTTACAGTATATGTCAAACTGCTGGGGAAAGATAGGAATGACCAGAAAGCAAGTCAGTCAATGCAGATTGCCCTGTTGCATCTTCTTCCAAACAGAAAGAACCACATTGAAAGATTGCCATTTCTTGGCTGACTAGGCAGATTATTCCAAAGTACAAGGAAAATCTGAATCTTCAAAAGCAAAAAAAGTCTGGAATTAAGAATCTACTGATCACATGAAATCATTGCTAATTGTTAGAAAAACCCATTTGATTCACTAACGTCCATCAGGGAAGGAAGTCAGCCACCCTCATCTGGTCCAGCCTACATGTGACTCCAGACCCACAGCAATGTGGGTGACTCCCAGCTGCCTTCTGAAATGGCCTAGCAATTCAGATACCCACTCAGTTGTACCAATCGCTACAACGTCTCAAAGAAATGAAACCAGACAGATCGCCTGACATCGACCTAGGCACTGGAAAAGACAACGGCAGAAACAGCCTTGTTGGCCTTGCAAAATCCTCCTCGTTAACATCTGGGGGTTAATGCCAAAATTGGGAGAGCTGTCTCACAGACTAGTTAAGCAACAGACATACTCTCAGAATCATACCTTACAATGTCCCAGACACCACCATCACCATCCCTGGATATGTCCTGTGCCACTGGCAGGACAGACTTAAGAAAGGACAAAAACTAATGGACAGACTTGCTAAATGGATCAGACTTCACACAGATCTAGCAACTCAAGACTGGGCAGCCATGAGGCACTGTGGGCCATCGACAGCACAATCTGATGGCCTGGCAAATCCTCCACTCAACCATTACCATCAAGCCAGGGGATCAACCCTGGTTCAACGGAGATGGTAGGAGTGCATACCAAGAGCAGCACCAGGTATACCTGAAGATGAGATATCAACCTGGTGAAGCCACTAAACAGGACTACTTGCACACCAAACAGCGAAAGCAGCAAGTGATAGATAGAGCTAAGCGATCCCACAACGAACGGGTCAAACCTGCAGTCCTGCCACATCCAGTCGTGAATGGTGGCAGACAATTAAACAACTCACTGAAGGAGGAGGCTCCACAACTATCCCCATCCTTAATGATGGAAGAGCCCAGCACATCAGTACAAAAGATAAGGCTGAAGCATTTGCAGCAATCTTCAGCCAGAAGTGCTGAGTGGATGTTCCATCTCCGCCTCCTCCAGTTGTCCCCAGCACTATAGATACCAGTCTTCGATTCACTGCACGATATCAAGAAATGGTTGGAGCCACTGGATACTAAAAAGGCTACGGGTCCTGACAACATTCTAGCAATATTACTGAAGACTGGAGCTCCAGAACTTGCCGCTCCCCTAGCCAAGCTGTTCCAGTACAGTTACAACACTGGTATCTACCCAGCAATGTGGAAAATTGCCCAAGTATGCCCTGAGCGCAAAAAGAAGGACAAATCTAACCCAGCTAATTTCCTCCCCATCAGTCTACTCTCGATCATCAGTAAAGTGATGGAAAGTGACATAAACAGTGCTATCAAGCAGCACCTACTCTGCAATAACCTGCTCAGTGATGCCCAGTTGGGTTCCACCAGGACTACTCAGCTCCTGACCTCATTACAGCCTTGGTTCAAACATGGTCAAGGGAGCTGAATTCCAGAAGTGAGGTGACAGTGACAGCCCTTGATATCAAGGCTGGATTCAACCGAGTGTGGCATCAAGGAGCCCCGGCAAAACTGGAATCAATGGGTATCAGGGGGCAAAATCTCCAGTGGTTGGAATAATACCTGACACATAGGAAAATGGTAGTTGGAAGTCAATCATCTCAGCTCCAGGACATCTCTGCAGGAGCTCCTCAGGGTAGTGTCCTCGTCCCAACCATCTTCAGCTGCTTCATCAATGACCTTCCCTCCATCATAAGGTCAGAAGAGGGAATGTTCGCTGGTGATTGTACAATGTTCAGCACCATTCATGACTCCTCAGATACTGAAGCAGTTTGTGTTCAAATGCAACAAGATCTGGATAATATCCAGGCCTCGGCTGACAAGTGGCAAGTGACATTCGTGCCACACAAATGCCAGGCTATGACCATCACCAATAAGAGACAAGCTAACCAACATCCCTTGACATTCGATGGTGTTAACATCACTGAATCCTCCACTATCACCATCCTGGGTATTATTACTGACCAGAAACTCAACTTGACTCACAACATAAACACAGTGGCTACAACAGCAGGCCAGAAGCTGGGAATACTGTGGCAAGTAACTCACCTCCTGACTCCTCAAAGCCTGTCCACCATCTACAAGGCACAAGCCAGGAGTGTGATGGAATACTCCCCACTTGCCTGGTTGAGTACAGCCCCAACAACATTCAAGAAGCTTGACACCATCCAGGACAAAGCAGCCCGCTTGACTGGCACTACATCCACAAGCATCCACTTCGTCCACCACCGATGCTCAGTAGCAGCAGTGTATACTACCTACAAGGTGCACTGCAGAAATTCACCAAAGATCCTCAGATAGCAACTTCCAGACCCATGACGACTTCCATCTAGAAGGACAAGGGCAGCCAACATATGGGAACACCACCATCTCCAAGTTCCCCTCCAAGCTGCTCACCATCCTGACTTGGAAATGTATCGCCGTTCCTTCACCATCACTGGGTCAAACTCCTGGAATTCCCTCCCTAATGGCAATGTGGGTCAACCTACAGCAGGTGGACTGCAGGGGTTTGAGAAGGCAGCTCACCACCAGCTTCTCAAGGGCAACTAGGGATGGGCAAGAAATGCTGTCCAGCCAGTGACACCTACATCCCGCAAATGAACAGAAAAAAGAACTGCTATTAACTTACAGTACTCAAAGGGTTGATTCATAACTTCTCAAGTAATATCAACTTCTGAAACAGGAATTGTAAAATGACAGGCATTTGATATGAAGTGGGATGAGACTGATGCTTTCAGCTTTTGGAGATGGTGGTTTGCGTGAGAATGAGGTAAAAGAATGAAACACAAATTACCTGCGTGACTAAAAATTTGGTGACACGCTCTGGAAGCCGACTTTTCTCACTGGACAGAATCATTTCCAACATGTCTCCATGGAGTTTTTCCATGACGACGAAGACTCTTTCAGGAGTTTCAAACATACACTCAAGATTTACAATTCCAGGATGATGAAGGTTCTACGAATGAACAAGATTTTGTTTTTACTTTCTAAAAAAAAAATAAAGTGATACTCATCAAACAATTCATTCAGATCCATATTAAGTTTGTTTATGAATACTGTTACAATAAAGCAGACATTAGTTTGACACTTGACATCTTTGATGGCAGTTAAAGGGGGCAGCATGGAATTGCACTGTTCGTTGACACTGCTCTATTTAGGCCAAATATAACCCTACATGTGTAGTTGTCTTAGGTACACATGAGCAATAGTGCTCTACAGCCTAGATCTAAACCATGGGGTAATGTTCTGTCCTGCTGCTTTAAACCGTCCACCTCCCTTGTGAAACAACATCCCAGCATGACTCAGCACTGTTATAACAAGGAGGCAGAAAACTGGAGGAGGGAGGGAGAAGATAAGGTCTGTAGATGCAGTGCACTGTAATAACAGTGCATTTGCCAACTAAGACATCTCACCACAGCAAGTAAGATGTGGGTTTGTGGCCACGACTCATAATCTGGTATCAGCTACTGGAGATAATGTATTTTTCCATTGGGGGTTGGAGTGTGGGAGGTGGATGTTAGATGGAGGGGGGCGATGGTGGGGGGAGGTGGTGCACATCATATAAACCCGGAACCGGTTCATATGATAGCTTATCTTGCAAGATAACTCAAAGAAAGACACATAAAATTGAACCATATACTCATTAAAATCTTAGTATAGACTTTTATTTTTCAGGTACATTCACAAAATAGATCATCATACCAAATAGCAGTTCACTTGCAAAATTATGTGTTCATCCAAACCATTTAAAATACTAGAAAAAAAGAATGCATTGTAACAAAATTTGCTCTAGTCAAGGCAATCAAATGTGAAACATTACGATACCAGATGTGTAGTATTTTGCCAAATGTAACTCTTAAAAAGTTGCAGGTAGACAGAGTGGTGAAGGCAGCATTTGGCACACTTACCTTCATTGGTCATAACATTGAGTATAGGAGTTGGGATGTCACGTTGTGGCTGGACAGTACATCAGTGAGGCCAGTTTTGGAATACTGCATACAATTCTGGTCGCCCTTCTATAGGAAGGATGTTGTTAAACTTGGAAGGGTGCAGGAAAGATTTACAAGGATGTTGCTGGGACTGGAGGGTTTGAGCTAGAGGGAGAGGCTGAATAGGCTGGGGCAATTTTCCCTGGAGTATCAGAGACTAAGGAATGACCTTATAGAGGTTTATAAAATCATGAGATTTATGGAGATCATAAAAATGTTAGAACACAGAAGAGTACAGCACAGAACAGGTCCTTCGGCCCAAGATGTTGTGCACGAGGTTGTTTTCAGTGTCATTAATTTCCCATATTGTCATTGCAAGAGATTGGGGAACTTGCTACATATGGAATCTCAGGTGGAACCCTATTTTCATTTCTCCACAACATGTGCTAGCCAAGGTCTTTTTCCTAGGATGGGCGGGAATCCAAAACTAGAGGATATAGCTTTCCAGTGAGAGGTAAAGGATTTAAAAAGGACCTGAAGGGTAAGTTTTTCATGCAAAGGGTGGTGTATGTATGGAATGAGCTGCCAGAGGAAGTGGTGGAGGTGGTATAATTACAACATTTAAAAGGCTTCTGGATGGGTATATAATTAGGAAGGGTTTAGAGGATATGGGCCAAATGCTGACAAATGGGACTAGGTCAGATTGGGACTTCTGGTGGGCATAGATGAGCTAGACCAAAGGATCTGTTTCCATGCTGTATGATGCTATGAATATCTTTTTATTGAAACTGACAATCTTGTATCCATTATCATAAAACCCAATGATGTAATGTATTACACTGTGTATTTTTGACTGCTTTTCAATTATGGCCTCTATGGCAACAGATAATTTGCATTCTATTGATCTGAGTAAAGTTGCAAAGTCAGTGTTGTAATCTATTGAACTATCCAAGCAAGAGGGAGTTAAAAGTAAATATAGGTCTCAGTAAATGCTAAACTTCTTTGAAACTACTAAACCACTGAAACATTTTACAAAGCAAGCAACTGTCATTTATCACTGAATTCACCTCGTTCAAAAAGTTGCACCAGTTTTTGCTTTTCCTACCTGAAGGATGGCCACCTCATTGCGAAGCTGGCTTTCTTGCTTTG
Organism: Ginglymostoma cirratum; assembly: GCA_024137785.1. Classification (NCBI taxonomy): domain Eukaryota; kingdom Metazoa; phylum Chordata; class Chondrichthyes; order Orectolobiformes; family Ginglymostomatidae; genus Ginglymostoma; species Ginglymostoma cirratum. The sequence goes on from JAHRHZ010000018.1 coordinate 15,533,662, forward strand.
TGGGGAATCTCATCTTGTCAATCACTTTGATTGCCATATCCCTTCCAGTCTTCCTGTGCTTTCCTATACATACAAAAGACAACGCAACCTCTGTACTTAGAAGACATTTCTCAATCCCCAGCCCACCAAAACAAATTATGGAAGATGAGATCTACGGAGACCATAAAAAGGCTGTTTTTAGTATCACTAATTTCCCACATTGTCATTGCAAGAGATTGGGGAACTTTCTACACATGGAATCTCAGCTGGAACACTATTTTCATTTTTCTACAACATGTGCTAGAGAACAAACATTCTATGATATTGCCTTGTTTTCATAAAATTGCATAATACAAGCTAATAAAGTTTAAAAAAATTAAGGGGTGCAACATTCACACAAAATGTATCATTTTAAATCATACACCTAATATTCAACCTTTCCAAAGTTCACTGAACTTGGATTTGTTGACCAAGGAAGATGCATTCATAACAGGGACAAACAAATAGTTGACTATTAACCTGAAAATCATTTCAACAATGGCCAATGGTAGGTTGTAAAGCTGAGAAAGATTCCTGGTCAGCCATGTGATACAAAGAGTATTGGAAACTCTACCATCACCATCCATAGCTCCAGTCTTTTCATTGTCTCATCTAAAACTGCTCATAAATGTAGGTTAAAGCTCTAATTCTGTGAATCCAATAGACATACAACTACAGAGATAACAAGCATGGGGCTGGATGAACACAGCAGGTCAAGCAGCATCATAGGAGCAGGAAAACTTGACGTTTCGGGCCTAAACCCTTCATCAGAAATGGGGGAGGGGAAGAGGGTTCTGAAATAAATAGGGAGAGAGGGGGAGGCAGATAGAGGATGGATAGAGGAGAGGATAGGTGGAGAGGAGGCAGACAA
>JAHRHZ010000018.1:15539550-15726287 GCA_024137785.1 Ginglymostoma cirratum
CATTGCCTTCGTCCTTGTTCAATCTTTACACATATTGTATTCATTCCCATTGCAATAAATAAAATCAGTATGTAACAGTTTCAGTTTCATAGATAAAAACAGAAGCAGGAAAGTAGCAAATGAAACCATCTGTAACTTAAGGTTTAATTTGGGCTGCGCTTGCATGCATAAGTTGACATGGCAACACTCGACATTACATGCACTACTCCTGTACTTGAGTAAATCATTGTTGCATTGACTGGTTTACAAAGCATTGATTAAAAAAGACAAAAATATTGACTGCTAACATCAGCAATGTGACTTACCACCATAAACTATTCCGAACTGCCCTGAACCCAGCACCTCATCAGCAAAGATTTGGTACACAGAACTGATATCCTGCATCAAAGATTGAAGATTAAAGATTGAAGTAAAATGCAGCGTGCAAATAATTTGTGATCACATGCTCTAATTTATGTGATCGTATGTCCTTTCTGATAGGTTTTTCTGCTGTTCCTGCACTGTTCACACAACCATGTGTCCCTATTGATGCATGAATTGTGGTTTCTCCGAACAATCAAATGCACCAGTTTGAGGGAGTAGGAATGCTGACAATTAATTTTATCATAGTTGGAATGTTGACTTTGTGGCTTCTTGTGATCACTAAATGGTAAGATGTAGTCAACAGCATGGGTCTTAGAATATTCAAGCTGGGATTTCACAGTAATCACAATGTTGAATGTGTGTTCTGGGAAGGAGTTTGGATCAGACTCCAAAATGATCATTAGTAGTGTTCAAGCTATGATGACAGCATTAGGAAGCCTGTGCCTTACCACTGTACTTTACACACATCCTTATTTAAAACAAGTCAAATGCTACTGGAATCACAATTTTGAAAACCAAGTTCACTTTATAATTTAGATCCTTTCATGTTGTACTCTCGCTTAAATCGCATTTCTATAAATACTAATTGTTTTATTTACAGGTTATGTATTTGGTTGCTGCAACTTCCAACTGAGCCAAGCTGCTACATTGGATAAAACAAGTGAAAATCAAACTGAGGAGATAGTATCATATGAAATACAGGTAAATGTACTGAACTGTAACACAAATGTAAATTGTATGGTACAGTGCAAGCAAACATAGATGTCACATACAAGCCCTGAACTAGTTTATAGTGAAGCCATGCTCGATTCTCTATCCCAGGATTTGCTTGAAAGTAGCTCCAAAGGATAAAAGCAAAGTTAGTGGCTCTTCACTGAAATATACGTAATATTCAGAACAAAATAAATTAATTAGTGGCACAAATAGAGGTTAATGGGTTTGATTTTATAAGACCTGGTTAAAGGAGATCAGAGCTAGGAACTAAGTATTCAGGATTTTGTGACTGTTCAAAAGGACAGGTAAGAAGGGAAAGACAGTGGGGTAGCTTTGTTAGTACAAGTTGGAATAAGTACAGAAGTAAGGTAGGATCTTGGATTAGATTATGTAGAAAGCATATGGGTGGAAGTATAAAATAACAAGGCAACGCTGATGGGAGTAATCAATAGTCCCCTAACAGTAACTGTTATGTAGGATAGAAAATAAATCATGACATGATGGTGGCATGTTAAAAAAGTACACTAATCGGGGTGACTTTAATCTTCATGTAGATTGGAAAAATCAAATTTGCAAAGGTAGCCATGAGGAAGAATGCATACAGTATAATTGGGGAAGTTTCCTGTAACAATATGTTGTGAATACAACCAGGGATCAGGCTATTTTAGATCTGGTAATGTGTAGTGAGGCAGAGTAAGAGATTCCAAGCTAACAGTAATCATAACATGACAGAATTTAGCATTCAGTTTGAGAGTGAGACACTTGGGTCAGAAACAATTATACGAAACTTTAATAAGGGCAATTACATAGGAATGAGGACAGAGTCGGCGACAGCAGACTGGCAAAGGTGTTCAGCAAAAAGGACAGTTGCAAAACAATGGCAGACATTTTATAAAACAGATCTTGATGCAAAGCAAAGATATATCTCAGTGAAGAAGGAGGATTCGAGGAAGGGAACAAACCAAACAAGGAAGTTAAGGATAGTATCAAACTGCAAGAAAGAAAACCTATAATGAGGCAAAGATTTGTTGTAAACCAGAGGAATGGGGAACATTTTAAAAGCCAATGAAAGATGACCAAAAAAAAAAAAATTAAAAGGGGAAAAAGCAATCGATGAGGGCAAACTAGCAAGTAATATAAAAAATGGACAGTAAGAGATTCTTTAATTATATGAAATGGAAGAGAGAGGCCAAGATGAACACAAGCCCCTTAGAGTGCAAGACTGCGAAAATAATAATGGGGAATCAGGAAATGGAAGAGGCGTTAAATAGATACTTTTCATCAGTTAACATGGTAGAGGATATTAATAGCATCCCAAAAATACAAAATAATCAAGAGGCTGAAGTAGGGGTGGGGGAGAAAATACATAAAAACTATCATTAGGGTGAAAGTACTAGGGGAAACTAAAAGGACTGAAGACTTATAAGTCCCAAGGAATTGCTGGGTTTCATCCTAGGATTTTAGAAGCAGCAGGTACAGAGACGGTGGATGCAGTGGTAATCATCTTCCAAGAGTCCTTAGATTCGGGAAATGTCTAAGAGGACTGAAAAATAGCCAACTTAACACTGTTATTCAAAAAGAAAGGGAGGCAAGAAACAGGTAACTACAGACTACTTAAGTTAAAATCTGATACTGTGAAAATGCTGGAATCTATTGTAAATGACATAAGAGGGCAGCATTTAGAAATGCATAAAAAAATCAGGTAGAGTTGGCATGGCTTCATGAAAGGAAAACCATATCAAACATTTTAATACATATTTTTAAGACAATAAGCAGGATAAAGTGGAAGACTAGTTTGGTTTCCGAAAAACATTTGAGAAAGTAACAGATGTAAGGCTACTTAATAAGATTAGGGCCCACAGAGTTGGGGCAGTATATTAGAATGGTGGAGGACTAGCTAAAGGATAGAAGACAAAAAGTTGGGAAAAAGGAGGCATTTTCAGGAATGAAATGTGTAACTACTGGCATGACACAAGGATCAATTCTGGGGCCACTATTATTTACAAAATATATTAACGACTTGGATAACAGAAGTGAATGTATTACCAGAAAGTCTGCAGATGACACAAACATAAAGTGGGCAGGCAAGTAGTGACATAATAGATCTACAGAGGGTTATAGACAGGTTAAACGAGAGTGTAGAAAATTGGCAGATGAAATATAACATGGGAAAATGTAAGGTGATATATTTTTGTATAAAGAATAGAAGAGTTGTATATTTTTTAATTGGAAAGACTGTAGAAAACTATGGCACAAAGGCATGTGGGCTCCTATGCATAAATCGCAAAAAGCTAACATCTAAGTTCAACAGGTAATAAGGAAGGCAAATGAAATGTTAGCCTTTCTTTCAAAGGGAAAAAAATTAGGGAGGTCTTGCAAAAACTATACAAGACACTGGTCAGATCACAGTTGGAATACTGTGAGCAATTTTTGTTCCCTTATCTGAGGAAAGATATACTGACATTGGAGATAGACCAGAGAAGGTTCACTAGGTTGAACTCTGTATAGAGGGATTTTCTTATGAGGAGAAGTTGGGAAGGTTGGACCTGTACTGATTGGAATTTAGGAGAATGAGGGATCATACTGAAATATAAGATTTTTAGGGGTTTGCACAGGGTAGATGCAGGAAAGATGCTTCTCATTATGGGAGAGTCTAGGACCAGAAGGCATGATCTCATGGAATATGGGTGTGGCAATATAGGTCAGCATTTATTGTCCATCTCTTGAGAAAACTGTGGTGAGTTGCCTTCTTAAACTAATCATTAATGGAGCTATACTCATTTAAGCAAGTGGGGAGTATTCAATCACACTCCTGTCATGTGTCTTGTAGATGGTGGAGACGTGCTGGAGAACATAGAGGAGTTCCTCGCCACAGAATTTATAGCACCTGACCTCCTTTGGTAGCCATTTTTTTTGTATGGCACATCTCCATGCTACCATTTTTATTAATTATATATTCCTTTTCTAAAGGAATATGCAAAACTGCAACTCTCAGAGTGTTACGTTTTCTTGAGTTCAATCTGAGGTCCCTTCCTGTGTATTACAGTTCTAAATCCTCCACTGAATTTATACCACTTGCTGCTCCCCTAACCAACCTGTTCCTGTACTATTAAAACACTGACGTCTACTTAACAATGCGGAAAATTAGCCAGTTATGCCCTATACATAAAAAAAAAGGACAAATCCAACCTGTCCAATTACTTCCCCATCAGTCTACTCGCAATCATCAGCAAGGTGATGGATGGCGTCATCAATAGTGCTACATAGTAGTACCTGCTTAACAACAACGCACTCAGTTTGGGTTCCACCAGGGCCACTCAGCTCTTGAACCCATTAATGCCTTGGTTCAAACATGGACAAAACAGCTGAATTTAGAAGGGAGGTGAGAGTAATGGTCCTTGACATCAAGGCCAAGTGTGGCGTCAAAGAGCCTTCGAGTCATACTTGGCACATGGGAAAATGGTTGTGGCTGTTGGAGGTTAGTTACCTCAGCTCTCTGCAGGAGTTCCTCAGGGTAGGGTCCGAGGCCCAACCGTCCTCAGTTGCTTCAATGACCTTCCTTCCATCTTAAGGTCAGAAGTGGGATTGTTCAACATTGATTGCTCAATGTTTAGCACCCTTTGTAACTCCTCAGATACTGAAGTAATCCACGTTCAAATGAAACAGGATCTGGACAATATCCACAGTTGGGCTGACAAGTGGCAAATAACTTTTGTCCTACAAATGCCAGGTAACAGCTATCTCCAATAAAAGACAATCTAATCACCATCCCTTGACATTCAATGCTGTTACCATCACTGAATCCTCCACTATTAATGTCCTGGGGGGTTACCATTGACCAGGAACTCAACTGGACTTGCCATGTAAATACAGAGGCAACAAGAGCAGGCTGAGGCTAAGAATACTTCCAACTTCCCAAAGCCTGCCACATCTACTGCCCACTTGGCTGGATGAGTGCAGCTCCAATAACACTCAAAAAGCTTGACATCATCCAAGACGAAACAGCCGACTTGATTGGCACCACATCCACAAGCATCCACTCCCTCCACCAACAACACTCAGTAGCAGCATTGTGCACTACCTAGAAGATACACTGCAAAAACTCACCAAAGATCCTTAGACAGCACCTTCCAAAATGCATGTCTACTTCCATCTAGAAGGACAAGGGCAGCAGATAGCTGAGAACACCACCACCTGCAAATTCCCCTCCAAGCCAATCACCATACTCACATGCTCATGTAGCACCATTCCTTCACCGTCAGTGGGTCAAAATCCTGCAATTCCCTCCCTCACGGCATTGTGGACATGGACTGCAGTAGTTCAAGAAGATAGCTCAGCACCACCTTCTCAAGGGCAACTAGGGACAGGCAGTAAATGTTGACCAGCCAATGATGCCCACATCGCACATGTGAATTAAAATAAAACCCACTTAAAATGTTGTCTTTGGTGATGTTTACACTTGTATCATGTTCTTCCTTTTCATTTTGACTGAGTGTGGCACGAAGAAGCCCTAGCAAATCTTGTGTCAATGGAAGTTAGAGGGAAAAGTCTGCTGGCTGAAGTCATAATTCATGCAAACCAAGATAGTTGTGGTTGTTGGAGATTTATCATCTCGGCTCCAGGGCATATCTGCAAGAGTTGCTCAGGGTAGTGTCTGACACCCAACCATTTTCAGCTGCTTCAACACTGACCTCCCCTCCATTGTAAAATTAGAAATGGGGATGTTCGCTGATGATTGCCCAATGTTCAGCACCATTTAGCACTCCTCAGATACCAGGTCCAAATGCAGTAAGGCATGAACAAATTCCAGGTTTTGATTTACAAGCGGCAAGGAACAACTGCATCATACAACTGCCATGAATGACCATCCCCAATAAGAAAGTAGTTAACCAGGCCCCTAAACACTGATTTAATTGGTACCATCATTGAATTCCCCCAACCATCAACATTCTGAGGGTTACCATTGATCAGAATCTGAACTGGTATAGCCGTATAAATACTGTGGTGACAAGAACAGGTCAGGAGGCTATGAACCCTGCACTGAGAAACTCACCTGCTGATTCCTCAAAGCCTGTTCACCAGCTACACGACACAACTCTGTAGTGCAATCGAATATTCCCCACTTGCCTGGATGAGTGCAGGTCCAACAACACTCAAGAAGTGTGATGCCACACAGGATAAAGCAGCCTACTTCATTGGCATCACATCCACAAACATTCACTCCTCCACTGCTGATGCTCAGTAGCAAACAGTGTATACTATCTACAAAATGCACTGCAGAAATCACCAAGGCTCTTTCAAACCCATAACCAACTCCATCTGGAAGGACAGGTGCAGCAGATGCATGGTAGCACCACCACCTAGAGGTTCCCCTCCAACCTACTCACCATCCTGACTTGGGGAAATATACTGCTGTCCCTTCAGTGTTGCCGTCTCAAAATCATAGAACATTTTTCCTATCAGCATTGAAAGTGCACCTACACTATGTGGACTGCAGTGGTCAAGAGCAGCTGCTCATCACCACTTTGTCAAGGGCAACTGGGGATGGGTAGCACCCACATCCCATGAATGAATGTACAGTAATTTGAAAAACTACAATTTCCTTTGTTGTTGTTCACATTTAAAAGGTATTAATTCAGATTTATCCAAACTGAACTAAATAGGAAGTTTATCTGCATAACCTACTCACTTATCGAGGTACTGATCACCACATCATACCCAAGTCTTTTTTTAAGAGTTGATTCAATATTGTTTTCCCTAAATTTGTAAGTCTAGATCTAGCATAAAAACCTAAATACACATATATATGCATATTACACACAACTAGAATACATTAGACCAATGTTTACTGCATTAAATGATTTTTAATAATCTACATTAACCTCATCCATGGCATTTCCTTTACCCAACAGCCTGTGTTAATTTCTTTAAAAGCTACGCAAGACCATTTGAAAATCAGTGCTGAATAACCCCAGTTGACTTGTTCTTCAAGTGCTTAACAATTCTGATCAGTATTCTAAATTTTAATAATTTACCAACAATTTAATTCAGGTTAACAGGCCTCTAATTTCCTGGTTTAAATGACAAATTATTGGAGCACTAAGGAGGAATAAAGATGGACTTACCACATTCTCCTGGACTTGGCAGTTTGATACAGAAATGCTGAGAGACAGGTCTTCTGTGAAAAGAATGACAGTGAGCACTGTTGCTTTAAGATTATTCAGCAGCAGGATTACTCTTTGTATCAAAAGGATTACTCAAGATACTGGCCCTCTATCACATAGCATTGCATAAATTGTTCAGGGCTCTGACAGGCCATTTAGCCCACCCAGTCTAAGGTAGTTTTATGCCTCTCACAAGCATTCATTCATGTGATTTTGTCTTACCATATCATTTTATTGTTTTCCAATGTGTTTAGCCAGCTTACACTTGATTGCATGTACATGTCTTAGTGATTCCTCTTGACTCTCTATTTCACAACACAATTTCTTCCATGGATGCAATTAAAACTGTGAGCACCAATTATTCTTCATAGCAGATGGCTGACCTAATGTGGCCACTGCTAGAAAGCAGCAGCTGTTCAAACGCTATTCCAACTGAATAGCATATTACAATATAGAAATCAGTATTAAATAATTCCTCAGTGTCTATCAGGCTGTTTCACAGCATTTACACCTATACAAAGAAATAATTACACCTAAGTTATCTGGAAGACTGATTTAAGATTTGTACAAACTATAAGTGGCATAAGTTCAATGCAATCAAGATTAGCAGAGGATAGAACATGTGTTAATATGAATTAGGAGGAGAAGGCCATTCAAGTCTGCTGTGCTATTTGATAAGATCACATCTGATTTAATTGTCACTTCTTTTTCCTTGTTTACCCTCTATACCCTTTGATCCTTGTCAGTCAATAATCTAATTAATTACACAATCCATAAACTGGCTAATAGGGTGTGGAGACATGTGTAGTCTACAAGTTTGCCAAGAGTGCTAGAAAGAAACAAAAAAAAATTGAAACAAAAGTGGTTCATTTGACCCAGAAGTGGCTTCATAATCACGTCAGTCACAGAACTTCCTTTTAATTCCAATTCATTGACCTTTACCATATCACTTAATATTTTTATTTCCCAAGTAAACAAGACTCTTTTGCTTTTTTGTTAATTCTAATCGATTTTACATCTTCTCCATAAATAATTCAATTTCTCTAGTACTGGTACTGTACATCAAATCCAGCAGTGGATTTCATCATTGAATATACCCTTTCTGATCTAATAGGAGGAAGGTTATTAAGAAAAAAATCTGGACGGAAGATCATAAAGAAAGCAGCTGAAGGCTGGGCCTAGGACAGTACCTTGAAGAATACTTGCAGTAATGCCCTAGATCAAGATGAATGATTTCCAACCACCACAACCACCTTCCCTAGTGCTAGGTATGACTCCAAACAATGGAGAGTTTTTCCCTTGATTCCCATCAACTCTGTATTGTGACGACTTCTTGATGCCATACTTGGTCGAATGTTGCATTGATGTCAAGGGCAGCCACTCTCACCTCTTCTCTGGACTTCAGCACTTTTACCCTTGTTCGAACTAAAGCTTTAATGAGGGTAGAGCCCAAAGTGAATCTCAGTGAGCAGGTTATTCCTTAGCAAATAGCACATTAGCACTGTTGTCAACCCATTTCATTACTTTGCTCATGACTGAGATGTAGCAAGTATATGGGTTTTCAGAAAGCTTTTGATTATGTCTCAACTAAGAGGTTAGTGCGTGCTAAATCAAAGTGCATGGGATTGATGGTAATATACTAGCACTGAGAATTAGCGAGCAGACAGGAAACAGACGATAGGAATAAATATGCTTTTACAGATTGGAAAGTGGCAAGGTATTGCAGAGATCAATGTTTGGACCCCAGGTCATTGTCAATCACTCGCTAATGAGTATGATTGCCTTTCTAGGAAATTTTATGTCACTGGTCATAGATTCTGTGTGTCCTTGTATGGCTGATGATCCTGATCCTAGAGCCTCATCTCCAACTACACATTTGGCAGTTGTTTCCAGGGGATGAAACTGGTCCTTTGTCTTGGGATTGCTGGCATTCCTTTCTCCAGATCCTTTTGCACAGTTCCTCTTGCTGATGGATATTCTTAAAGAATTGTGTCCCTTCATATAGGAAGTTCCTCCAAGTCAGTTTCTTCTGAACAGGGTCTCTCAAGTACTGACATCTATCTGGCATTTCTTGAGGGAGGCCTTCAGGGATCTTTGAAATGCCTCCTTTGTCCTTCCCTCAATTGAGTGCCTTTGTTGAGCTGGGTGAAGATGATTTGCTTTAGCAGTTGGAACTTCCCAAACAGTGTTGATGGTACTTCTCAAGTACCACCTTGAGGTGGTATCTACATGTTGTCCAAGTTTTAGAACTCATAGAATCCCTACAGTGTGGAAACAGGTCCTTCAGCCCAACAAGTCCACACTGACGCTCAGAGCATCCCACTCAGACCCATTCCCCTATAACCCACGTAATCTACACATCCCTGAACACTACAGGGAATTTAGCACGGCCAATCCACCTAGCCTGTACATCTTTGGACTGTGGGCGGAAACTGGAGCGCCTGGAGAAAACCCACACTGGCATGGGGAGAATGTGCAAACTCCACACAGACAGTCGCCAGAGGTTGGAATCAAACCGGGGTCTCTGGTGCTGTGAGGCAGCAGTACTAACCACCGAGCCACCGTGCCGCACTAGAAGCCATATAGAAGAGTCAGAAGGGTGACTGTCTTATACACAAGGATCTTTGTATCAACATGAATGTGGAGGACTCCAGGTTTCCACAGCACATACTAACAATTTAAATGAGGGAATCAAATACTATATTTCCAAGTTTGCTGAGGAGGATTGAGGAACCATCAAGGTGATTCAGACAAGTTGAATGAATGAATAAGTGCATGGCAGATGTAGTTTAACATGGGTAAATGTGTTGTCCACTTCGATAGCAACAACAGAATGGCAAAGTATTATCTGAATGGTAACAGACTGGGAAATGTTGACGTACAAAGGGACCTGTATGTCCTTATACACCGGTCACTGAAACCAAGTATATGGATGCAGCAATCAATTAGGAAAGCAAACGATGCATTGGCCTTCACTACATAAATTTTTGCATACAGCAGTGAGAAAGACTTACTGCAACTCTACAGGGCCTTGACGAGACCACACCTGGAGCATTATGAGCAGTTTTAGTCTCATTATCTAAAAGGTACTCGCCAAAGGAGGAGTGCAGAAAAGGTAGAACAGGCTCATTCGTCGGATAGCAGGTTTGTTATCGGAGGAGACTGGGTTGATTGGACCTGTACTCACTTGAGCTGATAAGAATGAGAGAGGATCTCACTGAAACAAAAAATTCTGACAGGGCTGGACAAGCTGGAGGCAGAAATGATGTTTCCCCTGGACAGGGGACCCAAAACAAGGGTTATTATGTAGGCCATTTCAGTTTGAGATGAGGAGAAATTTCATCACTCAGAGTGTGGCGTACCTGTGGAATTCTCTATCACAGCAGAAGCTGTCATTGAACATGTCTAAGAAAGAAGCTGACAGATTTCTAAAGGCTCAAGGTATCAAGGGGTATGCAGATAATGCAGGAGTATGGGGTTGAGACAGAACATCAGCCATGATCATGTTGAATGGTGCAGCAGGCCCGATGGGCTGAATGGCCTACTGCTGCTCTAATTTCCTAAGTCTCTAGACTGATAGGGAGATAATTAACTGGGTTGGGTTATCCCTACGTTTTGCACATAGGATGTAGCTAAGCAATTTCCCACATTGTCAGGTAGATGCAGTGTTCTACCACTGTACTCGAACAGCTTACCTATGGGCACAGCTGGTTGCAAAGCCCAAGCCTACAGCAGTATTGCTAGAGTATTATCAAGGATCTTAATTTTGTTTTATTCAGTGACTTCAGCCATTTGTTGATACATGGATTGAAACAAATTTTTTGATGACTGCCATTATTGATACTGGGAACCTCAGAAAGAGGCCAAGATTGATCATTCACTTGTCACCTTGGGCTGAATATGAATGCAAATGCTTGAACCCTGTCTTCTGTACTGATGAAATGGGTTTCCCCATCATTCAAAGTGGGAATATTTGTGGAGCTTCCATCTCCTGTTGCTTAATTGCTTACTACCATTCAAGACCACATGTAGTAGGACTGCAGAACCTACATCAATTGATTGCAGTATCACTTAGCCTGTCAACTATTACATTTCAATGTGAGAAGCAAGATGTAACGGGCTAATTAAAATCTGAGATGTGAAATGCAGTAAAAAGACTAGTAACTGCCTGGTTAAAACATTCCAAATATGTGATGGAAGTGCATTCACTGTGGCCATATTAATCTATGGGAAGTTTTCTTCCAGTGATGCCATTTTGTTTGTAGATGTGTGTCAACTCATTTGGAAAAGATTTTTGTTGTAAATATTCCTGTTGTCTTGTGCCAAATTAAATATTTTAGTGTCTAAGAAATTTAAGCTTTCCTTATGCATTGTAGCTTTAGTTTAATGGAGAGTTGATAATTATTGAAAATATTGATGAATATTTCTAATTCTGCTTTTGTGTGAGTTCAAATCTCCCACATCAGCACAAATACAAATATTTGTTTCCACGTGACTGCACTCAATAGATCAGTGAGAAAGAGAAAGCTTAGAAAACCAAAAAAACCCCCAAAAATCAAAAAGTAGCCTTTCAGGTTAAGACCCTTCAAAAACTTTGTGCATAGTACAGTAGTGTCAGACTGCTAAGCCTTCGTATAATGGTAATGAAGACAACATTACCACTGTCTGGAAGGTTTGGCATTTTCATTCTTTTCTAAATCTAGGTACACCTACAAAATGAAAACCTAGGATCTCATTGATTACTGAGACATAATTAGTTCAAACTGCCTGAAAATGTCCCTTTTATCTATTCTCTGTGCCTTTAAATTTCCAAACATTTCCTTATCACTCAACTATCTGTCTCTAATTCCATGTTCTTCAATTTTAAACTGCAAATTCTTGAACAGAACCTTATCATAATCCTTCTGAAAATATAAACATGTGACATCAATTGATCTTCCTCTGTTTACCATCTTGGTGATCAAAGTACTTTCCTAGGTTAGACAGTCAAAATAGTTTTACAAACCTATGTTGTCTTTCTAATTATATGCTTCCAAGCACCATGCCTTTTACAATGGATTCAAGCAACTTCACCACTGCTGGCATTAAGTTTATTGGTCTATCATTATTTAGTTTGTCCTTTTACTTCAGTTTTGGAAAGCATTTAAATTTGCAAAAATGCATCACTGAAGTAGATTGGAGGTTAGGCTGCATTCTGATTTTCTGCTGAACTTTACTGCAATATGCAAATACAAGTCAAATTTTGCTGCTGTTGCTTATTTCCTGATAGCTGGTTCTTTCGTGGTTTTGACAGTTCTGGAAGGGAGATATTAAATGTTCATTTTCTTGGGTGGGGGAAATGGGGTGTGTTAACATAAAAGCAGGAAAACAAAAATAAAAATGGGTGAGGGATAGAAAATAGTGGTGAAGTTTTCTTAAAACAAACATTAATTGAATCAAGATTAAAAGCAGTCTTTTATCAATTCATAGTAAAATACATGAAACTTTAGCATTTTCGTAAATTTTAAACCTAACTTGCTAAAATTATGAACACATGCAACCCTCTTTCCAGTTTAACTGGTCCCAAATTCTGTTTTAATAGACTCTTAAAAGAAATCAAAGGCCAGCCTCTTATATTTTCAACTAATTTTAGGGAACAGTAAGCATTGGTATTATCATGTTATGACAAGCTAATAATAACCATTTTAAAGCAGCTTTTAGCTGCAATGAATTGTCTTTGATAATTGTGTGGGATATTACACTAAATGCAAAGTATCAAGTTCCCAGTGAGTCTTTGTGAACCACAGTGACATTGTACACCCATCCTGTTTTTTTTTTAATAAATTTTATGGATAATTCTAATTGTGGTGTGTTCTTTCATAATGGACAGAGCAAGCATTGCTAGGAGACAGCTTCACTTCTATGATTTCTTATAAAGTGAATTACTAATATAATCTAAAACAAAGAAATGCATATGCTGGAGAAACTCAGCAGGTCCGGCAGCATTTATAGAGAGGAAACAGAGTTAATTTTTCAAGTCCAGTGACTCTTCTTCAGAACACTCGAAATATTAACTCTACTTTCCATCCAGATGCTGCCAGACCTGCTGAGCTCCTCCTGAAATTTCTGCTTTTACTACTGGCCAAATTTGTTCTGCCATGCAGATGCATAGTAAAACCTAGGTACTTCTTTTAAAGGAGAGAAGTAAAATTACTGTTGGCACAGAGGTTACAAGAAAGATTATTTTGAAAGATATAAATGTGTCCTTATAGTCAAAGCAGCACAGTAGTAAGGTTGCAGAGTGATAATGCCAGTAGACCAGTAATTATGATGGTTAGACAAATGATCCAGTGGCATCGTATTCAAATCCAAAACTATCAATCATCAAAATTGGTGGTGTAGTGGACTGCCAGGAAGGTCAACTCAGAGTACAACAGGGCCTTAATCAGATGGATTGCTGGGCTGAGGAGTGGCAGATGGAGTTTAACTTAGATGAATGTGAGGTGCTGCATTTTGGAAAGGCAAATCAGGGCATGACTTACACATTTAACGGTAAGGTCCTGGGAAGTGTTGCTGAAAAAAAAAAAGAGATCTTGGAGTGCAGGTTCATAGTTCCTTGAAAGTAGAGTTGCAAGAAGATAGGATAGTGAAGGAGGCATTTGGTATGCTTGCCTTATTGGACAGTGTATTGAGTACAGGAGTTGGGAGATCATGTCGCAGCTGTACAGGACATTGGTTAGGCCACCTCTGGAATACTGCATTCAATTCTGATCTGCCTGCTATAGGAAGAATGCTGTGAAACTTGAAAGGGTTCAGAAAAGATTTACAAGAATGTTGCCAGGGTTGGAGGGTTTGAGCTGTAGGGAGAGGCTGAATAGGTTGGAGTTATTTTTTCCTAGAGTGTCAGAGGCTGAGGGGTGACCTTATAGAAGTTTATAAAAGCATGAGAGACACACATAGGGTGGAAAGCCAAGGTCTTTTTCCCAGGGTAGCAGAGTCCAAGACCAGAAGGCACAGATTTAAGGTGAGAGGGGAAAGATTTAACAGGGACCTAAGGGGTGACATTTCCACGTAGAGGGTGGTGCATGTATAGAATGAACTGCCAGAGGAAGTGGTGGAGGCTGGTACCATTACAACATTTAAAAGGCATCTGGATAGGTATATGAATAGGAAGGGTTTAGAATTGATATAAATCGAATGCTGGAAAATAAGACTAGATTAATTTAGGATATCTGGTCTGCATGGATGAATTGGTCCGAAGGGTCTGTTTCCATGCTGTACGGCTCTATGACTAATAGTAGAGACACTCAACATTCTAAAATGTTGTTAAGCCTATTTGACGCACCAATGTCTTTCAGGAAAGGATCTTTGCTATTTTACCTGGTATGGCTTGTAAGTGACTCCAATCACATGGCATTGCAGTTGTTTCATTACTGCTGGAGATAACCTTACAACCTATTCAGTTGTATTCAAAGTGGTGGTTTAAGGGTAATAAATGATTGCTTTGCCAGGAACACCATATTCCAAGAGTACATGAAGATATTCATACAATTCCCAATTTCAAGGACACAAATCTACATTCATCCTGACAGAGTTTTAGCCATTAAAACAGTCAGATTCAGACTTTGTTTAGTCTGAAGCCTGATGAATCAAATTCCACCTATATCAACACCGATAAGTCTGAACTGAAAGGACAAGGGACAGAAATGACATTTGTCATGCCAGGTTTCCAAAAGTCCAGATTTATTAGTCACAATGACTATCATTATTCCACAGATAGCTAAAGCAACTTCTAGAGTCTCCAATGCACAGAAAATACAGGAATTGCTGTCAGTGATTCTACTCTTCTATAGAGGACAATGATGAGTCGCCTCCAGAGTTAAATTAGTGGGAAATCTATGAATTGACGAGAACTTGCACAAGACTAGCCTTACAGTAAAAATCCTTAAAAATTGTCACCAAATACCTGCCTACAAAACTAACCTCCATTTTTGGAAAGTCAATTTTCTTCAAATTCCACATACGTTTTAAAATATGCTTTGAAACTTGTGATATTTAGTTCCTTTCCTAATTGAAGTGACAATTGTAAATATTTAATATACAAATGAAGGGATTCAGCGCTTTTAACTTCCTGGCTTGCTTTCTGAATGAGTACATCAATGTGATTTGCTGCCTAGTCTGCTTGCTGACAGTATGGCTGCCATTGCAGGAGGTCCTCTTTACTTGACGCTGGATTTAAATTGATATCAGGCAAGAAGAAAACCAGAGAGATTGCTAAGTCTTTGTGGAAACGTTTCTTTGAAGCTAGTGGTAAACATTATTACTTTAGCACTACCTGCACAATTTAGCTCAGTAGTGACCAGGTCCCTTTGATAGATAAAAAGCAGAAGATCATACTTTCTTCAAGAGACAATGCACAAGCTATATTTGCATTATTGCTTGGCAGATGGAAGGATGACAACACTTAAGGGAAGATGCAAATAAAAAAAATGATATATAAAATAAGAAATCATTCAACCTATTGTGCCCCTATCAGCGCTCAGAGCTACCAAATAATCCCAAAGTCCTGTCTTTATTTTCCTAATAGCCTTACCATGTTTTCTTATTTAGGCAATAACTTTCTAAAAATAATTACTGAATCCACATTGAGCAACCTTTCAAGCAAGCCATTCTTGATCATGATAATTTGCTGAGTAAAAACATTTCTCCTCATCATTCCCTGGCTTAATTGCCAATGGTTGTCAGTGTGCCCGCTGGTTATGAATCTTCACAATAGAAAAGCAAGCCATTAAGGCAGGTTCACCTCGAGTAGGAAATTGCTAACTTAGAAAACTTCAACCATTACAAATGTGAAAGCGATGTGTTTATCATTATACCAAGATGTACAACTAAATCTATGTTTAAAATGGAAGTACTTTAAATAGTTTTAATTGTTCAAAGGTGTTGTACAATAGGTAAAAAAAATTATCTGAATGTAATTTAGATAAAAATTAAGAATTATCCGTCACTGTCCTTTTCTCAGGTACAGCTATGGATAATTTGTATTAAAATATTACAAAACAAAAAATAATGACAGTACTACCAGGGAGAACCATACCATGGAACCACATACATGCACACCATTCTTCATCAATAGAGAACAGAAAGATAATTCATCCATGTCCACAAGGAAACAAACTAACTGTGAAAATAGAAAATAGGTAATTACAGATCTGAAATGAATAGGTTGGCACTTGTAAAACATGGAGCTGATGAAAGAACACAACCTGAAAGATTCGGTAGTATTTTACTACCTGTTGTTTTCTCTGCAACCTGACCAAACATCAGTCAGGAGCCTGCCCACCAAAAATGCCAGCTGTCCCAGAGTTTTTTAACACCTGGAAGGGGCATTATTTGTCTCAGAGTGAAATTTATGATTCGATCCCCGTAGGATGTCCCACTTTAAAGTACTTAGTAGCACCGGGTTTGATACACCATCACTGCTAGACACGATCCATAAAGCAATGCGGTTATGGAAACTAGACAGAAGTGAAATTTCGGGTAGCAACAGGACCTAGCTGAGAGAATCCAGGGAAGGGAGAGAGGGGGTTGGGGTACCAGCTTTGACATGTAATGGAGAGGATTAAAGAGAAGATTGAGGGAGTCGTACCTTCAATGGACACAGGGGCTGCCAAACTTGGATGCTCTCCACTCCAGTCCATGTACAAGGACATGCTGACAGGCTACCAAACTGCTGAGAGCTTCCCCTGGCCCTGGGCAAGACAGCAGCACAGGTGTGATGAGGCCATTATGTTGCCATTGATAGGTTACTTTTTTTTCTCTATTCATTCACGGGATAAGGCCGTCGCTGGCTCGGCAGCATTTATTGCCCAGCCTTAATTGCCCAGGGGGCAGTTAAGAGTCAACCACATTGCTGCGGGTTTGGAGTCACATGTAGGCCAGACCAATAAGGATGGCAGTTTCCTTCTCTAAAGGGCATTAGTGAACCAGATGCGTTTTTCCGACAAATTGATAATGGATTCATGGTCATCATTAGACTCTTAATTCCAGATATTTATTGAATTCAAATTCCACCATCTGCCATGGTGGGATTCAAACCCTGGTCCCCAGAACATTATCTAGGTCTCTGGATTAACAGTCCAGCGATAATACCACTAGGCCACAGCCTCCCCTAAAGGGCTTCAACAGGCCTAAGTTCAGACAGACCATCTGACACCCACACTGCTCACGGTAAAATTGGGAGATAGGTCACAGGTAGCTGGTAAGATGGTGGGCAGACTGTGCAATGCTTTTTAAAAGCCTCGCCGTGCCTTCAAACACACCAGCGTGGGTTCATAAAGTCCAGCCCAGTAACTTTTTCTTTCTCTCCACAGGTGCTGCCAAACCTGCTGAGAATGTCCAGCATTTTATGTTTTTATTTCAGTTAAATGTAGTTCATCTTGTAGATAAACCTCACCTAATCTTCTGCCAGAGATTTGCAACAGGCTGAGCATTCAGTAATCCTGTATATTATCTAAGCCTTCACCTTATGTTTTAAATTCTAACATTTGGACATTAATGTAAGTGTAAATGAGATAGTGTAGTAATAATTAGGATCTGTGATGTGAGCGGGGGAAAGGGTTGAAAGAAAAGGTAAGAGTAATGCATCGGGTTTGATCTCGGCCGGAAGTTAGTTGCAGCCCAATGATTTTCCTCATAGCCCTTAGGGATGGGAGAAATCTGCCAGTGTTCCTATTACTGATACAAGAACACAACAAATATGAGCAGTAGATGAACAATATGGCTTACTAAGCCCACTCCACCATTCAGTCATGATCACAGTTGATCCTGGATTCAACTCCATTTCCGTCGATTCCCTGAGACTCTCAAAATCTGTCTATCCCAGACTTAAATACATTCAACAATGGAGCATCCATAACCTGTCAGGGTCAAACATTCCAAAGATTTACAACCATTTGAGTGAACGGATTTCTTCTCATCTTAGTCCTAAATGATTGGCCACTTATCCTGAGTCTCCATGTTTTAGATTCTCCAATCAGCAAAAACAATCTTTCAACATGTACCTTATCAAGCCCCTCCAAGGATGTTGTAAGTTTCAATTAGGTCACCTATCATTGATCTAAATTCCAAAGAATATGGATCCAACTTAGCATCTCATCATAGGTCAACACCTTCATCCTGGAGACCAACTTAATAAACATTTTCTGTACCACCACTAATGCAAGTGCTTTTATTAATGTGGAGAACAAAAATGCACTCAGTATTCCAGGCCGGTCTCACTAAAGCCCTGCTCAAATATAACAAGAATTCTTTATCCTGTACTTCAATCTCTTTGAAATAAGGGCTAATATGCCATTTGCCTGCCTCATCTTACAGGAAATTGGTGCAGGTTAATGTCCTTTCCTCTTTTCTGGCCTTTTCCTGTGACTAAATAGTCTGATGGCACTCAGTCTCCATATGATAATAACCAATTAAATCAGGTGTTCGAGGGTTGGGCAGTGGTGTGGAGAGATCGCCATGGAACTATTTTGCAGAAAGAACACATTTAGAGGAGAAAAGGGAATTAATTTCTATTGATATAACGCGTTTTACATCCTCAGGATTTTCAAAAGCAAATGAATTTCTTATGTAATGCAGTCTCTGATATTTTGAACTCAAATATCGCAGCCAATTTGCACTCAGTAATGTCACATGAACTCCAGTGAGATGAATTACTACAAACTTATTTCTGGAGGAATAATCATTAACAAGAAATTTGAAGAATCAGAACAAGTTACATTTTGATAAAGTACCAAATGAGCAATTATTACACAAGATCAGTGTGGGCCTCAACTATTTACAAAATATCTTAATGACTTCAGGGAAGAAACTGGCTACATTGTATCATCGGCATATGTGACTACAGATAGCTAAGACATCAAGTTATAAGGACAATACAAAGAGTTTTCAAAAAGATATAGGTAGGTTGAATGAGCAGGCAAATGTAGTATAATGTCAGAAAAAAGTGACTTGTCCACTTTGACAAAAGGCAGAGTAGTACTTAATGGAGAGTGACTGCAGAATGCTGCATGACAGGCAGATCTAATTGTCCTTATAAATGAATGTCATGAGGTTAGCATGCAGTTACACAAAATAGCTAGTAAAGAAAATGGTGTGTTAATCTCCATAGGGCACTGGTGAGTACAGAGTACGGTTTTGACCGTTTTGCTTAAGGACAGATATACTTACATTGTAAGACACTAGAAGGGGTTCACTCGGCTGAATCCTGGAATGAAAGGGTTGTAATATTCTGAAGGAGCTTGGTAGGGTAAATACTGGAATGATGCTTACTCTTGTGTGGGAATCTAGATCAAGGGGGCAAAGTTTAAAACTAGGAATTCCCATTTAAGATGGAAATGAGGAATTTATTTTCTGAGAGGTTATTTCACCTTTGGAATTGACTTCCAGAGTGAGCAGGACAGGCTAGGTCATCAATTACACTGAAGGCCAAGTTAGATTTCTAGTTGACAAATGAATTGACGGTTATGACAGATAAGCAAGAAAGTGGAGGGAAGGTTAGTCAGATCAGCTATGATCTTATGACATGGCAGGGCTGGCTCGATGGGTCAAATGGCTTACTCCTACTCCCATTTCTTGCGATCTCGTAATCTTAAAATGCCCATCTTTTAATGGTACTATACTATATTCACTGAGCGGGCTAACAAGGTTTCAGCTTAATATCTCATCTTAAAAACATTACTTCAAAAAATAGAACACTCTCTCAGCACTCCAGTGAAGTGGAGATTACATGCTCAATTCCTAACAGAGGCAACAGTGCTACCAGTGAAACACGGTTTACAATAAAAGGAGAGACAGTTTAGAGGGGTGAATGAAAAAGAGAAGAATATAGCTAAATTCAAGAAGTGCTAACAATTAATTTTCAACAAGAAAACTGGTCAAAAGATTTACAAAATAATACTGATTTCTAAGATAAGCCAGCAGTGAGAAAATAAAAGAACACTGCCACATTCCAGAATTCAGGAGGCATTGTTACTGCAGTAATTAATCAATGATTCACTAATCCAAGTTTAAATTGCAAGGCAATAAAAATCTAACTGTAAAATATCATCCTGACAACTGAAATTGACCAGTAATTTTAAAAATCTGTTTTAAGACTATATGCTAAGTTTTTCTCAAATATCAATGTTCCAAAACAACAAAATGCAACACCCAACCATGATCTTACAGCATTAGTAATAAAATCATATTTAGTTATTCCAAAACAAAAACTTTGCATTACACTGTTATATATTTAATGCAAACTAGTCTAGGTAACAAATTTGCTTGACTTGCTATCCCAAATGATACTAATGGTCTTTAATGCCTTGAGAGGGTTAACTGAACAAGAATTACTTACTGTGCTCTTTGCCTTGTCCTGCAGCGGTGCACACGCTGGCTTGTGGAGTGACTGGCATCAAGGCCTGACGAATGGCCTTCTCCCAGCTTTGAGCAACATCTAAACCTACTCCTGTGGCTGCCAGGGCATGATTCTGGTAGTTGCCTCCGAGATTCTCTCCAACATAATACACCATAGTGTCAGTTATGATCTCAAAACAGTGAGGGTTGCTGCCTTGAGCCAGATTTGTAAAATCCCGAGGTGGATCCAACTGCAGGATTTCTGATAATGGGATTTCCTAAGTGAGAGAGATCAAAGACCTGCCTTAGAAAGAGTCTGCAAACATTAGAAGAGTGTGTTTTCAAACCTGCATTAGCTGTTAGCAGAGCAACGTGAATAAGTCTAGAAATACATTCTGTCCTTTGATTATATGCTGATTACGTGTCCAACCAACCCAAAAACGTTCAGCCAATGAGCCTGAATCATTTCTTGACTTCCTGCTTAGTCTCATGGTTTACAACTTGTAATGAAGGCTGTGGTGGTTAAAGTAGAGACAGATGCAAAGATATTAGCACGTCGCTAAAATTAGAGGCAGTGTTTTAGCCTTTCATGAGCTGACACTAGGCAAAAATTTTACACAGAGGATCAGACTAATGGCCTTCAGCTGATGTGCAGCATTGATGGACTGATGCTGAATCCGAAACTCTCCTTAAATAATTAAGGGGGAAATCCCCACACAAGTAGTGACAAAGACTGGTAAAATCCCATGCAAAGGGACTGTCATTTTAGAATTATATATTAACTGTATACAACTGAAAGGAAATGATAAAATGCTAAATATGATGATAATACAGCAATTTCTGTGTTACTTTCAGTGGAAGTTATGTTGATGTCCCGTTGAAGGCTCAACAAACTAAGTTTCATAAAGCAGTTACAACGTAGCTATCATTTCCACATATTTATTTATTATGATGTTAAAGTTTGGACCAAGATAGTAAATTAGTTTTGCATATTTAAAAGATTTTCAAGTCCCACTGATATTGGTAATAAATCATCCAAACAGATCAAAAATGGATGACCAATTTATTACATAGCTATATCATATTCATATGCTGCCTTAAGTGATAATTAACTGAAGAAACATTTTCCTTTATCTACACTTAAATAAGCATTAAAGGCAGCTCAACGCAGATGTATGGAATAACAGAATTTTTGTTCATAACTTCCTCTAAGTCTGTTCAACTGCTCCAATTATGTGGTGCTATGCAATAGCATATATAGTAAAGGAAGCAGTTAAGACACTTCAGCATAAAATAACACCACAGATGCAGTTGGAGAGCACAAAACTAAGTGAAGGAGTACATAATGCAGGGATCTGTCACAGTAAGGGTTAGATTCCACTCATGCACAATCACCACTGTAAGTTGACTTTTAAAGAGAAAAATACTGTGGAAATGGATAACAGATTATTTTTGTCACAACGCAGTATAAAAATAGGTTTGTCAAAAGCTTGAAGTAAAGATTACACCAATTTAAAATGCACCTTGGTAAAATGAATAATAGTCATGCGTGTGTTTCTATATGTACAAATATTGTAAAGTATCTTACTGTGACCTCCCAACCTCCACAAACCTCACATTTAAAACTACCCTGAACATATCTTGTTCCATCCTCACAGCCATTAGTCCCTTTGATCCACAATAGGCTCTATGAGCTATAACAGTTCTGGCTTCCTCAATGACTCAAGATTTAAATTCTTGGTGTTCTAAATCCTCCATGGTTTGAAATATATCACTCCATTGCAGGAACGTTAGCCAGCTTTAAAGGGAGCATCCCCAAACACTCTGACTCTGGCATTTATGATTTCAGCAGCTTAAGGCCCTAGACTCTGGATTTCTCTCTTTAAACTCAATACCTCTCTACCATGGACTCCTTTTCAAAGCCATCTTTAAAACATTATCTCTGACAAAGGTGATTCGGAATTAGTGGGAACTGCCGATGCTGGAGAACAAGGTGTAGAGCTGGATGAACACAGCAGGCTAAGCAGCATCAGAGGAGCAGGAAAGCTGGTGTTTCGGGTCTGGACCCTTCTTCAGAAATGGGGGAGGGGAAGAGGATTCTGAAATAAATAGAGAGAGAGGGGGAGGCGGGTGGAAGATGGATAAAGGAGCAGATAGGTGTAGAGGAGACAGACAGATCAAAGAGGCGGGGATGGAGCCAGTAAAGGTGAGTGTAGGTGGGGAGTTAGGGTGGGGACAGGTCAGTCCAGGGAGGACGGACAGGTCAAGGAGGCGGAATGAGGCTGGTAGGTAGGAGGTGAAGGTGGGGCTTCAGGTGGGAGGAGTGGATAGGTGGGATGAAGGACGAACATGTTAGGGAGACGGGGACGAGCTGGGCTGGCTTTGGGATGTGGTCGGGGGAGGGGAGATTTTGAAGCTTGTGAAGTCCACATTGATACCACTGGGCTGCAGAGTTCCCAAGCGAAATATGAGGTGCTGTTCCTGCAACCTTTGGGTGGTATCGTTGTGACACTGGAAGAGGCCGAGGATGGACATGTCATCCAAGGAGTGGGAGGGTGAGTTGAAATGACTCGCTTTTGGGTCACCACTCCAAACATTGCCTCCTTTGATTGCCTTCTCAGGGCAAGTAGGGATTGGCAATGATGTTAACCTTGCAGCATTGCCCAAATCTCAAAAATAAATAACAAGTTCTCAAAATAGTCCATCACCTATGTCATTGTGCTGGAGACCAGCGTGTTGGCAATAGGTACAACAATGTAAACCAATGTTTCATATAATACTGTTCATAGTGTGCATTATTACATCCAGAACAAAAAATATAATCTGCCACACAGTTTTCCTCTATCAATCTCTTATTCTTTCCTTCTCTTGTATTTCTAGCTTCTTGTCTTTTTCCAAGCAACTTTTCTTATTCTGTTTATCTTTCTCTTTCACATGCTCTTCCTCCACTTCCTCTCTCTCTCTTGCTTTCACTCGCTCAAACACAACCAGAAAGGCACAGTTCCTCGTACCCACTCATGCTCGCAATCATCCATGCTTTTGCTCAATCTCAAATCTTTTCTCTCCCTCAGTGCACGTACCTCTACCTACAACCAGTACCTTCCATAACATTATAACATTAGCCACAACTTTCCTATATTAATTGTTTTCTAAATCTCAGATTAATAACTGATAAATCCATACTTAGGCTATTTGTCATGTACACTGGTCTTCTGCTATTCTCCAATGCCTCACAAAAACCACTGTGCATGTTTACCACATATTTCTATTTAAAAAAATGTCTATTCACATGAGCAACGGTACCACATCTTACATTCAAAAAAAAGTACTTTTATTGACACAACTGATCATCTTATTTAATTAATTTCAATTGCGCCAGTCATGTAAATATAAAAAAACTCTAATCCCTTGTAAACATTAGTCTTTAATTAAGAAACAAAACTAATCCCAAATATCTAAGCTGAGTTTAAGGAAAATGCTTATGCCCATCAACTGAACATAATGCCAAAAGATGGAGGCTCCAAATCTCTTAAGACGAACTCTAAATAATGCAGTTTCACCATATTTACACCACAGAAACTGATGATCAAAACTATCTTATGGATCTTAATCAAAGTAATAAGCACTCAGTGAGGAATGAGACTTTTATAAGTTTCATATGAATGCACAAATGACTGGTATGAAAACTGACAAATACGTACATGACTGATAGTTAGTCACTTGACATTTATTCAAGGCAAGGTCAGATAAATAAACCATTTTTAATATAAGAGATCACAGATTCCGCCACAATTTTGCCTTTCCAAACTTTGACAGGAAAACTGGCTAATGGTCCAAAGCCATTGAGTCAATGAAGCTGAATGTCAGCCAAGTAGTACAGGTATAGGATGGCCGATATAATTCTGCCTACTATCTCATTTTGAAATCATGCTGTACACAAACTTGTAGCTTAACTTCATATGGCATAACAAAGGCCACACCTCAAAAGCGTCTCAATAGCTGGAAATCACTTTGGGGTATGAGATCATGAAACTCCTATACAAATGAAAGTTAATTTTTTTTTTCACTTTAAATTCTCGTCTTTCTGTTCGAATTTTCAGGGGAAAACATGCAGACAATTATTCAATCATTCTACCCTCATATCTGTGCAGGTACCAATGAAGGTAAGTTCTAAAACATTACATTAAATTAAAAGCAAAGTCTCATTTTGTAAATTATGTAATTATATAATAGTTTACTATCTGTGGCAGTGAACAGTCCATACAACTCATCCAAAGTCAGAACAATATCAGATAAAGTGAGGAAACCGTAACAGTAACGACATTCAAGGTGCCTTTAGTCACTGGTCCGAATTTTATTGCAAACACAACCTCCTACCTGGCCCCCATCTCTACCCAGACTGTAATTAGGTAGGCTCTCCACCACAAGGAGGCAGGCAGCCAATTTCCCAAGCTGTCAGCATTTTGCTGATAGTGAAAAGATCAAAACAGCGCAGAGTGAGGTCAGGGCCAACTAAATGGAGGTAACCATCCAGCGGAAAATGAGGGGGATGGGGAGGGCATTTGTTTTAAGCAAAGAGAGGGCCTCAGGGAGGGAAGGTGCCACCTGCAGCCCAGTTATTCCCTGGAGGGACTTTCCCTCCACTAGTAGGTCTCTCTAATATTTCAATTTAGTTTTTCCCCGTATCTCCTGAATGCAGCAGGCCTCCAGCCTTCATCAGTGGTGACCACTACTCCTGGTGAGACTAGTGAAGCATTGTTTCTCTGACCAGGCCAGCTGGCTGCCTGTATGTAACAGCAATTCATATTTTCTGCTGCTATTGGGTTATCCATCCATTTGCAATTAGTTCAGACATGGAATTAGAATATTTCACTATTTTATCAGTGAAGCAAGATTAACTTTTCTTTAGAAAGAAAATCAAAAACATACACTGTAATACTTTGGTGATAGTGTTTTCAATTTCCTTCAACCTGTACCTCTAAGCCTACATTTTTCTAAGTAAGCTTCTCCAGCTGGTAATTTATCTTCATTTTATTCCGAAGATAATTTATAAATATGTTAAAGGGAAGGGGCTAATCAGGGAAAGGGTAGGCCACATTAGGGACCAAGGGGGCAACTTGTGTTTGAAACCGCAGGATTTTGGAAGGTGTTGAATGAATACTTCTCTTTGGTCTTCACCGAACGTAGGTACGGAATTCAGGAAAAGGGACTGTGAGGAATTTGCACGGTTTGACATAGGAAATGGCGAGGTCTTGGAGGCTCAGTCAGGCTTAAAAACAGTCAAATCCCCTGGCCCAGATGAATTGCATCCCAGGCTGCTGCGGGAGGGAATTGCAGGGGCTCTGACACAAATTTTTAATTCTTCTCTGTCCACAGGGGAAATGCCAGAGGACTGATGGACAGCTAACCTCGTTCCACTTTTTAAAATGGATGGTAGAGATGAACCAGGAAATTACAAACCAGTGAGTCTCATGTCAGCAGCAGGGAAATTACTGGTGAAAATTCTGAAAGATTGAATTAATACCCACTTGCAAAGGCTTGGGTTAATTAAAGATAGTCAGCATGGCTTTTTCAGAGGGAGGTCATGCCTAACAAATTTGTTGGAAATTTTTGTAGATATGACCAAGTGCGTGGATGAGGGAAGTCCAGTTGATGTAGCTTATATGGATTTTAGCGAAGCTTTTGACAAGGTCCCAGTTGGGAGACTGATTGAGAAGGTTAAAAGCTCATGGAACTGAGGAAAAGCACATGGCATTGAGGGAAACTTGGCGAGATGGATCAGAAATTGGCTTAGTCAAAGGACACAAAGGGTGATAGTAGAAGTCTGTTTGAGTGACTGGAGATCGGTGTGCAGCAGTGTACCACAAGGATCAGTATTGGGACCCTTATTGTTTTTTATATACATAAATGGTATAGGTGAAAATATGAAGGGAATGTTAAGCAAATTTACAGATGACACCAAGATTGGTAGACTGGTTAACAGCAAAGAAGATGATTGTAGTTATAGGAAGATATAGAAGAGTTGATCAGATGGGCAGACCAGTGGCAGTTGGTATTTAACCATGATAAGTGCAAGGTGATACACTTTGGAAGAAGAAACAAGGTGAGAGAGTATCTAAATGAATGGCAGGACACTGGGTAGCTTAGAAGAACAGAGAGATCCTGGGATAATTATTCACAGATCCCTGAAGCTGGCAGAGCACATGAACAGGATAGTTAAGAAAGCACACGGGACACTTGCTTTCATCAGTCATGGCACTGAGTACAAGAGCAAGGAGATAATGTTAGAGTTGTACAGAGCATTGGTCAGGCCACAATTGGACTATCTTGTGCAGTTCTGGTTACCGCACTACAGGAAGGATGCGATAGCACTAATAAGGGGGTACAGAGGAGGTTCACCAGAATGTTGCCTGGGATGAAGACGCTGAGCTATAAAGAGAGCCTAGATGGGCTTGGATTGTTTTCTTTAGAGCTGAGAAGACTGAGGGGGGACATGATTGAGGTGTATAAGATTATGATGGTATGGACAGGGTGAATAGACAGCAGCTGTTCCCTTTGGTTGAGGGGTCAATCACAAGATAGCATAGTTTTAGGGGAAAGAGCAGGAGATTCAGACGGGATCGGGGGGGAACAAACCATTTCACTCAGCAGGTGGTGGGATTCTGGAATGCATCGTCTGGTGAGTTAGTGGATATTGGAAACCTAACAACTACTAAAAAACATTTGGATGAATACTTCCAATATCATAACATTCAAGGCTACAGGATAAGTGCATGAAATTGGGATTATGGTCAGAAAGGCCTTTTCTGTGCTGTACAAATCTACGTATCTATGAGAACCCATATTAACTCTTCCCCGGGACTGAAACCAAATGCTCAGAATGGAATCCATTTAGAGGAGTCTTCCTTGTGCCTTATAATCTGGGGAAACCCCCAGCATGCAGGTCAGTTTAGATATGAGCCCCTTGGGAAAGTCCAAGAATGAAGTTTACTTTAGATAAGAGTCTGCTCTGAGAAAGACCAAGTATTGAAAAAAAATGGAGAAACTCCTATCTCTGAGCTTTGTGGTGGCTTGACAACAAGAAGGTTTTCTACCCTATATTCTAACTAGGAAATAAAACAAAGAACTGTGGATGCTGGAGATCTGAACCAAACGGAAACAGAAACTGCTGGAAAAACTCAGCAGGTCTGGCAGCATCAGAGGAGAGAAAACATGTTAACGTTTCAAGTTCACTTCTAAAGAAAGGTCACTGGATCCGAAAACAGTCCTAGATTCCATCAGGCAACCGTACAATCAAATTGTTTAAATGGCACATGGTTCTTTAAAAAAGTACCTTATTCTATGTGGTTTGCAACTAGAAGCATCATGATGATTTTGAGTGAAAAATTTAAAGAAACTGTTTAAGATGCAATTCAATTCAGATCTGCCCTCTCACATACACTTCAAATTGATAAGAAAGTGATAATGTGACTCAAAAACCTTGACCGATCTGTTCTTCTGGTACTCTAAAACAGGACAAATTTAGTAAATCTCAAATTTCACAAAGCTCATATTTGTCCAATTTGCTGATTTATAAAATTTAGCTCACTTGTATTTTCACCTTAAATTGATTTAAAGTGTCAGCTGTGACTCAGTTAGTAGCATTCTCACCTCTGAACCAGATTATTCATGTCCCACTTCAAGAATTCAGTACAGAAATCAAGGCTGACATTCCAGGGCAGCCCCAAAGGAAATTTTGGAATGAGGTGTTAAACTGAAGTCTGATTTCCTTTCTCGGGTGAAACTAAAATTTACAATGGCACTATTTTGACAGAGTTGAGAAGAGGTTCAGATGAAGGAGCGTAGGTGAGATAATGGAGGGAAAACAAATAGAACATAGAACATAGAACAATACAGCGCAGAACAGGCCCTTCGGCCCTCGATGCTGTGCCGACCTGTGAACTAAAATGTGAACAAATGGATGAAGAGAACATAGAAGTGGGTTGGATGGGGAGAGGGAAATAATGTAAGGGGAGTTGGAGGGACAGGATGAGGAGGGAGTTCTTCTGTGCATTGTACATCAAGACAATAATGCTTGTAGCCATTCTGACATTGATATGTGGGGCAGAGATCAATATCTGATGGACGCTTGCAACCAGATTCTTCAGATAAAGCAAGGTAGCAAAGAACTTTCATCTCACAAACTTAGACATCTTTCTTTATATTGTGAAAAGTATTCTTTAAGGTTGTTTCCAGCATCTGATCTCTGGGGGAATTTTCAGTGCTAGTTAATATTGTTGTAATAAAGAGAGTGATGTGAGGTTTGGTTTCAATTTTACATAATGTTTAGATGTCTCTTCCAATG
Source organism: Ginglymostoma cirratum (assembly GCA_024137785.1). Classification (NCBI taxonomy): domain Eukaryota; kingdom Metazoa; phylum Chordata; class Chondrichthyes; order Orectolobiformes; family Ginglymostomatidae; genus Ginglymostoma; species Ginglymostoma cirratum. The sequence continues at coordinate 15,568,510 of JAHRHZ010000018.1, forward strand.
TTCAATGTTCGGACATGAGAGAGGTGGTAGTTGAGATTCTGAGACAGGCATCACAGAGATGCAGATGATGTGGGGACCCTTGCAGAGAAGCAGACAGGCTAACAGCAAACCCGAGTTAGACTTGGGACATGAATATGAATAGGAGCATATCATCCAGCTGAGGCAGAAAAGGGGTTTTTGGGGGCATAGCTCCCTCTTCATTTCAGGCAAAAATCTGATCATCAGGTGTGAGGTATTCTTGATGTTTTTATATGTGACACAGGTCTGGTCCATTCCTAGAACCTGCCCCATTGCAGTCACCTTCTACTTTATACATAAGTCTAAGATGGAGTGTATCTGCAGGGGCACCACGTGCAAAGCTCTCGACAGGGGGAGAAGGAGTGAGAAGAATGTACCCATCACTGCCCTCATCCTTATGGCCACCTTTCACCTTTGTGTGCTGCTGCATCAAGCTGTGTGGAGACTGTCAGTATGCAAGCACCAAAAGTCACTATGTACTGAGGTTCTATTTGTCCCCAGCTGCTGCAAAGGATGGGAGTGGCCTCAGCACTGCGGAATGCTCCAAATAGTTGGACTGTTCCATATCACTTTTCCTTCATGGGAAAATTTGCAAAGTAAAACACAACTCCATCAGGAAGTGTTCAGGACGTAACATCCTCAAAACCCTGTGGGAAGAGGAGAGGGTGGATCCTGTCGGGTTGTTTCCTGAGCAGACCGTCAAAGTGATTTGGCAGAATGCCACATCACCAGAACTTTCAACAAGTACAAAGACATTGCTTGGTTGATGATGAGAACGGCACTGCCCATCAGATCCTTCATGTACACCCAACTCTCTGCACCACTGCACACTGTCCTCGAAGCAGCTGTGGAGGGAGGTGGGGTGGTTGTGGTGGTGGTACAAACTGTCACACATCTCCCTCTGGAATTTGCCTTTGCAAACAAAGTCTGGAGAGAGATGCAGCAGTTTATATCGAGGTTCATCATCTAAGGTCTTTTGGCTAGAGTATAGTGGGGGTCTGCTCAGTTATCAGACCTTCCCAGTACCTCAAATACATAAATAGTATAAGTAAGAAATACCTTTGAGATAGTTTGTTGGAACTGTTGGAAAAATGAAATGTCAATGTTTGTTTGTTCTCCACACGCAAAGACTGTACAGAACCTAACTACTTTAGTGACTATATATGTATACAAAGGTTTTTTTGAAGTTTTGAAAATAATTTTGAATAAGTATTTTTGAAATAAAAAAAATGAATAAGATTTTTCTCGCCTATACCTAAGCAGGAGTAAGGGTAAAATAAAAGCAAAGGTCCACATTTTCTTTTGGTTAAGGTATGTGTGGACAGCTTAGACCTGTGATTTGCACATCCTGCACAATGTGGGAAATCCTAGATGTTCCTGGCAGTCCGAATAATCATCTGTGAAGGAGGGGCCTCTGGCTGTAGCAACTTATGCTCCAGGTCTGTAAGCCTGAGCAGCAGCTGGGGGCACCACGGTGCATTCTTGAGGTTGAGAGGTTTGTGGTTTCAGGATGTGCCCTCTTGCAACCTAAAGAAGTGTAGGTGGAGGGGGAATAGGTGACTGCCAGATAGAACAGGAGGTCCAAATGGGTAATGATGAAATCCTCTAAATGCAAGTCACTTGCAATGAGTTTTTGGCCTTAGAAAATGGTGGGAGTTTAGTTCCTCTGTGAATGCCAACTAAATCCAACACCATGGTTCTATGGATCATCCAGCTGCTCATGGTGTGGAGGAAGAAGTGTGGAAGGCAATAACAGGAGGTAATACATTAGTGAAAGGTGTGGACGGTGCTTTTGTGGCTGTAGATGTGATTTCAGGATGGCATATGTCCAGTGCTAGGGTCAAGGATGCCATGGAACGGTTGCGGGACATTCTGAAGGGGAAAGACGAACAACTAGAGGTCATGGTCCGTGGTCCAATGACACATTAATAAAGAGAAATGTAGTCCTACAAGCAAACTTTATGCAGTGAGGTAGGAAACTGAAAAGCAGGACTTCAAAAGGCAGTAATCTCCATTTCTCCCTGTGCCACGCAATAGTGACCACATGAATAGAAGGTCAAAGCAAATTAATGCAGAGATGATGGAGGATTTATTTTGTATTCATTTACAGGTTGTGGACTTTGCTGGCCAGTCCAGCATTTATTGCCCATTTCTAAGTGGCCAGCAGGCAGTTAGAGTCAACGACATTGCTGTTGGTCTGGAGTCACATGTAAGTCATTTTTCCAACAATCAACATGGTTTGAAGGTCATCATTAGATCCTTAATTCAAGATTCTGATTGAATTCAAATTCCACCATCTGCCATTGCAGGATTTGAATTCGGGTCTCCAGAACATTAGCTTGGGTCTCTAGCTTAACAGTCTAGCAATAATATCACCAGGCCTCCCTAGATTCCTGAGACATTAGAACCATTTCTGGGGAGTTGGGACCCATACAAGTTGGGCAGGTTACATCTGAATAGGAACAGGAACAACATCCTCATGGGGATGTTTGTTAACATTCCGACGGCTGGAGCAGATTTAAACTAGATTGGCAGGGGGACAAAGTGACAAGTAGGGAAGAGAAGCTGAGATGGAACAACAAGTTAAAATATGAATCCATGTGGAAGCTAGAAGAGAGACTAGATAAGAAAGGAGTGAGTTTAGCAAGGGCGATATGGAATATATTTTAATGCTGGTAGCCTGAGGAATAAGATAAGGGTACATAGACATTGGGAGTATCACATCATTGCAACAGTAACAGTGGGGGATTTTAACTTGCCAAACATTAATTGTCATAGTTTGTGTGAAAAGTAAAGAGGGAACAATATTTTGAAACTGCATCCAGGTGATTTTGTTTTTTATCCAGTTAGTAGAAAGCCCAACAAGGGAGGGAGTAGTTCTGGTCCTAATATTTGGAAATAAACCTGGACAGGTGGAAAATACATCAATAGGGGAGCATGTTGGAGACAATGGGCATGACTTAGTCAGATTTAGGACAGTTACGGTAAATGATAAGAATGGGCTGTGAATAAATATTCTAATCTTGGGGTAAAGGGTAATTTACTAAAACAAGACACAATTTGGCCCATATGGACTAGGACCAGCTACTTGAAGATAAAGATAATACAGTGTGGAGCTGGAAGAACACAGCAGGCCAGGCAGCATCAGAGGAGCAGGAAAGCTGAAGTTTCGGGTCGGGACCCTTCTTCAGAAATGGGGAGGAGGAAGGGAGCTCTGAAATAAATACAGAGACGAGGAGTGGGGCTGGGGAAGTAGATGCGATGGTGACAGGTGAGTGCAGACAGGCAGTGGTGGGGATTGGTCAGTGAGGTGGGAGGGACGGATAGGTGGGAGAGAAGGTTGTGTCAGGTCAAGGAGGCAGGGATGAGAGGGAGGGTTGGTCATGGGATGAGGCCGGGGGTGGGGAGATTTTGAAAATTGGTAAAGTCCACATTGAGACACTGAAGATAAAAACTGTGTCTGTGGGAGGGATTCAAGAAAGAAATAGCTAAAGTACAGAAAATATATGATCCTGTGAGGAGAAAGGATGGGGTGAAGACCAGAGAATCCTGGATGTCGAGGAGCATAAAGGTTAAGATTAAGAAATTTCTTTACTCAGAGTGGTAGGAATCTTATGCTTGCTGCCTGAAATGGTGCTTGCGTCAGAAACTTTTGTAACATTTAAGTACATGTCGATAATCACTTGCTTGCCATAGTCTCCAGGGCTATGGACCAAAAGCTGGAAATTGGGATTAGTGTAGTTAGATCTCTCTTGCCCAGTGTAAACATAATTGCCAAATGGCTTGCTCCGTTTTGTAAATTTCCACGAATCAAAAACCATGGAGATAGTGGATGAATGCACCCTTGAAAGTGGCCAAATTGATCAGAGAAGAATGAATCACAATGGTGACCAATCAGAAAAAATGTTGCCCTCTCCACTCTCAGTACATTGAGCTGGCAAATTTTAAGAACTATTCTTCCAACCACTTGCTGCTTCTCCAAATAGTTATTTGTGGGAAGAACTCAGTCTGTGTTTGGAGAAACAGTGCAAATCTGAGGAACAGTGAACAAGGCTGGTAAGACTGGGGGAGTGTATGCATGCCAGGGTGAGCAGGGGGAGCAGCCATTTTGTCGGGTTGGTGAAGAAGATAGTGACTACTAAGTTGAGAGAGGGACTTGCAATGGTTGGAGAGTACAGTGGGGAAACTATAGCTGCAAAGAGGAAATGGGTGTGGGGAAGTAGTAAGTGTTTGCAAAGGTGAAGAGGAAAATGCAACAAATAGCTGGAAATGGGACAGAGAAGCGAGTGGCTGCAAAGGGAAGAGGCGAAGAGGCTTGTGCCTACTATATTTGCATGACATAATTTGCATTACATTCATCAGAACAGTGTTTCTATGTCAATCATCCATTTATAGTCATTCTAAAGTTCTCCTTGTCAGAATCCTCTGCGTCCCACGATCTGGTAGACTATGTTAAACCATCAGTGTCTGGATGCCTTACAAGGACGGTTACTTGTTACAAGTGACAACTGCTGCAACCATGGCTCATAACTCCATTTTTTAACTGCTGAAGGAAGCTGACTGTAAATGCAACAATGCCCATTTTTTGATTTGGCTTTCAGATGACAGGTCTGCTAAAGAAGAAGTCCTAATGCTCGGATAAGTCTTGAGGGGAAGTGGTGGGGGAAGCTTTGTGATACTGTCCAGGCAGTGTGTTGTATAATCTTTACATGCTATGCTCAGCATAACAGGAGCAGGCATACAGGAGATGTCATAGATGCTGATGAGCAGGGAAAGCAGTAGCGGACTTGTGTGGAGGAAGATAAGAGCATTGAGCAGGAGGAACATCACCTCGAGCTTGACAGAGCAGTGCCTGTCAAACACAACAGATCAGAGGGGACTTAATCAGCACCCTATAGTGTAAAAAGAGGATATTCAGCTGATCAAGTCCATACCAACCCTCCAAAAAGCATCCCGCTCAGACCCAGTGCCTGACCCTTTCCATGTAACGTTTACCACGGCTAATCCACCTAACCTATACATCTTTGGTCTGTGGAAGGAAACACATGCAGACAAGGGGAAAACATCCAAACTCCACACAGAAATTCACCCACGGCTGGAATCGAACTCCAGTCTCTGGTGCCGTGAGACTCGAGTGCTGACCAATCATCCACCATGCCGCCCAGTTCCATTAGAATGAGAGCTGGCTGAGTGATCACTCACTGATCGCAAATTTGTTGCTGCTCAAAAAGCAAGTGGTCCCTACGTGTTCTCAGAAACAAGTGCAGCTTTTGTCTGCCTTTTCTTCACTTTTGTTGTTGCTGAACAAAAGTGAATATTTTCAACTGCTGAAGGCTTACCAGAATGTGATGGTCCCACACTGAAGAATGAAAAGATATTAGGCTACTCTTGACATTAGGGAAATTAGCACACACACTTAGACTTGCTACTAAAATGGGATGACACTAAGAATGCGTAATCTGCTTAGCTTGGCTCTTAAAAAGCAATACATTTATGAATTTGACCTTGCATTTGCAAGATGTCAGCCACGCCACTGGTGCCCTCAGAAGCATTTCTTTTATTCCTCTCCCACTGTGTGAATGACAAACGGCAACTCCTGGCTGGCAGCACCTGACTGGGTGGATGGCTCGGATTTAAAAGTGGCATGTATTATGGCCTCTGTTGATATGAAAGGCAGAATGAGATGTAATGTATAGGTAATGAGGCAAGTTGCAGAGAATAGTAGGAAAATAAACCTCTATTAAACCTGCCCCATTGACACTTAGCTGATTTCTGGTAAAATTCAATCCAGAGTTTCTTTGTGCTGGTGGTGCAGGAAGTGAAAATTCAAGGTACTGGATGGGATGCTTTATCCTGGACGACATCAAGCTTCCTAAGTGTTGTTGGAGCTGTATTCATCCAGGCCAGTGGAGAATATTCCATCATTGGTACCTTGCAAATGGTGGACAGTCACTGGGCGTAGGGGTCAGGAGGTGAGATACTCTTTGCAGAATTCATAGCCTTTGAACTGCTTTTTAGCCACAGTATTTCTATGGCAGATCCATTTCAGTTTCTGATCAATGATAACCCCCAAAATATTAATAGTGGTTGGTTCAACAATGGTAATGCAATCGAATGTCTAGGATTGATGGTTAGATTGTTGAGGAAGGCTATTGCCTGGTGTTGCCTGGAAGAAACCTTTATGGAAAGCCAGTGTGATTTCCAACCAAATCATGGAACTATGGACGTACTTTCATGGCTAAACAATGCCAAGAGAAATGCCAACCACTATACATATCCTTCATCAGCTTGACCAAGGCTTCTGACTCAGTCAATTAGGAAGTGGTATGGAAGGCCCTATCAAAGGCTGGAAATTCATCAACATCCTTCATCTCCTCCACGACAAGATGTTGGTGATGGTCCTCACTGACAGTAATACGATGGAATCCTTTGAGGTCCTGGCAGGTCAAGCATGGATGTGTGACTACCCCACCCTTTTCTCCACCTTCATCGCCACAGTTCTTCATTTTATCAAGAACAAGCTCTCAGCGATGTGAGACAACAAGGCGTAGAGCTGGATGAACACAGCAGGCCAAGCAGCATCAGAGGAGCAGGAAGGCTGACGTTTCAGGCCTAGACCCTTCTTCAGAACCTGCTGTGTTCCTCCAGCTCTACGCCTTGTTGTTATCTCAGATTCTCCAGCATCTGCAGTTCATACTATCTCTCAGCGATGTGATTTTTTTTTTCTCTTTATTCATTCACAGGATGAGGGCATCACTGTCCAGGCAGCATTTATTTCCCATCCCTAATTGCCCAGAGGGCAGTTAAGTGTCAACCACATTGCTGTGGGTCTGGAGTCACATGTCGGCCATACCAGGTAAGGATGGCAGTTTCCATCCCTAAAAGTGGTCTACAGGATGCACGGAAAACTTTATCAACCACAACCAGTTGAAATCCAAGAAGAAAATAACACTGACATTGCTCGTGGAACTTCAGTATGCGGATGACAATGTCACCTCCACTCTCTGAGGAGACAAGCCTTCAATTCTTGTTTAACACCTTCTTGGAAGCATACCAAAGAATTGATCCAGCCTGAACCTCAAGAAGACTCAAGTCCTGTACCAAACCGTCCCAGGGCAGGTTCCGGTCCATCCTCCATTCAGATCACAGAATCATAAATCCCTACAGTGTGAAAGCAGGCCATTTGGTCCATTGAGTCCACACCGACCCTCCAAAGAGCATCCCACCCAGACCCACCTCCCCACCCTCTCCCTATAATCCTGCATTTCCCATGGCTAATCCACTTAGTCTGCACATCCCTGGACACCATGGGCAATTTAGCATGGCCAATAGACCTAAACTCAATGGATAAACCTTTCAATGGTTCCCTGCATGCTTACTTCAAAGGAATTCAACACTTTGTCAACACCTAAGAGAAGAAATCAACTTGGAGGAGCCTCGTAGAAAGAGACACAATCCTTCAAGAACACCCAGCGGCAAAAGGAATTATTGAAATGGAACCTGAGAAAGCAAAGCCAGTGATTGTGCCATGGACCAATTTTACCTTTCAGAAACACCTGCTGAATGTGTGGTCAAGGATACAGCTCTAGGATTGGGCTCATAAGCCACGCAAGGACACACATAGCTCCACACCAGTGACAGAGAATCTCCTAGATGAACAATCGTACTCGGTGAGTGATTGCCAATAAGATTTTCTCTTGTTGAGGAGTCTTCACTGCCTGGCACTTGTGTGGCACTAATGTTACTTGCCACTTGTCAGCCAAAGCCTAGAAGCCATCAAGATCTTCTTGTTTACGGACACAGACTGCTCCAGTATCTGAGGAGGCATAAATGGTGCTGAAAACTGTACAATCATGAGCAAACATCCACAATTCTGACTGTGGTGGACAGAAGGTCAGTGCTGAAGCAGCTGAAGATAATTAGGCTGATGACACTACCCTCAGGAACTCCTGCAGCGATGTACTGGAGTTAAGATGATTGACCTTGGACAGCAACATCTACTGTTCTTTTAAAGCCTTTAAATGCTAAAGCAACTAACCAAAATGTTTGTTCTTGCTCCTTAACTTTTCCTAAAGAATCTGTGTTTTCATTTCATTCTTCATTGCCGCCTTTCTGGATTAGTTGGATAAGCCTAAAGCAAAAGACCTACCTATTCAAAAGCTCACCAAAGCTAGGAAATGAACAGTAAGCTCTGAGGCAGCCATTTAACAGTGTTCATGTTGTGGAGCCAAGAGGCAGGTATCACAGCTAACAAGCTTGTCAACTGTGGGCACAGAATGTTTCAATGCAGTAGAAACTATTCCTTCTTGCTTTCATTAAAATTTCTGGAATATTTGGCTGAGTACTCAAATTTGACTTCAAACTCAGATAAAATAATCAAGCAATCAAAATTTTAATTGTTAACAAATGAAGCATTAAATAATAAAAATTAGAAACTGAAAATGAAACATCCTAAGGAAGGTGTATATGGTATGGTTTATACCTGCCCTAAACTAACAGTTCTCAAGGAAAAATTATGGTTTGAACTATTTACTGGATATAAATCGCTCAGGTTTTCATGCTATATTATGTTTGCTCCTCTAATTCAAATAAATCTAATAAAGAATTAGGCAAAGTAATAAATTGGTTTAAGGCAGCAAGATTCTTCTTCACACATTTTTTCCAATTCTTGACAAATAGTGCAAACGCTAACTACATTAAATGTTGCAGTTTGTAAGTTTAGACAATTTATGCTGCGATGTTCATTTTTAAAAAAAATTATTCACAAGATGCGGCCATCACTGGCCAAACCAGTATTTACTGCCCATCACTAATTGCATTAGCGGTAAGGATGGCAAATTTCCTTCCCTAAAGGACATGGTGAAGCAGATGGATTTTTCCAACAACTGGCAATGGTTTCATGATGACTATTGAACTCTTAATTCCAGATTCTTTTCATATTGAATTGAAGCTCCACCATCTTCGTGGTGGGGTTTGAATACGGCTCCCTAGAACATTACAATTATAAAAAACGTAAAACAGATTTGATCATGTGAACGTGCTTCTACCTTAGTGCCACTTTTGTTTGAAATTGCTTCTCTCATTTGGGGCAATGTGACAAGCAGGTCTTTACAATCACTGCATTGAACCCAACAGAAAGTCATTCTCTTCTCCAGATGTCAATTTTAATATTTGCATCAAGCTAGATCTACAACAGAAGAAGGGTAAAGATGGACTCACCAGCCACGGAGTACTACTACAGGTTTTCTGCAAGGAATCAAAGAATAAAAGTACTTCCTCCTACCAGAGTGCTGTTAAGCTACTATGGGAATGAAATGAGTGGTGATCAGAAACTTCAAATCAGGAAAGCGATTTGGGGGCAAGTCAGTCACTTAAATATAACTCTGAACAAATTGCTGAGAACAGCTTCAGAAGTGGGCTGGGAACAAGTTTCTCACTTACCCTTTTAACCACAGGATACATGTGCCTGGGAAAGACCAGAAGAGAAACAAGGGGAGAAAATAGAAAAGTTATGTAAAACACCCGACTTTGTCCCTATCCCTCACTTTTCTTCCCCTTTCACTGACACTTATCTTTTCAAACTTTCACAAACAACTTGGATAAAACATTTAGGATAAAACATTTAGAGTTCCTCTTATCTAATATTAATTTTCCTCTCCATACATTTACAGTCTTGCTGACTTTTAATTTACTATTTTTCCCTTTTTTCTACTCTTCAAAATCACATTTTGACATGAGTTATGTTACCTCTTTGTGCATCAAACAACAGTACTCAGTTGCAGGCAGCAGTGTGATCTTCATTCAGAATTAATGTGCACAACTGTAGTAAGAAACATAACATTATATATCTCCCAGTTTCTGTGCTTGGAAGTTACATCATTGTCATTGCACAACTTGCAGTCACTGTAAATGTGGGCAACTGACCAAGTTTCTGCACAGAAGTTTTCTGCATGCTTTGATTTAATTTATTGAACAATGTTTATTTTCAGTGCTCAGAAGGAAATTTAAAATTGCTCAAATTTACTAACATGTACACAGATGATAAAGGCAAACAAAAATAGGCAAATAGTCAACTTAGAATATATAGAAACAAACAAAAATAGGAAATAATGGAATTATCTCCAAAAAGATAGTTTGATAAAGGCTCCTAAATATTAATAATAACTGAAGAGTACTGCCATAGTAACTCTTAAACATTACACATATCCAATCTGCCTTGAAGACATTTTCTAATCAACCACTTTAACCAATTTTGGCGGACAAGGGACTTGAACCTGGGCCTCCTGTTTTAGAGGTCGGAATGCCACCAGTGCATTCTGATGCATTTTGGAAGATCCAATTCAGGAGCGAACTATACGGTAAATGGAAAAGCCCTGGGGAAAATTGATGCACAGAGAGATCTGGGTGTTCAGGTCCATTATACTCTGAAGGTGGCAACGCAGATCGATAGAATGGTCAAGAAGGCATACGGCATGCTTTCATTCATCGGACGGGGTATTGAGTACAAGAGTTGGCAGGTCATGTTACAGTTGTATAGGACTTTGGTTCGACATTTGGAACATTGCGTACAGTTCTGGTCACCACATTACCAAAAGGATGTGGATGCTTTGGAGAGGGTGCAGAGGAGGTTCACCAGGATGTTGCCTGGTATGCAGGGTACTAGCTATGAAGAGAGGTTGAGTAGATTAGGATTATTTACATTAGAAAGATGGAGGTTGAGGGGGGAAATCGAGGTCTACAAAATCATGAGAGGTATAGACAGGTGGATAGCAAGAAGCTTTTTCCCAGAGTGGGAAACTCAATTACTAGGGGTCACAATTTCAAGGTGAGAGGGGAAAAGTTTAAGGGAGATATGCGTGGAAAGTTCTTCACACAGAGGGTGGTGGGTGCCTGAACGCATTGCCAGCGGAGGTGGTAGAGGCGGGCACGATAGCGTTGTTTAAGATGTATCTAGACAGATACATGAATGGGCAGGGAGCAGAGGGATACAGATCCTTGGAAAATAGGTGACAAGTTTAGTTAGAGGATCTGGATCAACGCAGGCTTGGAGGGCCGAAGGGCCAGTTCCTGTGCTGTAATTTTCTTTGTTCTTTGTTCAGTGTGCCATAAAACCCTCCTGAAGATGTAAACCTATCCTCATTGAAATGTCTTAGCTACGTAGCTTTATCAGCTTTATTAATTTTCACACTTCGAACAATGATTTCTGTGATTGAGATGATCTTGATACTTGAAAAGTTGGATGTGAACTATTGCCTGAAGTCTATTTATTCTTCAAGAGACTGTTGAAAATGTGAAATATTCTACCACATAGAGTGATTTGAGGCAAAGAGTAAAGATACATTTCAGGGAAAGCTAGATCAATCAATAGGGCAGAAGGAATAGAAGAACATCGTGCTAGAGAGGGATGATATAAAGGAATAGGAGCCTTGCATGGAGAATCAGGATAGCATCCTGTCATGGATCTGTTATGTCAAATAGCCTATTTCATGTATATGTAATTCTGGACAAGGGAAGTCCAAGAAAGAAATTATCCCCTGCCCATAGAAAAGTGTAACCATCTCTTACCATCAAAGAGAATGGCATGTGATATCACAATTAATCTTCCCCCAGAGTTACTAACTTCATGTCATAGGCCCAAATCTTTTGGTCCCCAGATTATTAGAGACTGAACATATGAGTGAAGATGTACATCCATACATCATGGAAGCCCTGATACATGGACATGTACAATAGTCGCCCAGGAAATGTAAACATCTGATGGGCTACTATCAGGGAGGCTCCTTGAAAATCACCAACCTTGAGCGTGGAGCATAGACTTGGACTAGATATGCACAGCTTACCTTGATAGATGCCCAGGAAATGTTGGACAATTTAACCCCTAGCCTGGCAGCTGGACAACTACATAATCAATCCCTAATCATTCAAGGGCTGTCCCACTTGATCACCTGGCTACCTATACTTCTTCCCCATCCAGACCAGACTATTCTCCATGAACTATCCACACACCTCACCCACCTAATTCACTCCCATTCCCTAATTCAGATTCGTTCATGAAATGGACTGAACTTTTAAAAGAATCTGAATATGGCAGGAACTGTCATAAAAAGCAGGCATTTCCACATCATCTCCTGACTCTGATCATTGAGAGTTGGACGAGGGACCTGCACTGCACATTGCTCTGTCAGCTGGGATCGAAAGATTCTGGGCAAAATGAGCAGTAGTGTCAGGTTCAGGATCTCTTCCTGATCAGCAGCAAAGTGTCCAGCAATGACACGACTCAAAAATCCAAGGCCTTTAACAGTAGAATGTGATACCACTTCTATCCCTTCTGTAATCATGATTTTAGTGACTTGCAAATTTAGCCTCTGGTTATTTCTCAGACATCAAGAACAAGGATGTTCTGCCTGAGAGACTGTGGCATTGTATCTCTGTGAAGAGAATAAAGACCTATCTCTAATACCCCACTATTGCAGGATTCAAGGGTTTAGGCCCGAAACGTCAAGTTTTCCTGCTCCTATGATGCTGCTTGACCTGCTGTGTTCATCCAGCCCCATGCTTGTTATTTCAAACAGCATCATCCAGTTTCCAAGGAAAAGGGAGAGAAAATGTATGGGGAACACAAGTCCTCCATGTAAGAGAGCAGAAATGTAAACATTTCAACAGGAAAATATAACACTATATGTTTGTAGGATTTTATATAAATCAGTATGATGCCAAATTTATTCATACAGAACAGTTGCTTCAGAACCAGTTTACATGCAGCACAGGCAAATGAAGGTCCATGCAACCGCACAAGTTGCTCAGCAAACTGCGCAGGAACTTCTGTACTGCACATTATGAGGTACAGTTTTCTCTTCTCTACTCAGAAATGTTACACAGGAAATTCAAACTGAGGTCACTGGAAAATAGTTCGAGACAGGAGAAAAAAAAGCAAAAAAAAAAATCAATAAAAATGTGTCGTGTGACTGATGGATTCAGGTGATGTTTCAATTGCAGGAGCAGCTAGCACTTTAACCTCAAAAGCCCTTGAAAATTTGTTTTTGAGTGCCTTTGAAATTCTTAAAGTTTATGTGGAGAGTTGAAGGCAGTATGAATCCATGATAACGTTCACACTAAAGGTTAAAATAACCACAGAAAGGTGTACTATGGTCAAAAGCTTAATCATAGTTTTCACTACAGCAAGTGATCTGGTGCTACAAGCCATTTGTTACTTCTTGGATTCATTTAGAAATCTGTATTTTCATTGTTGGAGATTATTTTGTAAAACCATATTTAGACAGAAACCATGATACACAGAGTAACAGAATTTGTAGGATGTGTCACAGGATATCACACTGTATAGCTGGTCTTATTACTGCTTTAACTGAGCCTCCACATAATCATATGACTTCCTCCCAGTGACGTATTCATTACCTGAGAGTGACAGTATTTTTATCCTTGATGCTAGCTTATGTATAGGTTGTAGCTAGGCAGTATCCTGTTTGTATCAACAGGGTTTAACTGAAATGACATACACAGATCTCCTTTCCCAGAAATGTATTTTAAAACAAACTGCTGTTGGCAGTGTCTCATTCCCTCCAACAATTTGCACTTATTCTTTGATATTCTTCTGTCTTCTGAGAGAACGGTTTGTACCTTAATGCTCAATTGTTTTACACATCCCTTGGTGTGGCTCAGGAAACCCACTCTGGCATGGCATTCTCTTATGCATTAGCTGTGGATGAATACTCAAGAGTTGAGAAGGAGCAGGATTTCCTGGACTCTTTTGTGTAGGCTGTCTTCTCAGCCAGCTGAGTGTTCTGTTTCGCCTTGCCTCCTCCAGCACCTCTCCAGAAAGCTGAGCTCCAGAGATCACAACCGTCAAAGACAGTTATTATTCGTCTGCTCCAAGGCCTGCAATCTTCTTCTTATATCTTAAGATGGTATCCTTGTAGTGGAGGTATGAAATTCCAGAAAGTCAATGGCCAGTTCACTGCATAGAAAATCTTTGGGTATACAGTTACCAGCCAGTTGATGAATGCAGTCAAGCTAGTTTTTCCAAGATGGCGGTAAAGCAGGATTCTCCAGCCGAAGCTCATCCATTTCTTTTCTATTTTTCTCTCTTTTTTTTTCTTGGTGATGTCCTGAACTCAAGGCCTCAGTGCAGACTCGAACTGCTAGCCTCAGCGTGGCGGTCTCTCGGCCCGGTGTGGCCTCTGCATGCACTTCTGGCTTCAAGGTGAACTCAGCAGGGCGTGGCCGATCTGGACTGGGTTGGAAGGACTGTTATTCTAAATGTTTTATTTGTTTATTTTTCTAATTTATTCCTGCGGTCTGTAATGCTGGACTTTTATTTCTTTGTTTTTCTAATTTTTTTTTCCCTAAGCATCTGTACTTAATAATGTATACATAGGTACCTTATACCTAAGATGGCACCGTAAGTGGTGACTTGTAAACTTTTCACTGTACTCATTTCAGTACATGTAACAATAAAGCTAATTCTAATTCTAGTGCAGATGTCATTACTTTTTCAGCAGGACTCTTTTAATTAGTTATACTGACACATACAGAAAATGACTACAGACAGTGACATTTATGACCTTTCTGCAAGTCTGAAGACCAGAATGGGAATAAGGCCAATTTTTATCCCAAATTGAGCCAGGGTCCCAAAGCTGACTGGGCAACAGGTCTAGTGGTCTTGATTCTCTTGCTTCCAGTAGCATGAAGCTTGATGTGCAGGTCAGTAAATTAGTCAGTTATAGGACATCTCTGTCCTGTCCAAGAGGTACCAAGGTGATATCCAAGATGTCAAAGGTAGATACTGTTCAGCCTTTCTCCTGTTTAGCATACATGGCCAGGCCTCAGTGCCTTAGAGGAGTGCACCGAAGATGATAGTGGGTAGACACTCATTTTGGCGATCTCAGTCAGATTGTTGCCATTCCACATTCTCTTATCCAGCCTCGACAAAACAGCTACAGCCTTTGTAATGCCGGGGGTGTCATCAAGT
This sequence comes from Ginglymostoma cirratum, assembly GCA_024137785.1. NCBI lineage: Eukaryota > Metazoa > Chordata > Chondrichthyes > Orectolobiformes > Ginglymostomatidae > Ginglymostoma > Ginglymostoma cirratum. The sequence goes on from JAHRHZ010000018.1 coordinate 15,583,514, forward strand.
GACAACTTGCTGGTCATTGTGGAGCTAGATATGCGAAGCGATCAACTTGGCGGATGATAGAACAACAACATCCTGGACCATGAAATTTATTTTCCCGATGCTGATGATCAAACCAAACCTTTTACAGGCATGAGAAATTCTGTCCATATGCCACCGATCCTTGAAAATGAATCACGTTACAGATTGGAGCAGTGAAAAAATTGACGTGATGAGCACAGCAAACAACAATATAATCCATGTGCTGTAAGTATCTGTAAGCTACTACAAATGTTCTGTTACGTGGTGCAGAATGTAACTTAAGAGCTCCTAAACCAACTTCCAGGACCTCATAAGAAACTGCATCAGATTAGAAAGTCTGACAATAAAGATGACCATACTTGAAATGCGAAGGGATGAACAATATTTAACATTAAAAATGTAAAGCCAGTAAAAAACTAATAGTTTGCAAAAAAAAAAATCATCGAAACTCTAAAAATAGCCACATTCCAGTAAGATAATGATGCAGTACTGCTTGGGAACTTCCTTTTCTCAACTATATTGGACTTGTTGCGGTAAACAGTAAATGTATTTTCAATTGCAACAGAGAATCCTGCACTTTCAACTTTAAACTAATAAACATTTTCTAAGATGTTTAATGTACTATTATACTCATTAATAGTATTCAATATCAGTTCAACAGACTCAAATGTCAGGGCATTTCAAATCCATTAAGCTAAAGCATTCAGTTTATTAAATTGTTTATATACCACTATAGTTCCCTAATCCACTGATAAAGATGAAATTCAATACAGACAAGCACAAAAGATTGAACACAGCAAGAAACAGAATTGGTGCAGCAAAATACAAGATAATCCTGAAAACAGATCTAGGCATCTCAGCAGACACAGCTCAACATGTAGTCACTTCAGAGCAGCAAACTAACTAAAAGAATGGTGAACTACCTAGCCAAGACAGTAACACAAGAAATTTTATTAGAACCACATCTTACATGCTCTCATGAAACATTTTTTCCATCAACGGTTTACTTTAGAAATGAAGTCACTATCTCACAAAACACATCAGCCAATCTTGCCACAGCAAGATTTCTGAAACAACAAATAAACAGATTTTCTATTCATTCATTCTCATTAGTTCTGATAGAAGAATAAATGTTGGTCATGATAGGAGGAGAATCGTTTGTGACGAGTCCTGAGGCAGCTTTTAGATTCACCTGCATAGGGAAATATTGGACCAGCCAGATTTTGTCAAACCCGACTGGACAGGAACAATGGTGGGATCAAGAGGAAAAAATGGCTATTGTGCTTCCACCCCAGTCTCTAAACTCTCCAATGTTTGAAGGAGAGCCACCGGTTTCTGGGATATTTTTAATGAACCTATTCAGACATGTTATTACACATCTCAGGAGTAGGTGGGGCTAGAACCCAGGCCTCCAAGCTTAAAGGTTGAGATACAACCACAGCATCACAACAGCCCTAAAAAAAACTCTCATTTATGTGCAGCTAACCATACAGATCAGCCAAAGGCGCAGGCTCTGAACAGGCCTGCTCCCATTAAGAAGTTCATTTACAGATATTTTCTCATCAACCCATTCAGAGATAGAGTCATGGAGTGATACAGAATGTTAACAGGCCCTTCGACCCAAACTGGTCCATGCTGACCATGGTGCCCACTCAGTTAGCTCCATTTGCCCGCACTTGGTCCATGTACTTCTAAACCCTTCCCATTCATTTACTTATCCGAGTATTTTTTGAAATTGTTGCTGTTGTACCTACTTCAACCACTTTCTCTTGCAGCTCATTCCAATTATGCATCACTCTCTGCGTGAAGAAGTTGCTCCTCAAGTCCTTCTTAAATCTTTCCCCTCTCACCTTAAAACCTATGCCATCTAGGTTTTAATTCCCCATTCCTTGAAAAAAGACTATGTGTATTCATCCTATCTATGCCCGTCATGATTTTATACACCTCAATTAGGTCACCTTCTAGGTTCTAAAGAACAAGTCCTATCCCTGGCCAACCTCTTCCTATAACTCAGGCCTACTAGTCCTGGCAACATCCTCGTAAATTTTCTTTGCACACTTTCCAGTTTAACTATGTCTTTCCTATAACAGGGTGACCAAAACATTACACAATACTCTGAGAGCGACCTCACCAACGACTTATACAACTGTAACATAATGTCCCAACTGCTATACTCAATCCTTCTACTGATGAAGGCAAGCATGCTAAATGCCTTCTTCACCACCCTGTCTACCTGTGACACTGCTTTCAACGAACTATGTACTTGTATTCCAAGATCCCTCTGTTCCACAACACTCCTCAGAACCTTACCATTTACTCTATAAGTCCTTCTTTGGTTTGGCTTTCCAAAGTGCAACACCTCACACTTACCTGTATTGAATTGCATTTGCCAATCCTCAGCCCACCTCCCCATCTGACCAACATCCCTCTGTAATTTTTGATAACCTTCCTTGCTATCAACGATACCTCCTAGTTTTGTATCATCTGCAAACTTACTGATCATGCCTTGTACATTCACATCCAGATCATTTCTGTACATCACAAATAACAAATGTCCCAGCACCGACCCCTGTGGCACACCACTAGTCATAGCCCTCCAGTCTGAGAAACCTTCAACCATCACCCTCTACTTCCTACCATCAAGCCAATTTCGAATCCAATTAGCTAGCTCTCCCGGAATCCCATGCGACTTAACCCTCATGACTAGTCTGCTGTGGGGGACCTTGTCAAAGGCCTTACTAAAGTCTATATAGACAACATCCACTGCTCTATCCTCATCTATCCTCTTGGTTACCTCTTTGAAAAACTCTTAAAATATTTGCCAAACGTGAGTTGCCGCACACAAATCCATACTGACTATACAAATGTTGGTTGATCCTGTCCCTCAGTATCCTCTCCAATAACTTGCCTACCACTCATGACAGGCTCACTGGCCCCTAGCTTGTCTTTGCTGCCTTTCTTAAACAATGGAGCAACATTAGCCCCCCTCTAGTGTTCTGGAACTTCAGTGGCTAAAGATGAAGCAAAAACCTCTGCAAGGGCTCTGCAATTTCTTCCCCAGCCTCCCACAGCATCCAAGGATGGACTTGATCAGGCCCAGGGTATTTATCCACCTTCATGCTCTTTAAGGCTGCAAATACCTCCTCTCTGGTAATATGTTTTCGGTCCAAAACATCCACACTTGTTTCCCTTGTTTCCTTAGCATCCATGATTCTCTCCTCAGTAAACACGGAGGTGAAATATTCATTAAAAATCTCCCCCATCTTCTGTGGCACCGCATACAGACGGCCAAGCTGATCTTTCAGGGGACCTATTCTCTCCCTAGCCACCCTTTTACTCCTAATGTAGCTATAAAACTTCTTGGGATTATCTTTACCCTTATCTGCCAGATTCTTCTCATACCCTCTTTTTGCTCATCTGATTTCCCTCTTAAGTGTGCTCCTACGCTTATAGCTTCAACCCATCATGTGCCTTCTTTTTCTTGACCAGAGCCTCAATACCTCTAACCCTCCCAGATCTTCTCTTCACCCGAACAGTGACATTCTGTCTCTGGACTCTTGATATCACACTTTTAAAAGCCTCCCATTTGCTAGTTGTTCCTTTTCCTTTAAACAGGCTCACCCAATCAACCTCTGCTAGATCCTGCCTAATGGCCCCAAAATTGACCCTGCTCCAGTTCAGCATTTTACCCCATGGACCTGTCCTATCTTTTTCCGTAACAATGTTAAAACTAAGAGAGTTACGGTCACTGGACCTAAACTCCAACTGACACTTCAGTCACTTACCCGACCTCATTTCTTAAGAGGAGATCCCATGTTGCACCTTCCAGAGTAGGGCTCTCTACATTTAGGAAACTTTCTTAGAACATTTGACAAATTCCACCCCGTCTGGGCCTTTTACACTCTGGGTGGCCCAGTCAATACAGGGGAAATTAAAATCTCCAACCAATACTATTCCATTATTCCTACAGGTATCTGCAATCTCTCCACACATCTGCTCCTCTAGTACCCTCTGGCTATTTGGGAGTCTACAAGTACAATCCCAACAGAGTCACAATCCCCCTCTTGTTTCTAAGTTCCAACCATATGGCCTCATTTGGTGACTGCTTAAGAATATCCTCTCTGAGCACGGTTGTTATGTTCTCCATTGCCAAAAGGGCAATTCCCCCTCCTCGCCTACTTGTACTTCCGCCATGCCTGTAGGGTCTGAATCCTGGAACATTGAGCTGCCAGTCCTGCGCTTCTTTCAGCCATGTTTCTGTTATGGCTATAATATCCCAGTTCCCACAGCCAATTCATGCTCTGAGCTTATCTGCCTTACTAGTAAGGCCTCGGGCATTGAAATAAATGAACTTTAAATGAGAAGTCATTTCCCTCCCTTTACTGTGCCCTTGCTATCCTGAATAGTAAACTTGCTTCAATGGTTCATAGAATCCCTCCAGTGTGGAAACAGGCTCTTTGGTCCAACAAGTCCACACTGACCCTTCGAGCATCCCACCCAGACCCATCCCCCTATAACCCACCTAATCTACACATCCCTGAACACAACTGCAATTCAGCATGGCTAATCCACCTAAACTGCACATTTTTGGACTGTGGGAGGAAACCGGAGCACCCGGAGGAAACCCACGCAGACACGGGGAGAACGTGCAAACTCCACACAGTCGCCTAAGGGTGGAACTGAACCCAGGTCCTTGGTGCTGCAAGGCAGCAGTGCTAACCACTGAGCCACCGTGCTTCAATGGCTAATGTATTTTCCCCTGACTTCTCGATGACCCCTCTCTTATTCAGAGTCCTATCCCCCTGCCAAACTAGTTTAAACTCTCCCGGGTAACACTAGCAAATCTTTCCCCAAGGATATTAGAACCCCTCCAGTTCAAATGCAATCCGTCCCTCTTGTAAAGGTCACCTCTACCCCAGAAGAGATCCCACTGATCCAAGAACTGTAAATTCTGCCCCCCTCTGAAGCAAGTGAAATTTGAATCCAGACCTCCTTGTTCAGAGGTAAAGACAATACCACTATGCCACAAAAGTCCTAGGAGTTGATTTATTTCATTGTGCACCCATTAAAAGCTCATCTGTCTCCTTTCACTTTTAATGAGGCAGCCAGATTGCAGCATCTGTTGACAAAAGATCACTTGTATGGTGGTGTGAGTCATGTAATGGAGGCAGGAAGTATTATAAAAATACTGTATTGCCTCATTGAGGTAACACACTGGAAATCAAGGCCCACTGTTGCTGGAATGGTGACAAATGTTTAAAAAAAAAGTTATCAAAGTACACAAAGCCCCCAGTTTACCTGTCAGATAGACCCAGGTTAACCAAAAACTTGGACTAGGTTTTTGTACTTAACAAGAACTATTTGTTACAGAGAAATAGATTTTAATCACAGGTAACCCAACCATGAAGAGTCAACATATAATACTCCCAGTTAAAACTCTGATACCTTATAAGACTCCCCCTACACATATATTGAAAACAAACACTGGTGTTATAGGTCGAAGGAAAATTTCTAGGGAGCAGTTCAATCACTCCAGTCCACAGGATTCGCTAGGATGATCTTCTGGCTTCCCAGGATTTTCCTGTTCTTTAAACTTTTTTCCAGTTCTTTTCACTTCATCACAGACAGACAGATTAACACAAATGCAAAGTCTCTTATTCACTGATTAAAGGCCACAGCTTATACAACTAGTGAAGAAAAATAAACTGATTTTCTGCAGGCTTCAGGTATTTTATTGGAGAGAAAGACACACCATTTGCTCTTTGCAGCAGTCCAGCAGGCATTGACAAGCTGTTCAGTGATCCAGGTGCCAATCACATAGCTGTTATCAGGCTGATGACCTTTGTCATCTACAACTTGTCACAACTTCACAAACCAATCAGCTACCTGTCACTGACCAAATCTTTCATTGTACACCGACCCAATGGCCGGCCCATCAACAAGCAGCCTCCCTCAACGCTTGAACAAAGCAGGAGTATAAATGCAATTCCTTTCACAATCCTTGACTGTAAAACAATCCTTTACTTACTTCAATCCATAACCAAAAATTACAGAAAAATAAAGATACAGTCTTTGCAATATCTATTTATCGCAAACATTCAAGCAATCAATTTTTATCATTTCAAAAGTCGAAATAATCTCCAATGACATGTTACTGGATAACCATGTTCTATAAATTTAATCTCAACACGGAGAACATAATTTAGTTGTTTTGGATTTTAAATTCAAAATTTTAGAAATGTCCAACTTTTGATCACTCTCGATAAAAGATCCTCAATTGAGGAGGAACGTCTTCACCCAAAGTGCTGCGGATCTGTGGGAATTCCCTGCCCAGTGAAATAGCCGAGGCTTCCTCATTGAATGTTTTTACAGCTAAGGTAGATAATTTTTGAACAGTAAAGGACTTAAGGGTTATAGCGAGAAGGTGCATAAGTGGAACTGAGGCCATGAAAAGATCAGCCATGATCTTACTGAATGGCTGAGCGGGCTCGAAGGGCCAGATGGCCTACTCCTGCACCTGGTTTTTATGTTCTTACATCTTACTTTCACCAACCACAGTTCTCAAAGTATTTCCTAGCCTTAGTTTCTAACTTGGTATGGGCTTTGCAAGAAGGCTGATTGAGTTCAGGCCATCTGCTGCCTACCAGCCAATCACTGTGCAACAGCACCTCCCTCACCAGGTGGTAACGGTGATTTAGGGCACTTAGCAAGGGAGCAACGCAGTTCTCCAGGTCCTCCACTGGCAGGTGACAATAAGGGATGGCAACTGGAGCAGTTAACTGAACTCTTGCTGTAAAGGAACATCATCCTCGGTGGAGAGAAAGCTGATGGGGTAAGAGAACAGATAAACAAAGGAACTCCTCAGCCCAGTGTAAGCATACAATGATTCCCTGTACATAGTCTAAATAGCTCCTTGTTTGCCCTTAATTTCCCCTCCCTTTTCTAATGACCAGACGCCAGTGGAATAAAGAATTCCTGTTTCATGATCTTGGACTGAAAATGTGTTCAAAACTCATATCACAATTGGAACATATAGCCTAGGCGCCTGTCATCGTACTGGTGTTTAAATTCATACATGATGTTGCTTAACTGTGGTAGACAGAACATCTTTCTGGACTGTTGGGAACATCCTCCTCGTGGTAAATATCATATGGGTCATCACTGCATAATTGTAGCTTGAAACTGTCTGCTTAGCTTCTTGCTTGAATTTTTGAGATTTTGTCTTTCTAGAACAACTTGAGCTCAGGATTGAAGAGAATGCGAGGCCGTACAAGTGAGAAGAGAACAGAACAAAACAAAACAGAGATGCCTCAACTTCGTCTCGTGAGTTTAATTTGCAGATATCAGAGAAACAGCACAACTATGTACAAAGAAAATTATTGCAATGGCATGTTTGTTTGTAATTTAGCCTTTTTGCATTTCCAGTAATCTGGAAGAGCTGTGAATCTCAGACCCAAACTTCCTGATTTACAGTTATCTGTGTATATGTCCAAGAGATGTGGAAGATCAAGCAAGAGAAATATTGGGCAAAATCTGGTTTGAATCCTTTGTTGCTAATGTGGAGTACTTTTAAGGATCTACTTTTTCCCAGCTGTAAAATAAAGATTACATTTATCACGCTTTTTGTCATTTCAGGATGTTCCAAAGTACTTTATAGCCGGCCATAGAAAGTACTTTTGAGATGTATTTGCTGATGCAGTGTTGGATGCTCTCATTTACACTTCCATAAAATCACTTCACATTGCTTTTCAGAAATGTCCTCAGCAGCCACACAGGCCATTTGTCTCATCAGGTATGGGCTGATGACTTTTTTCAAGTACATAAGCCACCTAGCCCAATCCCATGATAACAAGGTGTAGAGCTGGATGAACACAGCAGGCCAAGCAGCATCATAGGAGCAGGAAAGCTTGACGTTTCGGGCCGAGACCCTTCATCAGAAATGGGGGAGGGGAAAAGGGTTCTGAAATAAATAGGAAGAGGGGGGAGGCGGATAGAAGATGGATAGAGGAGAAGATAGGTGGAGAGGAGGCAGACAAGTCAAAGATGAGGGGATGGAGCCAGTAAAGGTGAGTGTAGGTGGGGAGATAGGGAGGAGATAGGTCAGTCCAGGGAGGACGGACAGGTCAAAGGGGCGGATGATGTTAGTAGGTAGGAAATGGGGGTGGGGCTTGAGGTGGGAGGAGGGGATACGTGAGAGGAAGAACAGGTTAGGGAGGTGGGGATGAGCTGGGCTGGTTTTGGGATGCGGTAGGGGGAGGGGGGATTTTGAAGCTTGTGAAATCCACATTGACACTATTGGGCGGCAGGGTTCCCAAGCGGAATATGAGGTGCTGTTCCTGCAGCCTTCGGGTGACATCGTTGTGGAAATGCAGGAGGCCCAGGATGGACATGTCGTCTGAGGAATGGGAGGGAGAGTTGAAATGGTTCGCGACTGGGAGGTGCAGTTGTTTATTGTGAACCGAGCGCAGGCGTTCTGCAAAACGGTCCCCAGGCCTCCGCTTGGTTTCCCCGATGTAGAGGAGGCTGACCAGTCCCCCTCCACTGACACCCTCATCCGCTTAGCGAAACTCGTCCTCACCCTCAACAACTTCTCTTACAATTCCTCCCACATCCTACAAAGGGGGTGGCCAGGGGTACCTGCATGGGCCCAAGCTATGCCTGCCTCTTTGTAGGTTACGTGGAACAATCCCTCTTCCGTACCTACACTGGCCCTAAACCCCACCTTTTCCTCCGTTACATTGATGACTGTATCGGCGCCGCCTCGTGCTCCCACGCGGAGCTCGAACAGTTCATCCACTTCACCAACACCTTCCACCCCAACCTGAAGTTCACCTGGACCATCTCTAACACCTCTCTCACCTTCTTGGACCTCTCTGTCTCCATCTCGGGTAACCACCTAGAAACCGATATCCATTTCAAGCCCACCGACTCACACAGCTACCTAGAATACATCTCCTCCCACCCACCCTCCTGCAAAAAATGCCATCCCCTATTCCCAATTCCTTCACCTCCCCCGTATCTGCTCCCAGAATGAGGCAATCCACTCCTGTACATCTCAAATGTCCTCATTCTTCAAGGACACCAACTTCCTCCCCACAGTGGTTGAGAACACCCTCGACTGTGTCTCCTGCATTTCCCGCAACTCATCCCTCACACCCCGTCCCCGCAAAAACAACCAAGAAAGAATCTCCCCCGTCCTCACGTACCACATCACCAACCTCCGGATCCAACGCATCATCCTCCGACACTTCCGCCATCTGCAATCCGACCCCACCACCAAAGACATTTTTCCCTCCCCACTCTTGTCTGCTTTCCGGAGGGACCACTCTCTCTGTGACTCCCTTGTCTGCTCCACACTCCTCTCCAGCCCCACCACACCCGGCACTTTTCCCTGCAACCACAGGAAGTGCTACACCTGCCCCCACACCTCCTCCCTCACCCCCATCCCAGGCCCCAAGAAGACTTCCCACATCAAGCAGACGTTCACCTGCACATCTGCCAATGTGGTAGACTGCATCCGCTGTACCCGTTGTGGTCTCCTCTACCTCAGGGAAACCAATTGGAGGCTTGGGGACCGCTTTGCAGAACACCTGCGCTCGGTTCGCAATAAACAACTGCACCTCCCAGTCGCGAACCATTTCAACTCCCCCTCCCATTCCTCAGACGACATGTCCATCCTGGGCCTCCTGCATTTCCACAACGATGCCACCCGAAGGCTGCAGGAACAGCACCTCATATTCCACTTGGGAACCCTGCAGTCCAACGGTATCAATGTGGATTTCACAAGCTTCAAAATCTCCCCTCTCCCTACCGCATCCCAAAACCAGCCCAGCTCATCCCCACCTCCCTAACCTGTTCTTCCTCTCACCTATCCCCTCCTCCCACCTTAAGCCCCACCCCCATTTCCTACCTACTAACCTCATCCCGCCCCCTTGACCTGTCCGTCCTCCCTACCTCCCCACCTACACACCTTTACTGGCTCCATCCCCGCCTCTTAAGACTTTTCTGTCTCCTCTCCACCTATCTTTTCCTGTATCAATCTTCTATCCGCCTCCCCCTCTCTCCCCATTTATTTCAGAACCCTCTTCCCCTCCCCCATTTCTGATGAAGGGTTTAGGCCCGAAACGTCAAGCTTTCCTGCTCCTATGATGCTGCTTGGCCTGCTGTGTTCATCCAGCTCTACACCTTGTTATCTTGGATTCTCCAGCATCTGCAGTTCCTATTACCTCTAGCCCAATCCCATGCTACCCATGCCCTTAATATCCTTGGCTTGCAAAGATATAGCCAAACCCCTTTTAAATGGGTTTATGAATTTACAAAAAAAGGGAAAAATATTCCATACCATTTGCTTTCTTTAAAACCTCCTTTTACTTCTTTTTATAAATACCTAAAATTTATGCCCATGTGGTACCATCTCACTGATCACAGGAAACAACATAGTTTATCTTCTCAACTCATAATCCTCTGTTAAATCCCTCCTGAATCTTCTCTGCTTCAGTGAAAACAGAATTTTTGCTGTTTGGGGATTAATGCTGTAGAATGACACAGATTAACTCCTGCTTTTTCACTTACATATTACATTCTCAGTTGAGCAACAATTGAGCTAATACTTATAACTGAGTAATGTCCCGGTTTATTTCCATGTCCATTTTTGATAGGAGCTATTTGATTTACCACTCTGTAGTGCTCTAATAAGATTTTCTTGCCATCAGTTTTGGAAAATAGTTGTTAAAGTTTCTGTTACTTAATACAGGAGCATTTGGATGTAAAACAATGGGTCCCAGTGATTTATCTACTTTGTGAGGCTTTAAAAAAATGATAAAGTGCACTCATTGTTTTTCACTTGCTCCACTTTTGTGATTCTACAAACTCAACACTGAGTCTCCTTGTCGAGTCTGCTTTAAATACATCTGTCAATCCTTTACCCTCTACCTCAATTTATCTCTTTTATCTTTGTGGCCTTACCAATATGTTAAATAGATGCTCATTACGTGATAATAGAAAATCATTGTCCTCAACTCTTTTACAAGTTTTCTCATATATTCACTTATGATCTTTTTTTAAAAAAAACCTCATTATAGTTTTCCTATATGTTTTATATTTGCTCTGGATTATCTCGTCATAATGTGTCCTGCATTTTCACGTTTGAGCTAGTCTCTCTGGTCATCCATGAAAACCCTGCCTTTGGCACAATTCGTCGACTCAAAAGGAAGAAGATTTCTGCCGAACCTAAGAATGGAAACCAGGGTTCAATGAAAAAGTTTTGAGCAAAACAAAACTGTGTAAATTTTCACATTTTCTTAACCATACAAGTTTCTTCTTGATACTTTTATAAACAAGATTTCTCACTTCAAGTAGACTATGTTGTCATTACCTTAATAACCTGAGCTACAAATCTACTCCAAAACCTTAAATAGGGAACTAGGTCCACCATTTCAACAAATGTTAGCAACCAGACTAATCAATAAATTCTACCATTGTGTACTGAACAAGCAATTTAGTTTTAGTCCAATTAGCTGAAAAACAGTTCTCCCACCCTTCTGTTCATTTTATGATTTGGGGAGAAAAGTCAATTTGCATTAATTAAGACGCAAAAATATCAATCTATTCTAGGAAGGAAACTCTCAGTACATAATGCACATTACTTCTTATAGCCATGACAAGCAACCTCTGCAATTTAAATATACTTTTTCAAAATACACTACAGTGTTAATTTCACATTGTTCAAGATGTAACAGTTAATAGAATAAGCAGTAACAATAATCTTTGAATTGATACAGTCTCAACATTAACAACTACAACAATGACTTCTTTTACAATTGCCACATGGTCACACCACAGAATTTTAGCTTGTTGGTGGTGTTCACATAGCCACTCTATGACAAGCATGTTTGCAGTACTTTTACAAAATCAGCTGTAAAAATGGAACTCAAAACTCTACTAAAAAATGAACACCAAGTCTGGTCGATCTTAACCGTTCAATTTTATGTGGCAAAACCAGATCCTCCCTTTGCTCTCACCAGCTCAGCTCTTTGCACAACTGCCAACACTCACTCTTTACAAATACAATCAATCAGTTTCCGTATTTAGGCTAATGCTCACAAGAAAGCACAACAGCACAGAACAGCTGACACCAAGTTCAAAATTTGTTTTATTCATTCAAGATGGACATTTAACCAGACTATCTGAAACATTCACTGAAGCTAAACATTTATCAGTTTAACATAGTTAAAGAAGCAAATTGATCATTTAAAACATTTGGCCAACAACTTCAGTTTTGTTTTTAAATTAGGCATCACAAAATAATGACTATTTAAATTTTACAGTATTTTGAGACTGCGGCTTCATACAGGCCATGAGGGGGTAGGGTGACATGCTTAGGAATCAAAACATTTAAACTGGCCAACATGAAGCTCAAAGATACAAAAGCTATTAAAAACAACTGGTCAGATCTCTATCAAAATGAGTCAAAATTATAATGTAGTGGCATGAAAGAGAAAAGGGAAAAGGAACCGAGTGATGAAGAATTGATGCTTGAAGAAAATATTTATATCTGGGAAGAGCAGCATCTAGAAGTATATTTTTATCAAGCATAATTTGCAAAGATTTTTGGTTCCTGACTCTACTGCGGATCAAGGGGAATTGGAAAAAGTGAAAAAGACGATCACTGGCTGCACCCCATAATGACATTTATGAAAATACATAGCTTACACCTGACATCTAATAGACATACCACTGCTTTATGCAATAAAGACAACTATGCAGATATTACTGGGAGATCAAGTCATTACAATGACACATTAATGATACAATTGATTATTAACTCAAAATATTCCAGGAATTTGCAAAATAAATTAGGGGGCAAATGGCTCAGTGGTTAGCACTCATGCCTCACAGCACCAGGAACCCAGGTTCAATTCCACCCTCAGGCGACTGTCGATGTAGAGTTTACACATTCTCCCTGTGTCTGCATGGGTTTCCTCTGGGTGCTCCAGTTTCCTCCCACAGTCCAAAGATATGCAGGTTAGGCGGACTGGCCATGCTAAATTGCCAGTGTCGTGGGTCATGCAGGCTAGGTGGGTTAGTCATGGAAATATGGGCAGTGTCCAGTGATGGGGTGGGATGCTCTTTGAAGGGTTGGTGTGGACCAATTGGCCTGCTTCCACACTGTCAGGCTTTTGTGAAAATTCTATGAAGAGATTCACCAGGAGTCGCAATCTTCTGTAATTGCTGGGTGATTTGTATTCCAACACCAAAGGTGGCAGGATTCTTTGTGCCATGAGGCTCCCCATAAAATTTAATGATGATCATGAGATTGCTGTATTTATGATGCATTTACAAAATATTCTTGCTGCAACCATTTGGGGTTGCAAATGAATGTAATGTAATGAAAGTAATGAATATCATGAATGACTCCTGTACTCAACCACGAAGACTCAAAAATTGATTTAAGGAGAAAGGAAAGTTGTGCATCTATATAAAACCTGTGTCAATGCCAGGGTGTCCAAGTGCTCTACAGCCTCTTATAAAAAGTACTCACTTTTGTAATATAGGAAATGCAGCAGCCAATTTGCTCACAGCAAACTGGAATCTCCTAAGTGCAAACAGTTTGGATGGAGCAGATTTTGTCAGGTGTCCAGGAAGGATTTCTGACTCAATATGTAGAAAGGCTGACTAGAGGGGGAGACCATATTAGATTTGGTGCTTGGCAACGAACCAGGTCAGGTGGCATTTCTCTCAGTGGGAGAACATTTTGGTGATAGTGATCAGAACTCCCTGAGCTTTAGTCATGCAGAGGGACAGGAGCAGAGGGTATGGGAAAGGATTTAATTGGGGGAGGGGGAATTACAATGCTATTAGGCAAGAACTACAGAGCACCAAATGGGAACAGATGTTCTCAGGGAAATGCACGACAGAAATGTGGAGGTTGTTTATGGAGCAGTTGCTACGAGTACTGGATAGGATTGTCCCAGAGGCGAGGGAAGGATGGTAAAGTGAAGGAACCTTGGATGACAAGACATGTGGAACACCTAGTCAAGAAGAAGGAGGAAGCTTAAGGTTGAGGAAGCAAGGATTGGACAGGGCTCTATAGGTCTACAAAGTAGCCAGGAAGGAACTGAAGAATGGACTTAGGAGAGCTAGGAGGGGGTATGAGAAAACATTGGTGGGTAGGATCAAGGAAAACCCCAAGGCATTCTATGCTTATGTGAGGAACAAGAGGATGGCCAGAGTGAAGGTAGGGCCAATTAGGGATAGTGGAGGGAACTTGTGCGTGGAGTCAGAGAAGGTAGGGGAGGTCCTTAATGAATACTTTGCTTTAGTATTTACCAGTGAGAGGGATCTTGTCATTTGTGAGGACAGCGTGAAACAGGCAGATATGCTCGAACAGATTGATGTTAGGTAGGAGGATGTGCTAGAAATTTTGAAAAACATGAGGATAGATAAGTCCCCTGGGCCGGACGGGATATACCCAAGGCTACGATAGGAAGCGAGGGAAGAGATTGCTGCACCTTTGGCAATGATCTTTGTGTCCTCACTGTCCACTGGAGTAGTACCAGAAGATTGGAGGATGGCAAATGTCATTCGTTTGTTCAAGAAAGGGAATAGGGATAATCCTAGAAATTATAGACCAGTCAGTCTTACTTCTGTGGTGGGCAAATTATTGGAGAGGATTCTGAGAGATAGTATTTATGATAATATGTAAAAGCACAGTTTGATTAGAAACAGTCAGCATGGCTTTGTGAGGGGCAGGTCATGCATCACAAGCCTTACTGAATTCTTTGAGGATGTGACAAAACACATTGATGAAGGTACAGCAGTGGACATGGTGTGTATGGGTTTTAGCAAGGCATTGGATAAAGCTCCACATGGTAGATTCATTCAGAAAATGAGGAGGATTGGGATTCAGGGAAATTTGACTGTCTGGATACAAAATTGACTGTCCAATAGGAGAAAGAGGGTGGTAGTAGATGGAAGTATTCAGCCTAGAGCTTGGTGACCAGTGGTGTTCTGCAGGGATCTGTTCTGAGACCTCTGCTCTTTGTGATCTTTATAAATGACTCGGATGAGGAAGTGGAAGGGTGGGTTAGTAGGTTTGCCGATGACACGAAGGTTGGTCAATTTGTGGACAGCGTGGAGGGCTGCTGTAGGTTGCAAAGGGACATTGACAGGATGCAGAGCTGGGCAAAGAAGTGACAGATAGAATTCAACCCAGAAAAGTGTGATGTGATTCATTTTGGAACACTGAATTTGAATGCAGGATTAATGGCTGAATTCTCAGCAGTGTGGAGCAACAGAGGGATATTGGGGTCCACGTCCATTGATCCCTCGAAGTTGCTACCCAAGTTGATAGGGTTGTTAAGAAGGCATATGGTGTGTTGGCTTTCACTGGTAGGGGAATTGAGTTTAAGAGCCGTGAGGTTATGCTGCAGCTCTATAAAACTCTGGTTAGACCACACTTGGAACAGTGTGTTCAGTCCTGGTTGCCTCATTATAGGAAGGATGTGAAAGCTTTACAGAGGGTGCAGAGGAGATTTACCAGGATGCTGCCTGGACTGTAGGGCAGGTCTGATGAAGAAAGGTTGAGGGAACGAGGGCTTTTTTCATTGGAGTGAAGAAGGTTGAGAGGCGACTTGATAGAGGTGTACAAGATGACAACGGGCATAGATAGAGCGGATAGTCGAAGACTTTTTCCCAGGGTGGAAATAACTATTACGAGGAGGCATAATTTTAAGGTGATTAGAGGAAGGCATAGGGGAGAAGTCAAAGGTAGGTGAGTGGTGGGCATGTGGAATGTGCTGCCAGCAGTGGTAGTGGAGTCAGGTACTTTAGAGACTTTTAAGCGACTCTTGGATAGGCACATGGAGGATAGTAAAATGTAGGGTATGCAGGGTAGATTGATCTTAGTAGGATAATAGGTCAGCACAACATCATGGACTGAAGTGCCTGTACTGTTCTATGTTCTATGTTGTATGTTCAAACTCACACAGGCAATGTGATTATGATCAGATAATAAGCAGGTCCTTGTTTCTCATCAGAAAGTCAGGACCTCTGTCAGAGCAGCTCTTCCTCAATACTATGCCCACGACCAGAGCAAGCTTAGAGGAATTATCGTCTGACTCAGAGGCAGAAGTGCCACCATCACTTACATAATCAATTAAGCTATAGAGATTCATTGGAAGTGAGTTGTTTCTGGTTTTTTATTTTTTCCATTTATATTGGCAGCACTGTCTTGCCATACAGTCTTCTGCTAATGTTGGAAGGTAATAACATTCAGGATGCAAGGTAGAATCAGAGCTTAGAGTGTCACTCATTCATATGATGCATCAGGGAGCCACAGTAATTGAAGAGAGGTGGCTGTGGAAGAGGAAAATGGTGCTTGTATCAAGCTCGAAGAGTTAACATTCTGTGTACCTCACATTCTGGTGCTGTTATTTGCAACGGCAAATATAGCAACTGCTGTCACTCTAGAGTTGGTTAATTCAACCACTCACTATGTAACTGAGTTGCTCTTTAACACTCAAAATCACCATGCTGAAATGGATCATAATTCCTGCTGCAATGCATAAACTACTTGGCAATGCCCGAAACGTCAAGCTTTCCTGCTCCTATGATGCTGCTTGACCTGCTGTGTTCATCCAGCCCCATGCTTGTTATCTCTGGCAATTTTTCTTGGTTACTTAACACAAGTAAGAATCTGTCATGGTAAATCACCTTTAATACCACAGTTAGACTGCTGTTACCATTCTCAGGTCTATATCCATGGAGCACAGCTTAGAGTTGACAAACCAGAAGTATAATGCTAACTACCTATTGCAGTGCCTATCGTGCTGAGGTCAGCTACAAATTAAGTTCCTGCACAAAATGTAGAGTTCTTACCAAACGTCCATGCAGCAGCAGCAATTTTTTTTTTGTTCATTCACAGGATGGGGGCATCACTGGTTAGGCCAGCATTTTATTGCCCATCCCTAATTGTCCAAAGGGCAGTTAAGAGTCAACCACCTTACTGTGGGTCTGGAGTCACATGTAGGCCAGACGAGGTAAGGATGACAGCTTCCTTCCCTAAAGGAGATTAGTGAACCAGATGGGTTTTTCTGACAATCGGCAACAGTCACCATCAGACTCTTAATTCCAAATTTTTATTGAATTCAGGTTCCACCATCTGCCATGGCAGGATTTGAACGTGGGTACCCAGAACATTACCTGGGTCTGTGGATTAATAGGCTAGCAATTCTACCATGACACCATTGTCTCCCCAAAATATCTTAGTTCAAGAACATGAGAAGGGTCATTTCTTTCCTCAAACATTAATTAAATTCCATGCAAGAAGTCAGAGATGCTGTCACGTGCAATGTATTGGAGGGAGCACTAAATTAAAAACAAATAGCCCACACTTTTTTGTAACTACAGGAATTTAAAGCTGGGTCACAGGGAAACACTTGCGGTCATGACTGTTACTGTAACACGTGCTGGTAGGGAAATAGGTTTAGATACTTCTGCTGGAGTGGGGTGGGGGAGGGGTATGTGGGGTGCTGGAAGATGGTGGAAGAGATGTGGTGAAGGGAGGAAGGAAAACAGAATCACAACCACAAAGAACCCGTAACTGCCCTGACTCCAAGACATCAATGCCAGTAGAGCAGGATGGACACTACCTCTCATTACAGACAGCAGCAGTTCAAAATTTAAAGAGATCTAGTTTGATCTGAGCTGATGAAAAACAGGTATTATAAAAAGTGGTTATTCCCTTCCTTAAAAATACAATATGGTAGAACAACTATTTTAAATGCACAGATCAAAACTATGAAGCTGAAATAATATAAAAACAGTCAGCACATTTATATTTCTGGAACCACGATAACATGAATACTTCCCTTTTTAATCAATCTGTACTTAACCCTATGGTTAATCCAATGGTATCGTTGTTTGGCATTCTAACTCCACAGCCTACATACAGTGTACACAACTCTATTATTAGATTTAATTTCAACCTTTACTGCAAGTTACAAACAGGACTCATGACCTAAAAAAAGAATCAAGATAAACCTTTTCTAGTCAACACCTCTGATAATCCACAAACTCACAACCGTTTTTGAACCTTGTTGCTCATGAGAATCAAATTTCGATAGTAAATTAGAGTGAATCAGATGACTTCTAGTATTTGAAACAAACAAAAACAGAAATTGCTGGAGAAACTCAGGAGGTCTGGCAATTCTGAAGGAGGATCACTGGGCTTGAAATGTTAACTCTGCTTTCTTTCTGACAGATGCTGCTAGACTTGCTGAGTTTCTCCAGCAATTTCTATTTTGTTTCAGGTCTCCAGCATCCACAGTTCTTTGTTTTATCTTAGTGACCTCCCAGTACTTTCCTTTCACTCTCCTCTCAAATCCATTCTTATTAACCCTGACAGTAGTGATTCAAACTGGAACATCATTTCAAAACCATATCCAAGTGTCCACCCTCCACATTCAAACCTAAAAAATGAAGATTCAAGGCTGTAAGCCATTGAAGCAATCAGACAAACCCCAAGCCCATCACCGCCTGGCATCCAAGCAAGTACGTTTCCAATAAAGAACAACTAGAGAATGTGAAGCAGAAATCTCAAACAATAACAGATCTGAAGCATCACTGGAGCCAAAACGTTGACTCTGCTTTTTCTCCACAGATGCTGCCAGACCTGCTGAGTTTTTCCAGTAATTTCTGTTTTTGTTTTGGATTTCCAGCATCCGTAGTTCTTTGGTTGCATCTTGTAGATGGTACACACTGCAGAAACTTTTCTAGTGGAGTGGGTGGATGTTTGTGGATGTGGTATCAATCAAGCTGATCATCTACCTCTATGCTATTTTCTCCCACTATTCCCATGTCCGTTCATGTCATTAGGATCCAGAAACTATTGATTTTCATCTTGAACAACTTCCACAGCCCTCTGAGGTAGAAATTCTAAAGTCAATACCCTCAGCAGGAAGGAAGTCTTCCTTTTCTCAGAATTAAATCCTGTTCCTTAGTTTTAGACTTAACAGAGGAAAAATTGTATCCACACTTAGCCTGTCTCACCCTATAAGGATGGGGTTATCTCTCTGCTTTTTGAAATATGCAAGGTTGTTGTTGTTGGCCTGTATTATCAGAAGCATTTGGTCATAAACTTCAGGCTTTTTAAAAACAAGGCTAAAAAATAAAACTAAACCATGGCGCAACTGGCACCACACTATGTCAAACAAAAATCCAAAAGAACTGCAATGTTGGAAATCTGAAACAAAAACAGCAATTGCTGGAAAATCTCAGCAAGTCTGGCAGCATTTGTTCTGAAGAAGGGTAACTGGATCTGAAATGTTAACTCTAATTTCTCTCTGCAGTTGCTGCCAGACCAGCTGAGATTTTCCAGCAATTTCTGTTTTTGCTTCATAGTACGTCAGCAGATGAATCACTAGGAACAAATGAAGACTCAACAAGTAACACGATGGTGTGTTCCTTAATAAATAGTGACATTATTTGATTTTCATATATTATTAACATACTGAGATACAGTGAAAAATGTTATTTTGCTTGTGAACCAGAAAAATCATACCTTACATCCGTAAATCAGAGTAATAGAACGTAATGCAGAATATAGTGTTACAGCGATAAAGGTGAAGACAAAGATCAACTCTAATATACGACAGGTCCATTCACAAGTCTAATAATGGCAGGAAAGAAGCCGTTCTTGAATCTGTTGGCATGTGTTTTCAAACTTTGTGTTTTCTGCCCGATAGAAGAGGGTGGAAAAGCATATAACTGGAGTGGGAGGGGTCTTTGATTATGTTGGCTGCTTTCCTGAGGCAGTGTGAAGTATAGATGGAGTCAATAGAAGGATGGCTGGTTTGTGTGATGGATTGGGCTGTGTGTACAACTCTTTATAATTCTTGCAGTCTTGGGAAGAGCAGTTGCCATACCAAGCTGTGATGCATCAGACAGGATGGTTTCTATGGTGCAACCATAAAAATCGGTAAGAGTCATTCTAGGTATGCCAAATTTCCTTAGCCTTCTGAAGAAGTAGAGGCATTGGTGTGTTTTCTTGACTGTAGTGTTGACATGGATGGACCAGGATAGATTGTTGGTGATATTTCCTCCTGGAAGCTTGAAGCTCTCAACCTTAGCACTATTGATATAGACACCGGCACATCCTCCACTCCAAGTTCTGAAGTGAATAACCAGCTCCTTCATTTTGCTGACATTGTGGAAGAGTTTGCTGCCTTTAGACAGCTTAGTGACATGGTGTATCTCTTTCCTGTACTCTGCCTTGTCATTGTTTGAGATCTGATCCCATCAGCAAATTTATACAGAGTAATGGAGAAAATATTTTGTTGCTATTGAGAATAAAATTAAAATTTTACCAGATTTTGCAGCAAAGCAACAGCACTTGCAGCCTACCTCAAAGAAAACTGTCCAGAAAGATCTAGCAATTACTATGGTACGGACTTTCACTTTAGTTGATGACGACTTAAATCTGGTGCTAAGTCAAGGGAATCTCTAGATCATCAAGCAGCAGCAATGTCATCACACAAGGTTGGCAGACAAATATGCTGGAGCATTTTCACAGCTAACAAATCAAGAAATTAAAAGCAATCTTTTACTTTGAATTTAAAAAATCAAGATAGGAAAATAAATGGCGGATTGCATTAAGGAAGTAACTAAAACAAAGATAGGGGCATGGACAACGATAATGGAGACGTATGATACTCTAAAACTACTCTAGAACATGTACTAGAATAGTTAGCCATGCTCAGCAAGCCAATGTCTGCAAAGCTCAGAACATCATGTGCAACATCTGATATGCCTCTTCCATTAATTAACATCACACCAGAAACCAAATAAAGATTATGACTTAGACTCACGATATGATTCATTCACGCATGGGTCCTGCTCTTTATAAGCAAAATGACATCCACATAGAGCACCTTTCTCATTGAGGAAAGGTCTAAGGAGAGAACCAATCCCTGCTGCATTACGACAGCAATGGTCTGACCAGAGTCAGAGTCAATTTGCATGGTTTGAATTTAATTAATTAACCAAGACAGTTAACTGCCACCAATATTGTGGAATAGTATTTCTACCAGTGTTGGAGACAAAGGCTGGAGGATTTTGATGAGCAAAATAAAATATTATTTATAATTATGAGATAAAGATGTTATTTACAGACATAACATTAATAGGCATGATAGGGAAACGGTGCAGGAAATAACTGTTACAGAGGAAGAGGAAGGAGGGAGGGGAGAAAAACTTTTTTAAGCAAATATTGGTGTGCATTAAATAGCATCAAATGTTCTCACAGAATATGTTAAAACACATGACAGAGCATGGAAAGGCTGTCGATGTAATGGCTGAGGGCATCATGACAGCCTTTGGCAAGGAACCCACGAGCGACGACTCCATTTGAGAATTCATATGACGTCTTGGTTTACAAGTCTCAGCCAAAAGATGGCATTTCTGACAGTGTAGCACACATTCAGTGACTGCCTGTAGTGTATGAAGACTCCAGAGCAGCATTAAAGGCACAACCTGCTGACCTAGAGGGAAGAGTGCTACCATTGTGTCACACCTGATAGCCTTAAACATTACTGACAATATAATGCTCGTGCTTCTCCTCTCCCCACATCCAGTCCACATACAAGGTACAATAATGAATTTATATTAATGTTTAGAGCAGGTTTATTGCCGCTCCTGTTATAAGTTGATGGGTTTAGATTTAATGATGCAATTGTTTTCATTCATTCAGGTAAGCCCATGGAGGGACTCTCCTTAGGTAGTATTAATACAGCATCAATTTTGTTTAATTAAATAGAAAAATCACAGACCATGAAGTTTCAGTAAAGGTTGCTCCTCAGAAAAATGGCAAATTAATGTGGAAACTATTAGCAACATCTAACTTATCTCTAAACTTGTTTTCTATGTTTCTCCGATAGAGCGAATACACCAGTATATTTATAATGGTACGTAACACTTACCAAAGAGATGTTAAGTACAAACCCAAGTTATGGGGCACTAAGAAAGTCAACTCACTAAATCCACTTACTTTGTCACAAAATTCTTGCTACTTAGTCAAAAATGATTTATCCCCTTCAGGGGAGATGCCTCACCTCCTCCATTCCGTAATCTGGCTTACATACTCCAATTGATTCATTATTATCTGCTGCAGTAGCTTAAAAGTGTATTAAAAATATTACTGAATGGTCTGGCAACAGCTTCTCAGGACAAAGAATGGGAAATGTAGTATTCTCATATGTCAAAAACAAACATTAAACAAATCTTATACTGATTACTTTGTGATTAACAAGCAGGAAGGGTTGTAGACCAGCGTTTTGACCTTATTTTTAAGCTGTAACTTTATAAAAACAATGGTAGGCAGGAGACACCACCCAAGGGAATTTTTCTTCTTCTCATGCTCAAACTGAATTTTCAGTGGTTTCAAGGCTGATTTGACCATTATAAACTGCTCTGCAATATAAACACAGTGTCCTCAACAGCAGTGTTGACCTGCCAATTGGCATAGGAGAAATGCCTCATGAAGTGGTTCAGTGCAAGAGGCCAATAGATTTTGTCCAATGGCTGTACATAGCACAGCAAGACACACTATTTATTCTACAGGCCTACTATGTAGATTCAATTAACTTCAAAATATATAATAAACAATGCAGAAAAACAAACCAAAGCCAACAGATAATCTAATTGAAAGAAAAACCTCGATGAAAAGAAAGAAAATTCTAAAGGGGGTAAGCAGTGACTGTTTACCTAACCACAGACAACATTAACACGTAAACAGGCTGCAGAAAAATGAGCAAACTTAGGCATTCACTAAAGTTGTAGCAATTACAAAAGGTCATATTAACTTGGAACTACTGTACAAAATTCAGCCCACTCAAGGATATTTCAAGATCAAAGTTACCCTACAGAAGTACAATTTAACTGTGTCAACTAAGCCCACTGAGTCTCTTGATAAGATCGATGCTATTTGAACGTTTCCTGTTGACTTATCACAATTGCACTCAAGTAAACAATTTACTAATTACATTAGAGCTGGTTCGGTATTGCTTCCTCAGTTCCCCCAAAATTTCACCCCTACTTTCTTGGAGGAGAGTGACTCATCCTTGGGGTATGGCTCAAAACTCACCCCTGACACTTGCAAATTTTTCCTAAGGTGACCCTACTTCACAGATAAGCTGGGCTAGTAAATGTCAGTGGATTATTTGACGATGTGACGTTACATAGTGAACCACATCTGTTTTCACTCATTGTGCACACACACTCCCACACTCTAACACCACCAAACAATCCTACACCCCCAACACCCCACCCATTTCACTACAGGCCACCGTATGAGAATCCTAGTTGATTTCTGTCCTCTTTATCCATTAGATATAGAAGACTAATACAGCAAGTCAACCTTTTAAGTAGCTAATCTGATATAAACTGGGTGACAAGCCTGGCTTTGAATAATGTATGGTTTCTCAAAATGTTTCACTGTTTGGTGAGCAAAGTGCTCTCTCAGGGTTAGTATTTCAGAATGTATCACAATTTATTGTGTCAGACTATTTAAAATAATTTCAGAAGATCGAGTAGAATAAAACCTTACTACCAGTTACTGCAGATAAGATCTAGAGCCTTTACCAGAAAATTAGTTGGCAAACAAATCCTGCTCAATTTTATATAAAACAAATGACATAATATGCTAGAATATATTTCACCCATCAATTATCTTAATCTTATCAATACGTTTGTCTTATGACATATTCAATGACACATGGGACTGAATGGCAGGCGCTTACCTTGTAGTACTTGGCTCCAGTGTCATTCTGAAACAGTGTAAGGCACTTGCTATCTAGCCTCCAGTAATGTCTTTTTCTCTGCAAGAAACAAAATCACAATGAATGAATTTTATATTTTTCTTCAAGATCATGTTAGGGTCATGATATTAAATAGAAACATAGCCTGGTTTTAGTCAGCAAAGCTGTTAATACTGAAGTATTCTTTAACACAAAAATCACGTCATCTGATATCAAGATGCCACATGTAACAATACATGCTAATAGAAATAAATTTTCAAAATTTAATGCTTTAACTATCAACCAATTTTAAACAACATAAACTTAGACTGAAGATATTTGGAATAAAAAGGAACGGACGTGATTATATCAACACTTAGTTTTGAAAATATTCCTTCCATTCTCTATAGAATTCTTATAACATTTTTGTCTGTCAAGGGGACATATCTAACACTAATATCTAACGTTGCTGTCCAGCCAAACACTTAATAAATTAATTTTCTCTCTAAGCTTTTCATGTGTATTAACCAACATAGGTTCCTCAACTACAGAGCTTTTTTTTAATTTAAGTACACCAGTAGTAAGACTTAAAGGCTAGTGGATTTAAACAGCACTCATAAAAAGTGAAAATTGTGTTAATAGAAGGGAAAATGTTCAACAATAATTTAGTGAGTGCTATCAGAGTTCACCAGAGGCCTTATTGAATGCTTATCCTGAATGGCAAGTTGTGAGAGTGAAAACTGACATTATTATCAATAAAACATGTAACAGAACGTAGAACATAAAACAGTACAGCACAGTACAGGCCCTTCAGCCCACGATGTTGTGCCAAACTATTGTCCTACTCTAAGATCAAACTAACCTGCATACCCTTCATTTTACTATCATCTTTGTGGCTATCCAAGAGTCACTTAAATGTCCCTAATGTATCTAACTCTACAGCCACTGCTGGCAGTGCATTCCACGCACCCACCACGCTCTGTGTAAAGAACCTACCTCTGACATCTCCCCTATATCTTCTTCCAACCACCTTAAAATTATACCTGGTCGTAATAGTTACTTCCACCCTGGGAAAAAGTTTCTGGATATCCACTCTATCTATGCCTATTGTCATCTTGTACACCTCTATCAAGTCGCCTCTCATCCTTCTTTGCTCCAATGAGAAAAGCCCTAGCTCCCTCAACCTTTCCTCATCAGACCGGCCCTCCAGTTCCAGCAGCATCCCGGTAAATCTCCTCTGCACCCTCTGTAAAGCTTCTACACCCTTCCTATAATGAGGCAACCAGAACTGAACACAATATTCCAAGTGTGGTCTAACCAGAGTTTTATAGAGCTGCAGCATAACCTCACGGCTCTTAAACTCAATTCCCTTACCAATGAAAGCCAACACGCCACATGCCTTCTTAACAACCCTAGCAACTTGGGAGGCAACTTCGAGGGATCAATGGACGTGGACCCCAATATCCCTCTGTTGCTCCACACTGCCAAGAATTCAGCCATTAACCCTGCATTCTGCTTTCAAATTCAGTGTTCCAAAATGAATCACATCACACTTTTCTGGGTTGAATTCTATCTGTCACTTCTTTGCCCAGTTCTGCATCCTGTCAATGTCCCATTGCAACCTACAACAGCCCTCCACACTATCCATAACTCCACCAACCTTCGTGTCATCAGCAAATTTACTAATCCACCCTTCCACTTCCTCATCCGAGTCATTTATAAAGATCACAAAGAGCAGAGGTCCCAGAACAGACCTCAGTGGAACACCACTGGCCACCGAGCTCCAGGCTGAATACTTTCCATCTAGTACCACCTTCTGTCTTCTATTGGACAGTGAATTTTGTATCGGGACAGCCAAATTTCCCTGAATCCCATGCCTCCTTACTTTCTGAATGAGTCTACCATGGGGAATCTTAACAAACGCCTTGCTAAAATCCATATATACCACATCTATTCCTCTACCTCCAATGTGTTTTGTCACATTCTCAAAGAATTCAATAAGGCTTGTGAGGCATGACCTGCCCCTCTCAAAGCCATGCTGGCTATCTCTAATCAAACTTTGCTTTTCCAAATAATCACAAATATGGTCTCTCAGAATCCTCTCTAAAAACTTGCCCACCGCAGAAGAAAGACTGACTGGTCTGTAATTCCCAGATCCATCCCCATTCCCTTTCTTGAACAAGGGAATAACAGTTTCTACCCTCCAATCTTCTGGTACTACTCCAGTGGACAGTGAGGACACAAAGATCATTGCCAAAGGTGCAGCAATCTCTTCCCTCGCTTCCCATAGTAACCTTGGGTATACCCTGTCCAGCCCAGGGGATTTATCTATCCTCATGTTTTTCAAAATTTCTAGCACATCCTCCTTCCTAACATCAACCTGTTCAAACATATCTGCCTGTTTCACGCAGTCCTCACAAATGACAAGGTCCCTCTCACTGGTGAATCCTGAAGCAAAGTATTCATTAAGGACCTCCCCACCTCCTCTGACTCCACGCACAAGTTCCCTCCACTATCCCTGATTGACCCTACCCTCACTCTGGCCATCCTCTTGCTTCTCACATAAGCACAGCATGCCTTGGGGTTTTCCTTAATCTAACCCGCTAGCCCCCTTCTAGCTCTCCTAAGTCCATTCTTCAGTTCCTTCCTGGCTACCTTGTAACCCTCTAGAGCCCTGTCCAATCCTTGCTTCCTCAACCTGAAGTAAGCTTCCTTCGTCCTTTTGACTAGGTGTTCCACGTGTCTTGTGACCCAATGTTCCTTCACCTTACATCCCTTCCTTGTCTCAGTGGGACAAAGCTGTCCAGCACTTGCAGCAAGTGCTCCCTTAACAACTGCCACATTTCTGTCAGGCATTTCCCTGAGAACATCTGTTTCCAATTTATGCTCCACCAGTCCTGCCTAATAGCAGTGTAATTCGCCCTCCCCCAATTAAATCCTTTCCCATACCGTCTGCTCCTATCCCTCTCCATGACTAAAGTAAAGGTCAGGGAATTCTGATCACTATCACCAAAATGGTCTCCTACTGAGAGATCTGACACCTGGCCTGGTTCGTTGCCAAGCACCAAATCCAATATGGCCTCCCCTCTAGTCAGCCTTTCTACATATTGAGTCAGAAATCCTTCCTGGACACACCTGGCAAAATCTGCTCCATCCAAATTATCTGCACTAAGGAGGTTCCAGTTGATATTAGGGAAGTTGAAGTCACCCATGACAAAAACCCTACTACTTCTGCACATTTCCAAAATCTCCCTCCCAATCTGTTCCTCACTATCTGTGTTTCTATTGGGAGGTCTATAGAAAACTCCCAATGAAGTGACTGCTCCTTTCCTGTTTCTGGCCACCACCCACACTGACTCAGTAGTCAAACCCTCCTCAACGACCTTCCTTTCTGCAACTGCGATGCTATCCCTGATTACCAATGTCACTCCCCCACTTCTTTTACCTCCCTCCCCATTTCTTTTGAAACATCTAAACCCCGGAACATCCAACAACCATTCCTGCCCCTGTGATATCCAAGTCTCTGTAATGGCTACAACATTGTAGCTTCAAGTGCGGATCCATGCTCCAAATTCATCACCCTTATTCCTGATACTTCTTGCATTAAAGTAGACACATTTCAACCCATCACACTGACTGCAACTTTGCCCTATCAACTATCTATCCTTCCTTACACACTCTCTGCACGGTGTATCTGCCGAACACCAGCTACCCCATCCTCTGATCAGGATAATGAACAGGTTGTAACTTGATAGAATTAAACAATAAAGAGAAAAAAAAATTCTAAGCATATCTTAACCATACCTGGAATAACACATGCTGTCATGGCATATTGCATTCAAAACAAGAAAACAGCAACATACTGAAAATGGCCAAAAGAATGAAAGGGACAATTTTGGGACATAAACCAAGTTAACAGTGGTGGAAACAGCACAATGTCTCACATTTATATGCCACATTACTATGTGGAAAGACATTCCAAGAAGCTTTACGGATTCTTTTTTGACAAATGGAAATTGAGTCAAAGGAGCAACGATTAGAATGTGTGAGCAGAACAAGAGAAATGAAGAAATAAAAGATTTATAGAACGTAGAAAGTGAATACTAGATTATGAATTCTAGATAACTAAAGAAATCACAATTTTTAATGAGAGAAAAGGAGCAGAGTATACACTAAGGAGTCTCAAGTTAAATATAACAGATTTAAACTTAAAATCAGCCAAACACAGTTCATGAGTAAACAGGGCAGGATGTAGAAAGAAAAGTGTTATTAATGAGCGTGAAGCATTTATTTGGAGGAGGGCAGGAAAATATTGGAGTAAACAGAATCTGGTGAGGATAAAACCATAAATCAGGCTTCTGTGGAACATGAACTGAGGTAAGGTTGGTTAGTGAGTTGGAGTAAGTCGGCCTCAATTTTGATTACACATACCAGGAACTCAGTTCAAAGTTGAAATGAATGCCAATATTACAAGAACAATATTCTAAGTTTCATTAATAAGGGCATAAAGTAGAAGATTAGGGAGGTCGTGTTGAACTTATAGAGACATTTAGACAGACACATGAACAGGCAGGGAATAGAGGAATACGGACCACGTGCAGGCAGATGGGAATAGTTAGAATGGCAACATGTTTGGCACAGATGTGGTTGGTCGAGGGGGCCTGTTCCTGTGCTGCACTGTTCTATATTCTATACAGGACCCTGGTTTGTTCTCAGCTGGAGCAGTGTGTGTGCAGTTCTGGGTGCCACACTATGAAAGAGATGTGAATGTATTGGAGGCAGTGCAGACGAGGTTTATCAGAATGGCTCCAGGGATGAGACACTTCAGTTATGAGTTACACTGATGAACCTATGTAAGGTCTGATTAGCATGCTAAACAATACTTTTCACTATCTCAGTACATATGAAAATGATAAAGTAATTCAAATCAAATCAAATAGATTGGCGAGGATGGGGGGCTGTTTTCCTTTGAGAGGAAAAAGCTAAGTGGAGACTTGAGATAAGCTTTCAAACTCACGAGAAGTCTGAACAAAGTGGATAGAGTCGAAATGCTCCCACTCATAAATGTTTTGAGAATGAAAGGGCACAGTTTAAAAGTATTTTGCAAAAGAAGCAAATGTGAGGGGAGAAAAATCTTTTTCACACAGCAAGCATTTAGGGTCTGGATGTACTGCCTGGAAGTGTAGTACAGGCAGGTTCTGTTGAGGCATTTAGGCAGACAGTTGGTGATTATTTAATTAGAAACAATGTGCAGATTTGTAGAGAAAAGGCAGAAGATTCACATTAAGTTAAAATAGTCAGAAAGCTGGCGAGGACACAAATGAGCAAAATGGTCTCCTTTGGTACTTTTAAAAAGAGAGAAGGGATCAAGATGAGTCATAATCAAGAATCACAGAATCCTTACAGTGTGGAAGCAAGCCATTTGGTCCATCAAGTCCACACCAACCCTCTCAAGGGCATCCCACCCAGATCTACACCCCCTAGTCTATCCCAGTAACCCGCATTTCCTAAGGCTAACCTGTGTAGCGTGCACATCCCTGGACACTATGGGTAATTTACCACGGCCAATCCACCGAATCTGCATGCCTTTCAACTGTGGGAGAAAATCAGAGCACCGAGAGGAAACCCATGCAGACACGGGGAGAATGTGCAAACTCCACACAGTCACCCGAGGCTGGAATCAAACCAGGGTCCCTGGCTCTGTCATCGAAATTTTTTTTAAATGCTGAGAGAAATGTATACTCAAGTCGGAAACAGTTTCTGACTGGAATGGTGAACACAGAACAACAACACCTAGTATAAGAAAAAGATTAACATTTTCAAGTGATGTGCAAAAGAAGCAAGAGTGACGAAAGAAAAAACCTTTTCACACAGTGAATAGTTACGGTATGGAATGTACTGTCTAGAAATTTAGTCGAGGCAGGTTCATTTGAGGCATTCAAAAGGGCATTGAATGAATATTTAGATACAATGTGCAAGGGTATGGGAAAAAGCAGGAGATTGGTACCAGGTAACGAAGCTTGTTTACAGAGCCGGTGTGGGCACAGAAGTCTAAACAGTCTTCTTCTGCACTGTAATAATTCAGAGATTTTTTTTGTGAGTTGATCATTTATTGCTTTTCTCCTCCCATGCTACACATACTTGTCAACATAGTGCTGTGTCAATTAATTATATCAGGAAAAGAGTAAAGATCCGGATAAATATTTATTTGGGAGGTAGACTGAGACTTAAAAGTGAGTACCATTAAAGAAAACTCAATACTGTGTGGAACATGATGTGAATTGAAACATCATAGAAGGCATTTTTTTAAATTAATACTTAGATTTAGTCTTATATTGAAATTCTGAAAATGTCTTCATCTCCATTGAGACCAATAACTTTTAAAAAGATGAATTCCCATATAAGTAGTGGAAATAATCAAGAAGAAAAGATTTCATGTTTTAAGACTTTTAATGCAGCAAATAAAATAAGACCAACATGGATCTAACATCACCACGAGGCAACTAATTCAGCCAACGAACAGAGTTGTTATCTCTGGTTTGTTACCCGTGCCACGTGCTAGCAAGGCGAGGAATAGGGAGAGAGAGCAGTTGAACACGTGGCTACAGGGATGGTGCAGGAGGGAGGGATTCAGATACCTGGATAATTGGAGCTCATTCTGGGGTAGGTGGGACCTCTACAAACGGGATGGTCTGCACCTGAACCAGAGAGGTACCAATATCCTGGGGGTGGGGTGGGAATTTTCTAATGCTCTTTGGGAAGGTTTAAACTAATTCAGCTGGTGGGTGGGAACCTGAATTGTAGCCCCAGTGAACAGGAGGTTGAGAGTAGTGAGGTCATGAATAAGGTTTCAAGGTCGCAGGAGTGTACCGGCAGGCAGGAAGGTGGTTTGAAGTGTGTCTACTTCAACGCCAGGAGCATCCGGAATAAGGTGGGTGAACTTGCAACATGGGTTGGTACCTGGGACTTTGATGTTGCGGCCATTTCAGAGACATGGATAGAGCAGGGACAGGAATGGTTGTTGCAGGTTCCGGGGTTTAGGTGTTTCAGTAAGATCAGGGAAGGTGGTAAAAGAGGGGGAGGTGTGGCATTGTTAGTCAAGGACAGTATTACGGTGGCAGAAAGGATGTTTGATGAGGACTCGTCCACTGAGGTAGTATGGGCTGAGGTTAGAAACAGGAAAGGAGAGGTCACCCTGTTGGGAGTTTTCTACAGGCCTCTGAATAGTTCCAGAGATGTAGAGGAAAGGATAGCAAAGATGATTCTGGACAGGAGCACAAGTAACAGGGTAGTCGTTATGGGGTCTTTAACTTTCCAAATATTGACTGGAAACGCTATAGTTTGAGTACTTTAGATGGGTCAGTTTTTGTCCAATGTGTGCAGGAGGGTTTCCCGACACAGTATGTAGATAGGCCAACAAGAGGCAAGGCAACCTTGGGTTTGGTACTGGGTAATGAACCAGGCCAGGTGTTAGAATTGGAGGTAAGTGAGCACTTCGGTGACAGTGACCACAATTCGGTTATGTTTACTTTAGTGATGGAAAGGGATAGGTATATATCGCAGGGCAAGAGTTATAGCTGGGGGAAAGGCAATTATGAGGCAATTAGGCAAGATTTAGGATGCATAGGATGGGGAAGGAAACTGCAAGGGCAGGGCACAATTGAAATATGGAGCTTGTTCAAGGAACAGCTACTGCGTGTCCTTGATAAATATGTACCTGTCAGGCAGGGAGGAAGTGGTCCAGCGAGGGAACCGTGGTTTACTAAAGAAGTTGAATCTCTTGTCAAGAGGAAGAAGGAGGCTCATGTAAAGATGAGGCGTGAAGGCTCAGTTAGGGCGCTTGAGAGTTACAAGTTAGCCAGGAAGGACCTAAAGAGAGAGCTAAGAATAGCCAGGAGGGGACAGGAGAAGTCTTTGGCAGGTAGGATCCAGGAAAACCCTAAAGTTTTCTATAGGTATGTCAGGAATAAAAGAATGACGAGAGTAAGAATACGGCCAGTCAAGGACAGTAGTGGGAAGTTGTGCGTGGAGTCCGAAGAGACAGGAGAGGCGCTAAATGAATATTTTTCGTCAGTATTCACACATGAAAAAGACAATGTTGTCGAGGAGAATGCTGAGATACAGGCTATTAGACTAGACAGGATTAAGGTTCATAAGAAGGAGGTGTTCGCAATTCTGGAAAGTGTGAAAATAGATAAGTCCCCTGGGCTGGATGGGATCTATCCTAGGATTCTCTTGGAAGCTAGGGAGGAGATTGCAGAGCCTTTGGCTTTGATCTTTATGTCATCATTGTT
The DNA here is from genome assembly GCA_024137785.1 of Ginglymostoma cirratum. Classification (NCBI taxonomy): domain Eukaryota; kingdom Metazoa; phylum Chordata; class Chondrichthyes; order Orectolobiformes; family Ginglymostomatidae; genus Ginglymostoma; species Ginglymostoma cirratum. Next base: position 15,615,618 of record JAHRHZ010000018.1, read on the forward strand.
TACAGGAATAGTGCCAGAAGACTGGAGGATAGCAAATGTTGTCCCCTTGTTCAAGAAGGGGTGTAGAGACAACCCTGGTAATTATAGACCAGTGAGCCTTACTTCGGTTGTGGGTAAAGTGTTGGAAAGGATTATGAGAGAGAGGATTTATAATCATCTAGAAAGGAATAATTTGATTAGGGATAGTCAACACGGTTTTGTGAAGGGTAGGTCATGCCTCACAAACCTTATTGAGTTCTTTGAGAAGGTGACCAAACTGGTGGATGAGGGTAAAGCGGTTGATGAGTATATATGGATTTCAGTAAAGCGTTTGATAAGGTTCCCCATGGTAGGCTATTGCAGAAAATTCGGAGGCATGGGATTGAGGGTGATTTGGTGGTTTGGATCAGAAATTGGCTAGCTGTAAGAAGACAGAGTGGTGGTTGATGGGAAATGTTCATCCTGGAGTTCAGTTACTAATGGTATACCACAAGGATCTGTTTTGGGGCCACTGCTGTTTGTCATTTTTATAAATGACCTGGATGAGGGCATAGAAGGATGGGTTAGTAAATTTGCGGATGACACTAAAGTCAGTGGAGTTGTGGATAGTGCGGAAGGATGTTGCAGGTTACAGAGGGACATAGATAAGCTGCAGAGCTGGGCTGAGAGGTGGCAAATGGAGTTAATGCGGAAAAGTGTGAGGTGATTCACTTTGGAAGGAGTAACAGGAATACAGAGTACAGGGCTAATGGTAAGATTCTTGGTAGTGTGGACGAGCAGAGAGATCTCGATGTCCATGTGCATAGATCCTTGAAAGTTGCCACCCAGGTTGATAGGGTTGTTAGGAAGGCGTACGGTGTGTTAGGTTTTATTGGTAGAGGGATTGAGTTTCGGAGCCGTGAGGTCATGTTGCAGCTGTACAAAACTCTGGTGCGGCCGCACTTGGAGTATTGCGTACAGTTCTGGTTGCCGCATTATAGGAAGGATGTGGAAGCATTGGAAAGGGTGCAGAGGAGATTTACCAGGATGTTGCCTGGTATGGAGGGAAGGTCTTATGAGGAAAGGCTGAGGGACTTGAGGCTGTTTTCGTTAGAGAGAAGGTTAAGAGGTGACTTAATAGAGACATACAAGATGATCAGAGGATTAGATAGGGTGGACTGTGAGAGCCTTTTTCCTCGGATGGTGACGGCTAGCACGAGGGGACATAGCTTTAAATTGAGGGGTGATAGATATAGGACAGATGTCAGAGGTAGGTTCTTTACTCAGAGTAGTAAAGACGTGGAATGCCCTGCCTGCAACAGTAGTAGACTCGCCAACTTTAAGGGCATTTAAATGGTCATTGGATAAACATATGAATGATAATGGAATAGTGTAGGTTAGATGGGCTTCAGATTGGTTTCACAGGTTGGCACAACATCGAGGGCCGAAGGGCCTGTATTGCGCTGTAGTGTTCTATGTTCTAGAATCATACAGCATGGAAACAGACACTTCAGTCCAACTCATCCATTGAGCTGAAGAAAAGATACTTTCTCATTACTTACCTAACATAATAGTTTTGCCGTGCTCCATCCTACTGGTAGATATGTAGCTTCATAAGCCCCAATCCCATGTTACGATCTTCCCAGCAGGCTAATTTTCCCTCATCACGTCAGGTTTGAATCTTCCAGTGTCTTTTAAAGATGCCCATAACCGCCTCAGTAAATGGACATCCATAAAGAAGGACATCCATACTTCAGCAATTCCTTATTTCTTAAATCTCCAAAGGAGATTGTGTCTTCCTTTTGAACAGAGAACCAATTCTCACTATCAAATACAATGATTTCTCCCTCTGTGGTGAAAGCAGGGAAGTAAATTCTGATGGCTATTGTACAAGGAGCAAAACTTGAGAAATCCTTCTGTTCACAAATTCAAGGTCTTTGAAGAATTTTTAAAAAGGAAATGTATGATGGGTTATGTGGACAAAAAGGTGGCAAAAGGAGTACAATGTCGGAAAACCTGAAGTTGTTCATTTTGAAAGGAAGAACAGAAGAGTATATTTAAATGGAGAAAAACTGCAGAAATCTGCAACACAAAGGGACTTGGGGTGCTTACGTACAAACACAGGATATTAGTGCACAGGTGCAGTATGTAATCAGGAAGGCGAAAAGATTGTTGACCCTTATTTCAAAGATATTGGAATATAAAAGTGTCGGGAAATCTTACTGCAGCTGAGCAAGGTGCTGGCGAGGCCACATCTGGAGTACTGAGAGCAATTTTGCTCCCCTTGAAGGAAATATATTATTTCAGTGGAGACAGTTTAGAGGAAGTTCACTAGGATGATCCCTGATTGTCTCATGAACAAAGGTTAAACAAGTTGAGGCTTTACTCACTGAATTTAGAAGAATGAGAGGTGATCCCATTGAAACACATAGGAATCGTAAGGAGCTTGACAGGGTAAATGCTAAGAGGATGTTTCCCCTCATCAGTGAGTCTGGGACCAGACGGCATAGTCTCAGAATTAAGAGATGTCAATTTAGGACTGAAATGAGGAGGAAATTTTTCTGTCAGCGGGTTCAGAGTCTTTCAAACTCCTTGCCACAGAGAACTTTGGGGTAGAGTCCTGGTGTGTATTTGAAGCTGAGATAGATTCATTTTTGATCAGTTGGGGAATAAAGGGTTCTGGGGAAAGAGCAGTAAAGCGGACGTGAGGCGTGTTTGATCAGCCATGATCCTACTGAATGGCACAGCAAGAGGCTGAACAGCCTACTCCTGTTCCTATTTCTTCTAGTACTGCACAGAAAAAACACTGCAAGCCAGAGGATAAGACATGCCAACTAAACATATAGTATGCTCACCAGAGCCTATTACTGTCTATTTCAACTTCACAATGATGGGAATTGGAAAGAAAATATTGCACATTTCACTCTCTTGATTTTTTTTGTCTGGTCATCGTCATCTGATTATGAAACTTGCCAATGCTGCTACTCAGATTTTTTTTTCATTCCCAAATCAAGAAATATAAAACAATGAAAAAGGTAGCGACAGCCAAAAGGAAGTAAAGCGTCCAGAAGTCAGACATCCACGAGATGCAGAATAAAGCTATCTCAATCAACCACAACACAATGCATAAAAAAAATCTTAAAGGCAATTTGGCAGCATCTAAGCAAGAATTTTAATTCAGGGCCAAAACTACTACTTGGGCAAACTTTGGCAGGAACATAGATAGTAGAATGAAATATTTCTATTTTGATCAATCAACTTATCAAGAATAGAAACTGAATCACTGTGTGCCCATTTGGGCTGAACAATAAACAGCAGTACTCTAAGAAACTCATCATGCTTAAAAGTTGGATTGACAGTTTGCAAACTAAATCTCATTTAGCACAGATCATTATTACAAATAAGAAGTTCACCTTAAGTTAGGTTTACATTAGAACTTGGGTCTATAATTGTGAAGCACTGTGCTTCTCTGCCTCTCATTCACCCAGTTCTGAAGTTATCTAAAAATAAGCCATGAAGGACAGCAAATCACATTAGCCAGAAATTACTGGTGATATCAGAGAACAAAGGTTTAGTACATTTATCTGCTTCCCTTATACTAAGTTAAAATAACAAACAAGGCAACAAGATAATATCATGCAAATTTATTAAATACTCATGGATATAGACAGCAGTAATTCCTCGAGTGTCCCTTTGTTAATTGCTTACAGTATCATTCTTCAGAAAGAGTTGATTGTTTCCTACAATAAAGAACTGAGCAATTTGTTTTGCGTTTATTCTGGAAATCTGGGCTGGAGAAATGGATCTTTTCACATTTAAGGTATATAGCTCACCAGCAAGCAACTACTGGTTAGGTATTACGCAGACAAATACAGAGAAAAGCTCCATCTACTGTGGCCCAATTCCAATTGGACTCCAGTCTGCCATGTTTTCCATTTCCTACACTAGGCAGTCCTTTGTATGGTTATTCCAAAATACAGATGATTTTTGTACCAAATGTTAAAGACTGGATTCATTTTGCAAAAAATCCTTTAATGCTGAAACTATGAGAAAATATTTATCTCATTCATCTGAGATGCATTTAAACCAGTTCCAAAGGTGCAGAACTATTATTTTAAGGTGCTAGATTACAGTAAACTTGTTCAACGCTTTGGAGCATGTTTTCAAAATTTGTGCGAGAGTTCATTTGCCAGCTGCATGTTCAATTCATTTGCCATGAAAAGTATTTCCTACTCCATTGTATGAAGTAAACATTCAACATTTTTTTAACTCACAAATTATAACACATCATAATGTTTGGACCAAGCTGAACACTTCTGTTTACTACAGTAGAAGTTATAAATTATTTAAGTTTGTTTCTTCAAGATAATTGATCTCTACTGATGGCCCACATTCTGTAGCTTAGTAAATTTCAATAGTTTCAAAAGAAATATACTCACTAGATTGTCTTTGCTGGTGTAGTGGACCATCCAACCTTCTCTCACCATTGTGCTGCTCTTCCTCTTTGTGTGCTTGACAGACTGTACTACTCTCATGAGAGGAATATTGTTGCTTGTTGAAGGACTAGAACAAAATGTTCCAAGTTATTGAGCAAGGAATGACTATACAGAATTGAGATGATGAATTATGAATACAATGGTCTGTCAACATGTATTTATCTTGGTTTCCAAAACTGTTTAGCACAAAATCTTTTTTACAGTATTAAATAGAACAGTACCTAAAGAAAGCACTGATAAACAAGAGCAGCATCAGTCTGGTACTAACCATACAACTCAGAAAAGCAGCATAAATATATGTGGCGATCATGAGCCAGCAAAGAGACAGGTGTCTAAACAGTTAAAAGCAATGTAACCTGGATATATATAGGTTGATTAAATTCAACTTTGCCTGCAAAACAAAAGCATCCAAGTATAAAATCTACAAGACCTAAATGAGGTTAAAGATTAAACTTCATTCATTCATGTTGTCAAGTTGTGCAAGACTTCTGCAAAAATAAGTTAATGGCATTTTGATGAAATTCTTGAAAATAACTGGATAAATATCTGAACAAGTGTGAGATTGATGATTAAAAGGGAAACATTTAGACAGAAATGATCAAACAACCTGAAAAATATGTTGAACACTGTGCTAGTGGAATCATTCCACCTGAAGAACACATTTGATCAAGTGTTGACATTTTAAACTGAAGTAATTGACCTTTGCCTAAATAACTCAGGAGAGTTACAGAAATACTTCCATGTTTGGGAGCTTTGCTTGCAGCTCTGTAGCTTCTTTAGAAGTTTAACTACTCGGAAGAGTTTGTGACAGGGTGAATTGGAACGTTCGTATGTGAAAGATACAGGCCTGATAGATTGAACAACCACATCTTATTACATAACATTACCGCCTTTTTCTAGTAAAGAAGTCTCCCTAACCTACTACCCTCATTTCCTCCGAACAGATATGGGTATTGCCTCATCACCCCATTGTATAATATCAAACAGTAATCCTCAAATGTGGCTTTCATACCATTAAGATGGAAGCTTCTCAATAAATACAGAAAATTTTTGTATGATTGCAAAAACATAATGAAAAAATTGGTTTCAGATACAGGTACGTAAATGAGAAAAAGATCCTAATGGAAGAAGATAGAATCAAATTGAAAGAAAAACTATACAATTCCACAATGATGCGTGGAAAGTCAGTAAATTCAACTACAAAAAGAACAGTAAAGAATGACTAAAAGATTAAAAAGGGAGAAATTAGATTATGAAGGAAAGTTAGTTGGAAATTTAAGAGTTTCTACAAACATTTAAAAAGTAAACAAAGTGAGTGTCTGGGAATTAATAATGGTAAACAGGGAAACAGCAGATGATTTGAACAGATGTTTAGCATCTGCCTTCACTGTTGAAAATACACATCTCAGAAATAACTGCGAATTAGAAGGTAAAAGGGAGGGAGGAATTAGAACATTCTCAATTACAGAGCAAGGGAACTGAGACAATTATTTGTACTAAAAGCTGAGAAGTTCACAGGTCTGATGAACTTCATTCTAGGACTGTAAAAGAAATAGCTGCTGAAATAGTGGACACATTGTTTCTAATTTACCAAAACTCCCCATATTCCGAAAATATCTAATAAGATTGGAAAATAGTGAATGTGACTCCTCTATCCAAAAAGGAGGGAGGAAGGAAATAGGAAACTACAGTCAATTTAACAACGATTATAAGGAAAATACTACAATTTATTATTAGGGATAATTTAGCAGGGCACTTAGAAAATCTCAATGCAGTCAGAATAGACGTGGTTTGTGAAAGGGAAATCATATTTGATTAATCTATTGGAATTCTTTGATGGAGTAACAAGCAATGTGGATAAAGGAAGCAATTGAGGAAATTCTTGAAAATAACTGGATAAATATCTGAACAAGTGTGTGGTTGATGATTAATGAATTAATGAGATTGATGAATAAAGCAATGTGTCTGTGAAAGTGCCGTAGTTAGATTTCCAAAAGGCTTTCAACAAATGCCTAAATCACAGGTTATTACACAAAATAAGAGCTCCTGATATTGGGATAACATAATAGTATGGATACAGGATTGATTAACTAACAAGAAACAAAGACGTATATAGGTAATTTTTCAGATGGTATTATATAACGAGTGCCACAAGGATTACTGCTGGGATCCAACCAGTTACAACTTACATTAATAACTTGGATGAAGGAATAAAATGTATAATTGTTAAATTGCTGATGACACAAAGATAGGTAATAAAGTAAGCTGTAAAGAAGGCACAGAGTTTGGAATGAGATATACATACAGTAGGTGAGATAGCAAAAATTTGGCAGAAGGATTATAAATCGAAGAACATGTTGCCCACTTTGGCAGGAAGAATAGATGGGCAGAATATTATTTAAATGGAGAGTGCAGAATGCTGAGGTACTGAGGAACCTGGGTATCCTGGCATATGAATCATATAACATTAGTCCTAGGTAGAACAAGTGTGTAGAACAAGAATGCAATTGGAATGTTGTTATTTAGGGTTACCTAGGAATGGGGCATACATCTGGGGTTGTTTTGCTATTGTTGTATGGGGCACCACTGAGACTATATCTGGATTACAATGTACAGGTTGTCTCTCCTTATTTGAGAGGATGTACAGGCAGTGCTTGGGTTGAAAACGGGGTCTGTTCTTTAGTCCATTCCCAAATGAAATTGGATACACAAGTTGGAACACAATGCAAGACAATATAAAATAGCCATTCCTAAGTACAGGGGAGGTTTGTATGTCGGATCTTTAAAATTAGCCCCTGTGTGAGATCACATGCATGAGTCACATGTCTGTAAATTGGAGATCTGTAAATGTATAAGAATCAATTCAGAGAAGATTCACTTGACTGATGTGTGGGGTGGGGTGGAGGTATCTCATGAGGAAAAGGTAGACAGGCTGGACCTACATTTTCAGCCATATAAATTCCTAAGGGGACTTGACAGATTAGCTGCCAGAAGGATATTTTCCTTTCTTGGAGAAACTAAAAAAAACCAAAAGGGGCAGGGAGAGACACATTTTAAAGACATTGCGGAGTTGAGGCTGGTGAACTCGACTCAAGGGGCTGAATGGCCCACTGCTGCTCCTAATTCATATGTTTGAAGTATCATATTGTTGTAGAAGCTATACAGCTGAATGGTGTTTCGAGTGTATACGTAAAAGTGGATGCAGAGCTATGTGTCAACTAGAACAAATTGTTAATATACAGCACCAATTTTCCCTAAAATATAGAAGGGTCTAATCCTGATCCAACGAAATAGTAAATACAGCATTTTAAGTATAACAAAGTTTACTGATTACTCCAAAACAAAGAATTTTCTTTGACGGTTACTTGTAGCATATAATAAAAGTGCTACCTGATTGTCCTGACAGGTTCTTCATCTTTGTCACCATCCAGATCAGATGAGTCCATAAAATACAACTTTTCTTCTGATGTGGATGGCTCCTCAGTATCATCCAACATCCTACTGCCATCGTTGTTCATGTCACTGCTGTCTACCTCCATGGGCATGTCTGAATCAGGTCCTGGGCTGGCTGGTTCTGCAATGAAGTTAAAATTGTTACATACATTTCCAGTTTTGAGTTTGGATACCTCAGTTAATAGTTCATCAATCCCAATCAGGGAACTCATATTCTATGAGGTCCACCTAGCTGACCTCATTACAATCACTACAAGAACATCCCAAAACTCTGCATTTTGTATGTCAACTGCAACGATTTGTTGATGTACAGTATCAGGTCTGCCTCCAAGCAATTGCCCTACCGAAAGCTTTGATAAGCCTTATTTCAGCATAATGCTTTCATGGTGAGCAAATTTAAAAAAAACACTTTCAGTGTGTAGAGCTGCCAGAATTCCAATGCCTATACTGACAAGTGAATGTAGGCATGTAGCAGACAGTAGTAAAGAATCCATTTTTTCTCAACTATCAGATCAAGGAAATGGCGCTTGTTAGACTGGACCATTTCAAAGATGAATTTAAGCATGGGATGGAGCACATTAAGGTGTCTAAGGTATTTTCTGCAGACATCTATAGATGGCTACTCTAGACCATTGCTCACTGTGTATTGCACATGGTCACAAAATGATCTAACGTTGGCAGTTTTCGACCTGAAAAGTTTCAAGTCTGCCTCAAAATACCCTGGAAACGAAGTAAGCTCAAAAATTTGAGTAACAGCTAAAGCAAGCCATTTCACACTGCTGTGGTGTGGAGGCAACACAAGTGATAGTTTCCACTAATGAATTGTAGAACATAGAACATTACAGCGCAGCACAGGCCCTTCAGCCCTCGACGTTGCGCCAACCTGTGAAACCAATCTGAAGCCCATCTAACCTGCACTATTCCATTATCATCCATATGGTTATCTAATGACCATTTAAATGCCCTTAAAGTTGGTGAGTCTACTACTGTTGCAGGCAGGGCATTCCACGCCCTTACTACTCTCTGAATAAAGAACCTACCTCTGACATCTGTCCTATATCTATCACCCCTCAATTTAAAGCTATGTCCCCTCGTGCTAGCCGTCACCATCCCTTATGTCGAAGAGATGCTCTGTTTATTTCACAAATGAGTAATGCGGTATTTGAATATCAGTGCCAGTACTTGCCAGGTATGTAGGCTGCACATCCCAACAACTGGCAGATGATGTTAAAAAGCACATCAGTATGACTGTATGCAATAAGCAAAGTACTGACTTGTACTTGCCCATAAGACACTAAAGTAGAAGCAGGTCATCAGTGTATCAAATCTGCTCTGCCATTCAATGAGATTGTGGCTGATTGAATTAATCCTCAACTTCACTTTCCTGCTTTTCCCTATAACCCTTGACTTCCTTACTGTTTAAAAATCTGTATCTCAGTCATGAGAACCCTCTGTGAAGAATTTCACAGAATCACTATCCTCAGAGAAGAAATTCTCCTCATCTCTGTCACAAATGAGTAACCCCTCATTCTGAAACTCCATCCTCTGATCTGGACTCTCCCACGGTGCAAATCAATCTTTCCGATTCTACCTCAAAGACTCGTACTTGCAAAACTCAAAACACAATGCTAAATCTTAGACTGTGATTCTGTCATCGGATACACTTGTTGAAGAATCCCCAGTGCTTCAAGAATTATACTAACACCATTTAAGAAGATCAGCTGGGCTCATAGAGTGGCTCATTTACTCTTGCAAGAAACTTTATATATTCATCTGCAGGAACCTGCCCCTCTACAGGAAAAAAAAATGTCCAGGCATTGCACTTGTTTGAAATAAACAAAATGATAGGGAATAATACATCCTTGGTGCTTTCTCCATGGCAATCCTTTGACTAATCAGATTTAACTTTAATCAGCACCCCTCATTTAATATAAACTGTTGATCCTTTGAAATTTGGCAATTTTGTGTCTGCTTTGATCAGTGCAAGATGCAAAGCTGTTCAGCAATATTCAAGTTCTGTGCTACCAAACAACTAAACAAAACTAAAAACAACTAAAAAGGGATCCAGCAGCAGATGAACTGAACTTTTTGGGAGAAAATCAGATAATGTTATGGAGCTGGAAATAGACAGTTTTACTGATAGTGAAAATATGAGGTCAAAAGTTCATCTCTGGATCAAATGTGACACCAAGGATACAAACAGATTTACCTCGTCTCAGACTGCTGCCTGGGAGGGATGGAGTCTGTAGCTAAGGAATGGAGTTTGGAGTAGGGAAGAAAATCTTCAGTCTTTTCAATATCTAATTGGGGGAGCAGGTTCCAGAGGTCAAAAAGCTGACATCTGCACCTATTTCTTACAGAGGGATAGAGATTTTCTAAAACCTTGTCACAATTATCCCAAAATATAACTCATGGAAATGTGATAAAAGCCCACCAAACTGCCAACAGTCCACATTGATTTTTTTTTAAAACTAATCAGGTATCATAACTACTCAAGTTAAATATTCGTGAAGGCTTCTACAGAAAATCTTTTATTTCCTAGAACATTCTCAGATGTTCAGTTGCAAAAGATGCACAGAATAATTGCTAGTTAGCATTTCCTCATGTTATTTTATGTTCATGCATAATCAACACCCTGCATTAAATCCATTTTAAACACTAGCATACAGAATATTCAACAATCTGTTATTTCTGTGAGCAGAGAAGGTTTCTTGAAATCACTCACAGATGTGCATTTAAACTTCCCAAACTGTTGATTTATGTAGCCAACTTAATTAATGGGTAAGGTTGTTGAAAATGATGAAGGATATCATTTTTCAGCTGTATTTGTTCATAACACTATGAATAATAAAACAGCATTTTCAGCACTTCAGAGGCTCCTTTTATTAGTTGCACAGTGTACTTTTCATAGTCTATGTTGCAGTACAGAATGAATATTGAGAGCTTGGTTTATCTTTTGTATTCCCTGTTTCTATGGCCCAACATTGTCTACGCACCTACCATCACCCAGTTTTTTGATAAGTTTCCAATTTCCAAACAAGATGGCATAAACGATCTCTCTTTTTTCATCACTGCATACACAGGTTACACTCCTTCCCCACTCCTTCATCCATTTACTCAATCATATCTTAAATTTTGACATTAGATTCTGTCCTTAATAACCTTAATGATGAACTCCAAACTTTAAAATTCTGTAAAAAGAGGTTATTCCTGCACTGTCCTGTAAATTTCTAATATATAATTACGCACCTTTAGATTCTTCATTCTAAGCCTCTGAATGAATGAAACAGCCTGCTTCAACATAACTGGTTTCAGTTGTTTGTAGTTTTAGCTATTTCTATTATATTACCCTTTAAATCTGCATTGTACTATCCAAAAATAATCTAATTAGTGTTATAATTTCTCATATTAGTTAGCATACTGGTGAATTCTCAATATCCTTTCTATAGTATAAAGTACAATATTACAGCTTCACCTTAACTAAAACTTAATTAAGGCCTTACATAGGTTCATGATTACAACTTGGCTTTTATATTTCATACTTTGTGATTAAAACCTGGAATTCCATGACCTGTTGTTATAGCCTTTGTCAATCTGAGATGTTTTCTTTGAAACTCTGCAACCCTGTACTCCCAATTCTCTCCACACTTTGCAGCACAGAAGGTTATTGATATGGGCTACATTATGAATAGGTTTACTTTCGGAGGAGTAGAGTTTAAAATATGGAAGACTACAAAACAAAAATCAAATCACAATACAAATCTTATAACCATGAACCAAAGAAAGGTTCTGTATTACACTAACTATTTTATTTCCATAATGGATACCAGGATTGATGATTCAAGTCTTATTTGCATGCATTTCCTTACCTCCATTAAAGACAACTTCACCTAGACAATCCCTGGGCACTTTTGATGCACATCGCTTGTGGCAATTAAACTTGCAGTCTGTAAAATCAGAGCAAGCAAAGTGAACTTTCAATGGAACGCACAAATGCCTCTCTCACAGTGAGTTGACACTTTTTCTATCTAGTTGTAAACTCAAGCCTTACTGGAGATGTAAGATGAAACACTGGATTCAGTCACTAAAACTTAAATCATAAAGGATATAAATTCATTGAAAAGTATTGGTTTTATTTTAGGTTACTGCAGTTTGGTAGATCCTGTGTAAATGCAGTAGAAAAGTGAATTATGAAAAACATTGAGACCATACATTCAAAATTAAGAAAACTTTTTTAAAAAAATTCATTCGTGGGATGTGGGCGTCACTGGCTGTGCCTGTATTTATTGCCCATTCCTAATTGCCCAGAGGGCAGTTAAGAGTCAACTACATTGATGTTGGTCTGGAGTCACATGTAAGCCAGACTAGGTAAGGATGGCAGTTTCCCTCCCTGAAGGGCATTAGTGACCAGGTGGGTTTTTCCCAACAATTGACAATGTTTTCATGGTCATCATTAGACTCTCAATACAGGTTTTTACAGATTTCAAATTCCAAAGTCTGCTGTGATGGGATTCGAATCCAGGTCCCCAGAACATTACCCTGGTCTCTGAATGAACAGACCAGCGATAGTATCTCTTGGCCATCGTCTCCCTTACTTGGGTATAGTTGGGGTACAGCAAAGTTATGGGGTTCTAATAAGGACTTAAAGAATTAATCCTAAAATGTATTTTGACAGGTCTTCTAAGAATCCAAATATTACAAACACATTGGAGAAGCAATACAAGAACAGATGTTAATCAACTGAGAAATAGCAATATATATTTAGATAAATAAACAAGTAGACAGAGTGCTAAAGCATTATCTCAAGTACTTAGTGCTTACATATGAAATTTCATCTGGTATTTAAAATAAGCTCAGAATTCACATGTTAATATAGGACAGTATATTTGTGGTGGACAAGTTGTAATACAATATTGTTACTTAAATATTCCAGCAGTTATGACCCAGAAATTGGAAACTACGTTACTTTATTCATTGGCAATATTATACATCCACATACAGTCCTTACCCCTACATTGCATTCCTTGCCGAAACAGTCCTTTTAATAACCGCTTGCAATACTGACAAATAGTGGGACGTGTATAAGAATGTATGACAAAAGTATGTGGTACTTTCACCCTCCCCAACACCATTTTTTCCATCCAAATTGGGCGTCCACTCCATGAGGGAATTCTTTTGCTGGTTTCTTGGTGGCAACGCTGCAAAGCCAATCAACATAAAATGATTAAGATTTTGATTATTAACTGAAACTGTTTTCATGACCCACACTATATTTTACACTGATAGTAGGGACTGCAGATGCTGGATAGTCTTGAGGTAACAAGGTGTAGAGCTGGATGAACACAGCAGGCGAAGCAGCATCAGAGGAGCAGGAAGAAGGGTCTAGGCCCGAACATCAGCTTTCCTGCTCCTCTGATGCTGCTTGGCCTGCTGTGTTCATCTAACTCTATACCTATATTTTACACTTACAACTTAAGAGAGATGTATCTATTAATCGTCGCACACTAAAACACAACGGTATTTTCAAGTGAAAATCGACTATTGTGGTTTTACAATTGATTAACATGAACCAAGTTATATAGCCCAGCAACTTCCAAGGGAAAAAATATTAGAGGAAAATATACCCATTCTTTCACAGCAATGAATCACAGCTTTCAGAGTGGTACTGTCAGAGCCTTGGAAATAGGTTAGAAACCTATTCTCTGAACTTCAAATGATGTGGAGACACCCAAGGGAATAGAAAGTGAAAAAATCCTAATTATAAAATTCCATCTAAAAACTATTCCTGGTTTGCATAAAAAAACCTGACTTCCTGAAAAGACTCAATACAAAACAACATTCTTCATAATATTTCAAGAAATATGCAATCAGATTTCTGATGAAGGGTTTAGGCCCGAAACGTCGGGTTTTCCTGCTCCTATGATGCTGCTTGGCCTGCTGTGTTCAGCCAGCCCCATGCTTGTTGTCTCTCATGCAATCATATAACTTGGTGCGATACAAATTGAGGCATATTACCAAAGCTGGGAATGAATTTATGATTCTTCCCAAGTAACAAATTGAGTCGATGTTCCAAGATATTACTAGATATTAACAGGTCTCTTGTAACAATGGAACAGGAAAAGATAGGCTATTTGACACCCCAATCTACAGCAGTGTTTATCCTCCATATATGCAAAATCTAATCACATGAAGTGGTTAATCAACCTCTTGCTTGTCCATCTATTTTCAATGTATATAATCGACGATTAAATTTGCATCATACATTTAGACAATCATGATATTTTTAAAAACAATGATAGAGTCATAGAGTCATACAGCACGGAAACAGACCCTTGGGTCCAACCAGACCATGCCAACAATAATCCCAAACTAGACTAGTCCCACCTGCCTGCGCTTAGCCCATATCCCTCCAAACATTTCTAAATCATGTACTTATCTGAATGTCTTTTAAACACTGTAACTGTACCTGCATCCACACCTCCCTCTGGAAGTTCATTCCACATATGAACCACTCTGTGTAAACAAAAAAAAAGTTGCCCCTCATGTCTTTTTTAAAATCTTTCTCCTCTCACCTTAAAATATGCCCCCTAATCTTGAAATACCCCACCCTAGGGAAAAGACACAAAAAATACAAAAGATGGTGATCACTAGCTGTGAATTAATGCTATTTCCAAAGTGTTCCTGGAATGTAGAAAATTTTATCTTCTTTTTGTGACCAAATAAGCTCCTTTCCAGGATTCCACTTGTGGTGCATGGTAGTGTCCCTAGCATTGGAATGATTGGATCAGGTTCAAGTCCTACCTCCTACAGAGGTCTGTAGTACCATCCCTGTACAGGTTGATTAGGAAAAAAAAAGTTGCTGATCAGGCTGCTTTTGGTGTGCTTGATGGGCTGAAGAGCCTCTTCTGTACTATACCATTCCATGATACTTTACCCAGCCTTGTGCAATGGTGGGTGATAAAAGTAACGGGAAGAGACATTTGAGATTGGTTCCTAGTTTAAAGAACTCAGCTTCTCAGATGGGCCCAAGCCTGTTCCATTACTGCTGGCATATGGTTGTAATTGGGTGTGGGGTGGGGAAGTTAAGAGAGTGAAGAGTGCCTACTCAGTGTTCTAGCCATCATGAGTATTTGGTTGAGTTGATAGATCAGTTTGCCCCTTCCTGATTGTCAATTCTAAACATTTACATGTCTAAACATGTACAAAGTAGCTTAAAGTGAGTTTTGGTCGTCCATAATTTCACCCATTTTCCATTTATGGTGATGTGTAGATCAGTGCTACTTCCTTCCCCTCTTACCAGAACAGACAAAACATTAATTCTAATATGCTTTGTTAATACATTCATATGAACATTAATGCATACATTAAAATACTTCCCACACCCTTCCCGTTCCCAATCAAAAGAAAACTTTTGGATAGTTTGTATTTTAACATGTCTTGTAAACCTTAAACATTACAATGTCCTCAAGAACTACGTATGTTCAATGCCGGGGTAGTGAG
The DNA here is from genome assembly GCA_024137785.1 of Ginglymostoma cirratum. NCBI lineage: Eukaryota > Metazoa > Chordata > Chondrichthyes > Orectolobiformes > Ginglymostomatidae > Ginglymostoma > Ginglymostoma cirratum. The sequence continues at coordinate 15,631,025 of JAHRHZ010000018.1, forward strand.
GCATGCAGGTGTTCGGTTTAGAGGGCCCTAAATTATGATAGATATAACGAGGACAGCGAACATGATTTATTCCTTCACAAGAAGCAACATAAGCATTTCAAAAGAAAAGGGCAAAAACCTGAGAACTGAACGTTTTAACTTAAACAGAAAATTTGTTTCTTGGGTTGCTAACTACTTGAACACATTTACCTTGATTAAACGAATTTCATCACCTCTTGGTTGCATCCCTGAATGCAGCCCCTGTGGAGATTAACAGTTCCAAATAATCATAGATCAGAAAAGTTTCAGATAAAACTTTGTAGCATATACTTAGCAATTTTGTTTTCTCGCCTCCTTTGTGAACCTCACTGCTCAAAAATTTATGAACAGTCCCGGTACTGAAATCACAGGTGAAACCTCATGTCACAACATTTGTAAACAAAGCACAAAACAAGCAGGTTACTCCTACCAGGTTCAAAATCAAATTTTCAAATAATAAACAAATTTGCCAGAAATTTTGTTTATTCGTATTATGCAAGAATCTCTTTTTGACTCCCCTTGACAAGATCTATCACAGATAGCGGATTCCAACATTAAACAATTTAAAAATACACAACAATGTTTAAGAAAATATTTCTGTCATGGTTTCAATAAATAAAGACCTGCCTTTGTATTGTTCATCATGACCAGCAAACAGCTCAAATGTTTTATGGTCAATGACATTACAATACTTATGAAACCTTGCAGCCAATTTGCTCACAGCAAACTTCTACAGTCTGTAAATGTGATAAACAAGGTATACTGTTACAGAAATATTGATGAAGAATAAATATTGGTCAGGAGACCAAGAATAACTTTCCTGCTCTTTCTCAGCATAACGTAATGAAATATTTTACATCCACTTGAGCAGGCAAATGGGGCTGTGTTTTAAAGTCTCATCTGAAAGTCAGCACATCTGACAATGATTCCATTGATACTGCACTGGACTGATAATCTTGATTCCTATGCTCCAGCCAAAATTCCAGACTTGATTTTATTACATTGAGATTCAGAGGCAAGTTATGGTTGTTAAATTGTTAAAAGAAGATCAAAGTTCAGCCAGATGAAGGAGTTGAAAAAAGGAACAGAAACTCCTTAGACCACCTTGATGTGATGGAGGTATGAGAGCTTTCTATTTCTTCACTGAATTGAGGGCCAACTAGTCTCCATTACACACTTTCCTCTTCTTGTTCGAAAGGAAGATCCTTGACCTGAAAATATTTCTCTCTTCACAGACCCTTATTGAGTGTTTCCAGCATTTTGCGTTCTTATTTCAGATTTCCAGCATACGCAATATTTTTTTCTGCTGTAAAATTATTTAGTGTCAGCCTTGATTTTTCTGTTCAAATGCTCAGTGATAGAATACCTTTTAATTTTTTTCTCTCTGAACACATTGAGTCACAAATGTGGTAATGCAGGTTGCAAAATCCAACAGATTACATTTGTTGCCAATAGATTACCAATTTTACTTCTTCCACTCTTTCATAGAATCCTACAGTACATAAGAGGTCATTCAACCCATCAGGTCTGCACTGACAAAATTACTCTAAACCTACACTGGTCCCACTTTCCAGCAATTGGCCCACAGCCTTGAATGTTAGACATTTCAAATACTTATCCAAGTACTCTTTAAAGGTTGTGAGGTTTCCCACTTCAACTATCCTTTAAGGCTGTGCATTCCTAGACACTGGTACGAGATATTGCCTGAAATGTCTTGCCTGACAACCAGTGACATTATTCACTGTTAAATCTTTCCTGGCCATCTCAAATAGAAATGGTCTCTCCTCTAATAGCCAAACTGTTCTTGCTGACCAAGATAGTAACTTCCTAATACAGCATCTCATCACTCAATGAGTGCCGCACAAATTAATGCTTCCATGGTCAAACTCCATCAAATTTTGTCCCTGTTCAGAAATAAAACATTTGTTTCCCTGAACAATTCTCACAGAATCTCTAGTCTCTCAAACTACCTTTCAAAGATGACAAGCAAAGTGTCACCATATAATTTAGTACTCAGGTTTCCTCATCATTTCCTCAGTAATTATCTCTAGCTGGTTTTCCATGCTGCTCATAATGTAACATTGTCCGACTTCTACATCATCCTTTGTGTGACAATACAATGGCTTTAAGAGGTGTATTTGGTCCTTTTTTTAATGAAGGAAGGCGGAGACGGAGGTAATGAGCAGTCTGCTTCAAAGCCCATAAAGTAAGCATCTTGTGAGGCCTTGGGTTTTTTTGAACTAAATTCAGGACATTAGAAGCAACCTGAATGGGTGGGGGCAAGCTCTCACACAACCAGGATTTTTAGTTTTTCAGCAGCAGTTACTGGGGTCCTGAAGCTGGGTTTGGAAGCTGCTGCACATCTCTCCTTGCCACACACTCTCTCAGAGTTTTTTACTTATGTTTTACCTCCTGGACTGGAGAACTGCACATGAGACAATCAATTTTATTGCATCTGCCTTTGCCAAGGGTGTGTTTATGGGATGTTATTATCTTGGAACAGTTACTGTTTAGTAGTTAAATATTCTATTATTCTATTAAGCTTTCCAGTAGAGTTAAGTTTTCCAATTTGTTTGTTTGTTGTATTTTAACTATAATATATGAATAGCATAAGTTTTGCTTCAAGACTAGCAGCTTGACCAATCAAATTGCTTCTGGAACACAACACCTGGCACTTGCCTTTAAAATAAGAACAAGTTAGGGTCTAGGCTATCTTCTTAATATATTTTGAGGGAATTTAGTCTAGTCCATAAGACTTTATAATGCAATTCAATCTCTGTCCTTTACCTTCCCTCGGCACTCTAAATGATTGCTAATTCTATTATCTTCGAAAACATTTTCCTCATTATATGTCTAATCATCTCAATGAATTTGTTCACCTTCAGTTGTTTCCTTTCCAATGCCATCACCTGCAGTTTGCTGAGCTTTTTATCATTGGTCCATTCTACTATGACGTACAGACATTAAGCATTGTACATAAATAAGGAATCAACTTCTCCATGTATGCTAAGAAATAACCAACTTTTCACTCATTCCACACCATTCAATGCTCTACAATTATCTGACTGAAGATCTCCCACCTGGAATCCTTTATGACTGGTGCCAATTCCATTATGTCCCTAACTGTTTGAGCAGATGAATCCATGTGTGAATAACAGCAAAGTCTGGCTCAACAGTAAGTTGACTTTCAAGTCATTTGATCTTCATCAAAATTACTTACTTCCACCTCCAAAAAGTTGCCTGCTAGTGCACCCCTAGATCACTGAAACCATCTCAAGAGGCTCAACACATTATATCAAAAACAGAAGTTGCTGGAAAAGCTCAGCAGGTCTGGCAGCATCTGTGAAGAAAAAAATCAGAGTTAACGTTTCGGGTTTGGTGACCCTTCCTCAGAACTGCTTCTGGGACTCAACAGCTGGCACTTGGCTTCAAAATAAAAAAAAGTTAGGGTCTGGGCTATCTTCTTCATATATTTTGAGAGGATATGGGGTCTGGTCTATAAGACTTTATAGGGCAATTCAATCTCTGTCCTTTACCTTCCCGTGGCATTCCTCAGATCTGAGTAAAGGTCACTGGACCTGAAACTCTGATTTTTCCTGTACAGATGCTGCCACACCTGCTGAGCCATTCCAGCAACTTCTGTTTTTGTTCCTGATTTACAGCATACGCAGTTCTTTCAGTTTTTAGCTCAAATCTACACAAATTTTAAATCACCTTGACTATGAGTCCATATACTGACCCACACTCAACCTCTCTTTTCCCTGAACTTCACCCCACTCTTCAAAGCACTAACAGTTTTGCTCACCTTTCTCTGAATTATGCAATAAAATATTCCAACAAAAGGCACTGTGCAAAGATGACTTGCATTATATGCAGTATAGGAAAATTATTAATTATATATGGAAGCCGGGATAACAGCTAAGTCAAGTGAAGGAAGATTGAACAAGGATGGCGACAAACAAAATAAATGTGTGCACACAATTATGGAAGAATCAATCCTGTACTACCATTCCCTCAATCTTGGTTACCATAACTGATTGTGCAAAATGGAAAAATTCAGATATGACATGAACTCACTGCTCTGAAATATCTGAGATGTGAACATGCCTCCTGCTTCCTTCTTCCCCACCTACATTAGTGAGGATTCACACTGCTCCCACATTATTCCAAATTTAAATGTGGTGCAATAATCAATAACGCTTCATTGACCTCATCTTAAATTTAATTCATACCTCAATTTGTCTTTGGCACCAACTGGAGTAAGCACTGTTGTGGCTCCTGGTTTTAAAACTCAAGCATTGTTTTCAAACCCATTCTTATCACAGTAACCTCCTCTAGTCTTAAATGCCTCCCAAATACATGTGCTTCTCCAATACTGGCACCAAATGCATCCCAAGTGTTTTCACTCTAACACTGATGTCTGTCTCTTCAAATGCCTTAGATCCTTAGCTTGAGAATGACAAACCTATTTTCACTTTTGTATTTGTACATACACAGAACTATTTTATTCTGTGACTCCATCCACGCAGTCAACTACCTAACAGATCTAAACGGCAAAGCATATTAAACCCTCATTATTTCAAATTGCAATTTGCTAGATAAAGAATTTAAAAACTATGTGGTGTATTCTCAGATGTATTTTACTATTTAATAAAAACAGTTGCTAAATAAGATAAGTATCAAATGGAAAACTACTTAAAATTAAAAAGCCTCTAGAATATGAAAGATTAATCTAGGATCTTGTGCCATGAGAAAGAAGAGGAAACTTTTCAATATCAATTTGTTTTGTTTAGCAAAGCTAACAAAGAATTGTAACATCTTTAGAAAATGCATCATTGTTAGTTGAATCAAGCTATACAAATCTTCAGTAAATCATTCGTAAGATTTCTTCCAGAACTTGCAATAACGTTACTTTGGGAGTTTTTATGACATCATCTCCAAAGTGACAAGCACATAGGAAAGGCTTCAGAGCAGACTTCCAAGGCTGGTCCTGGGTCGCAGAGTTTTAAAAGATGCAGATAGGCTAAAAAAAAATCCAAGCTGGATCACGTTTTCAAAAAAGTACAAAAATGCTATTTTCAAAGACATAAATCAAAGTGTCGTTAATAATGCAGATACAAATGTACAACTCAACTTGCACAAGGAGCACGAAACTGGAAGGGCAAAAGTACCAAGATTAAAAAGCTTCAAGATAGGCACGGAGATTAGAACAAAAATCCAATAGATGAGTAAATATGTAGAACACTCAAACGTAATTAATGCTACATCAATTAATTCCTCTTAAAAAAAAAACCAGGATGAATATCTGGTTAGGAATGTGATTGAAGGCTTTATAGTGATATGTACAGACTGCATCAAAATATTCCATGGTATATATTCGATGCTGTGCAGCTGGGAATGCCATCTGTGGCAAATAAACTGCTTAGGTTTAAATATTGTTGGCTTATGCATAAAGAAACTCCGTAGTGGGGAATTGCAACCTTACACACCAAACAAAAAAGTAACAGGATCACATCAGTTTCCCTTTTCATAGCCTATTTCTATGATTTTGATAGAAAACAAAATAAGACAAAGTTCAGCAGACAGAAGAATGTAGAAGGCATAAATAGGAAGATGGCATAACTATGCAGTTGGGACCTCAGGCTTGAATTTAATATAACACAGCTTGCAACAGATTGACTTAATCTCAAACTGATGCCAGGGATGAGGGATTGAGTCTGCACTTAGCGAATTCAATTTGGAGTGGTGACTGCAAACAACAGTTTCAACTTCAAAAATATTTATTGAGTAAATTTCTGTTCATCTAGTGCTTCTGTGACAACAAGCAGTCTGATAATTTGCATCGATTGAGAAATCAGGAAAGGTGGCTATGAGATGGAGCTGGGTCTTGTCAGCATATATGTGAAAACAAATGTAGATCAGATGACATCGCTAAAGAGCAGCAGTTAAATAAGAAATAAGAAGGGGGCAAGCATAGATGCTTGGGGATAACTGACACTATGTTATGGGAGCAGGAAGAAATGACACTGCAAGTGATTGCCAGGTTACATTTAGCTAATTAAGTACTGAACTAATGGTGAGAGAAGTCCTACCCACCAGATACTGTGCAGCTGGGAATGCCAGCTGTGGCAAATAAACTTTGAATTTAAATATTATTGGCTCACGCATAAAGAAACTCTGCAGTGTGGATTATGCAGTGTGCAAACTTACACCAGGACAAGTTGAGAAGGACAAGGAAAGTTTAACTTTGTCAATGTCATACAGAATATCAGTTGTGACTTTGACAAGTGCATTTCCAGTGCTAGTACTACTCTGTTTTGGATCAGCACCAACTTTTCCTAACTGTTAACAAGAAAAGGACTTGCATTCATATAGCAACTTCCATGATATATGGATGCCCAAAACTAATGTATTGCTAATTAAATACTTGCTCCTGTAAATGTAGGTAAATATGGCTTTCAACTCACTTATAGCAAGGTCCTACAAACAGCAGTGGGATAAATAACAAGACGAATCTGTATGTGGTTGTTTTGCTGAAGAATAGTGATAAATGTCCAAGACATCCGGCTAACTCTCCCATTTTTCCTTAAAAAATACTATAAGATCATTTACATCCACACAGGGAAGGCACGGTTTAATGACTCATCGAAAAGATGGCACTCTCTAATGGTACATTTCTTTGATATTGCGCTGAATTATCAGAGTAAATTACTTAGTCAAGTTTCTTGGACAGCTGGACTGAAAACTCGAGTGATTTTTTTTTCCTATTGGAAATGAGACTATTAAGGAAAAAAAGCCAAATATTTCAAAAGCTGCAAGTTTGAGGGTCTGGAGAAGATAAAGCAAAACAGAAAGACTCAGCAGGTCAGGCAGCATTGTGAACACAGAAAAAGAGTTAAATATCTCAAAATGATAACTAGAACAATTTAGAGACATAACAAGCTTTAAGATGTGTAGTGACAGAGAAGCGGATTGGGCAGCTTGCAGATGAACAATAAGCAAGATCTGTCCAAAGATGGTAAAGACAGAAGGTAATTACAGACCAGTGAGTCTAACATCAGTGGTAGGGAAACTGTTGAGAAAATTCTGAAGGAGAAAATTAATTTCCATTGAGAGAGGCAAGATTTGATGCAGGATAGTGAACAAAGTTTTGTTAGAGGGAGATCATGTCTAACAAATCTGCTGGAACATTTTGAATAGGTGATCAAGTGGTTGGATGAGAGTAGGGCTGCTTATATAGTTTATATGGATTTCACTAAGGCCTTTGACAAAGTCCTACACAGCAAACTGATAAACAAAGTAAAAGCTCATGAAATCCAGTGTAATGTGGCCAGTTAGATCCAAATTAGCTTAGTGACAGAACACAGAGTGGTGTTCAAAGACTGTTGTGTGACTTGAGTCCAGTATGCATGGACACATCTTAGATACCAGTCTTGGGGTCCTTACTGTTTGTGATATTCATAAATGATGTAGATGAGAATGTTTACAGGGGGAGGGGGTTTAGGGTTTGGGTTGGAGGGGCGAGGGCAGAGATCATTACTTTTGGGAATGACACATAGATTGGTTGGGATGGTTGACAGTGAAGAAGAAGGTGTTAGGCTACAGGAGGATATAAACAGATTGGTCAGATGGGTAGATCAGTGGCAGACAGCATTTAACCCCAATAAATGTGAGGCGATGCACTTTGGAAGAAGGAACAAGGGAGAATACAATGAATGACAAAAGAGCAGGAAAATTATAGAACAGAGAGAACTTGAGGTACTTGTCCACAGATCCTTGAAAGTGGCAGGACAGGTTAATAGGGTAGTTAAGAAGGCATATGTGACGCCTGTCTTTATCAAACGTGGCATAAATTACAAGAGCAGGGAGGTCACATTGGAGTACTGTGTGCCGTTCTGGTCATCACACCATAACAAGGATGGGATTGCACTGGAAGGGATCCAGAGAAGATTCATCAGGATGTTGCCTGGGATGGAGCATTTCACCTATGGAGAGAGGCTGGATAAGCTTTTCTGAAGAAGGGTCCCAACCCGAAAAGTCAGCTTTCCTGCTCCACTGATGCTGCCTGGCCTGCTGTGCTCCTCCAGCTCCACATTATGTTATCTGTGACTCCACCATCGGCCGTTCTTACTACCTCTGAAGAGTTATAACTCCACTGCGAAGCCTCTTCTAGGGACGCCTACCTTGAAGTTATCCTCCTCCCTCTGGAAAGACCTCAGTGGATCTCTCTCCCACTGCAACCCTCTGGTAATCTCTTCGGCCCTGAAACAGCTCAACCATATACTGAAGCAAACCAGGTGCTTCAGCCACATTGCTTTTCTCAGTGCCTGCCTACGGAACTGGATCATCCCATTTTCTGAAGAAGGGTCCCGACCCGAAATGTCAGCTTTCCTGCTCCTATGATGCTACCTGGCCAGCTGTGTTCCTCCAGCTTCACACTGTGTTATCTCTGTTTAAGCTGGGGTTGTTTTCTTTGGTGCATTCGTTCTCTTTAGTACTGCATCTTTTTAGCTTCTGTTACACTAACTCTTACATTACACATCCTTGGTGGAAGGGCATGGGACCATAACCTTCATTGTCACAAAGTTTGATATAGCCCAGAAGCAAATACAAAATGCTGCCAAAGGTTATAAAAACAATAAACCTTCCCTGACTTCATACATGAATCAGGTTCCCTTCACATCAGTGAAGGAAGATCAACATAAATTAAAGGATTCCAGCTGAAATGGTTAAACCCATCTTTGAGCTATAATGTCAAAGGATGAAGTTTCAGCTGACCCTTCCTTTCCTGAGTGCCTTGCTCAGCCTTTCTCAACCTTTCTGTAGAAGTTTTTCTCCTACACACTTTTTAAAAATACTTTCACAGGAAATTCACTCTCTCCCAAAAAAAGGAGTTTGAAACTCTCAACGAGGAGGTCAAATCCAAGACAAACTTCTGGGCTTGGGAAAAAAAAGAGCATCTTTCATCAATGTAAAATTTTCATGTTAAACTATAGTTCTGAGAGCAGTGCAAACATCTATTTGGGAAGCGCACACATCTGATGTAAAATACAAACAATTCTAATGTGCACTATTAATATTGCTGGATGAACTAATTCTTACATGTTTGGAAAAATTTGACAAAATAAATCCCATACTATGAGCATGTCACAGAATGCTCACCTCCTCAGAGACGGAATCCGATGGTGCAGGCCTTGGAACAGAGAGCCCTGGCAGAGAGACATTGGACAGGCGCCTTTTCCTCACTCCACTGCAGTTATTTGGGATTTTGAAGGCACATCGTTTGTGATAGTTGAGCCCACATCCTGAACAGAATTAGACATGGATAGTTAGGAAAGAAAAGCAAATTCAGAAAATGCTGGAGACACTCAGCAGGTCTGGCAGCATCTGTGGAGAGAGAAACAGAATTAATGTGGAGTCCAGTATGACTCTTCAGAACAATAAATTAATTAGCTCACCTACTAAAGCCAAACTTGGAAATTAGGGATTATCCTGCAGCATCTAAGATGAAACAATTCCTCAGGACCATACACAATGAGCTCTGACAACATGCAGGCTCGGCAGCTCTGTCATATACGTGCTGCAGCCACTTTTGCATCAGTTCAGAATGAGCATTCTTCAGGTACTCGAGTGGAAAATAGCAACAGTTTCAAATATCCAATTTGATTCTAAGCACGCTGAAGCCAATGGGATTTGGCATCGTCTATGAAGCAATTTCACATAGCTTTGAATTTCCATCATTTGCATAAAACTTCAGTTGCATTTTCAAAGTATCCAGGTGATCCAGCGAACTGCCTGGCAGTTTTTAAACCATTTTATAAAATTTTTTTTACTAGCTATCTAGCAACGTGCAACTGATGCGTTTATCTCTGGATAGTATCCACTGGTTTCGAGAGCTAGCCAATTAGATATAAAACTGGCTTGACAGAAGGAGACAAGGGTGGAGGTGGAGGGTTGTTTTTCAGACTGGAGGCCTGTGACCAGCAGTGTTCCGCAGGAGTCGGTGCTGGTTCTACTACTGTTAATCACTTACATAAACGATTTGGATGAGAATATAGGAAGCACGGTTAGAAAGTTTGCAGATGACACCAGAATTGGTGGTATAGTAGACATAGAAGAAGGTTACCTCAGAGTAAAATGGTATCTTGATCAGCTGGGCCAATTGCTGGAGTGGCAGATGGCGTTTAATTTAGATACATGCAAAGTATTGTATTTTGGTATGACAAATAAAGGCAGGAATTACACAGTAAATGGTAGGACCCTGGGGAGTGTTGTCAAACAAAGACACATACGGGTGCAGGTACACAGTTCCTTGAAAGTGGTATCACAGGCAGACAAGGCGATGAAGACGGCATTTGGCACATTTGCCCTTATTGATCAGAGCACTGAGTATAGGAGTTGGGATGTCAAGATGTTGGTGAGGGCACTTTTGGAGCAGTTTGTACAGTTCTGGTTGCTCTGCCATAGGAGGGACATTATTAAACTGGAAGGGGTACAGAAAAGATTTACAAGGGTGTTACCAGGACTGGAGCATTTGAGTTACAAGGAGAGGCTGGACAGAGTCAGAGATATACAACACAGAAACAGACCCTTTGGTCCAACCAGTCCATGCTGACCATAATCCCAAATTAAACGAGCCTGCACTTAGCCCATATCCCTCCAAATATTTTTCATTCAGGTACTTATCCAAATGACTTTTAAACATGACTGTACCGACATTGGCCACTTCCTCTGGAAGTTCTTTCCACACACAAACCTCTCTGTGTAAACAAATTGCTTCTCATGTCTATTCTGAATCTTTCTCCTCTCATTTCAAAAATATGCCTCCTTGTCTTGAATTCCCTCATTGTAGGAAAACAACAACTGCCATTCACCTTATCTATACCCCTCATGATTTTATAAGCCTCCACAAGATCGGCCCACAACCTCTTACGCTCCTGTGAAAAATGTCCCAGCCTATCCAGCCTCTCCTTATAACCCAAACCCTCCATTCCTGGCAACATTGTGGTAAATCTTTGCTGAACCCTCTCCAGCTGAATAATTTCCTTCCGATAAGAGGGCGACCAGATCTGGACAGACTACCCCAGAAGAGGCTCCATCAACATCCTGTACAACCTCAACATGACGTCCCATCTCCCTGAGCAAGCATGAAGGCAACCAAGCTAAATGGCCTCTTAACCCGTCCAAATAGGCTGGGACTCTTTTCCCCCTGGAGCATAGAAGTTGAGGGGTAACCTTATTGAGGTTTATAAAATCATGATAGGCATAGCTAAGGCGAACAGCAAAGGTCTTTTACCTAGGTTAGGGGAGTTTAAAACCAGAGGACATAATTTAAAGGTGAGAGGGGAAAGATTTAAAAAGGACCAGAGGGGAAACTTCTTCCACGTAGAGGGTGGCTTGTTTATGGATTGAACTACTAGAGGAAGTGGTAGATGCAGGTATGGTTACAACATCTAAAAATCATTTGAACAGGTACATGAATAGGAAATGTTTAGAGGGATATGAAGGCAAGTGGGGCTAGTTTATTTTGGGAAACCTGGTCGGTATGGACAAGTTGGACTGAGGGTCTGTTTCCATGCTGTATGACTATGATATCTTGCTCATCTTTCCTAATTTTAACAAGAAATTATCAGACCCATGCATCCAAGCACACAAAATGTTGAGGCCCTATATTACAATCTTGGTTTCTGCAGTTACCAGGGCATCATGTGGTTTGCTTATTACACACGAGAACTTAGACAGCAAAGCTGCAGCATATTGCTTCCAAGAGCAACATACAGCAAAGATGAAAAAAGGTACCTAGTTCTCCACCATTTGAGCCCATTTTAAGTTCCTGAAAACTTGATCTCATACGGGATTAATATTGCTGTTGCCTTACATTCAAGCAAAAAAAATTTCATCAGGAAGGGAAACAAGAAAAAAACAAGCCAAACCCAATATGTAGTCAGCATAGCTGAACCTAAGTCAGAACTTTGGCTAAAGCTATTAGCTCGGATTGTAAGGATGTAAGTAGTAGCAAACTAGACCATTCATTTCCTTGAACTGCTCTGCTATTCAACTCTAACCCTAAACATATTTTGCATGGTGGCTCAGTGGTTAGCACTATAGCCTCACAGCGCCAGGGTCCCGGGTTCGATTCCAGCCCCAGGTGACTGTCTGTGCGGAGTTTGCACATTCTCCCCATGTCTGCACGGGTTTCCTCCGGGTGCTCCGGTTTCCTCCCACAGTCCAAAGATGTGCTGGTTAGGTGGATTGGCTATGCTAAATTGCCCATAGTGTCCAGGGGTGTGTGGGTTGTGGGGGATGGGGATGGGTCTGGGTGGGATGCTCCAAGGGTCGGTGTGGACTTTGTTGGGCTGAAGGGCCTGTCCCCACACTGTAGGGATTCTAATCTAATCTTCTAATATTTGGTTCTACCCCTCTAGACCTGGTTTCAATCTCACTCGTAAATACGTTTGCGACTGCCTACTAAATGTTAGTCTAAAAATCTTAGGGAATTGGAATCAAAATGTTGCCTTTGACTTGGGGCATGGGCACAGGTAAAGTGCCATGTGCAGATCCCTCCAACCCAACAGAGATGAGATCCCTCCTTTGGTTAGTTTATTGACTAAGAGTATCAGCATTTACACTACTTTTGCCTGATCTGTACTAGAAGCAAAACTGAGTGAGTTCAGAAACCCATTAGGTTTCTGTTGCTCCAAACTGGATTGATAATATAAATACCAGGTTAAAGGTAGCTCAGAACAGTTGATGTCATCGTGAAAATTGTGGAACTTAAGAAGGTTCTCTGCTTTCAATTTACCTAGATATTTGCTGGGGTCGGGGGTGGTGGTGGTGGTGGTGGTGTGGGGGGGGGGGGCGTGGGGACGGTGGTGGTGCTGGGGAAAGAGTTCGTTGTAGTTTGAAGCCAGCTAAATATTGAAACAAAGGAAGTGGCCAGACAGCACAACTGTTGTTGCTTGCAGATTCTAGACAGCGAGACCTAAGGAGAAATCCCGGAGAATGACGACTCTATTTTGTGGGAAAACAATTAGGGCTAGGAAGATCTGGAATTCATTGATAGTTCAACGCAACTGTGTGTGGAGTGAAGGAAGCCCAGGAGCAGTATTTGCTTGATGGAAGTGAGAAAGTTGGAGCTCAGAGAAATCCTACAACAGCTTTATGGAGCAAGTAGTTTCATAAAAGCTGAAATTTTGCTGGTAACTGGATGATTGGGAGCATTCTTAGCAGTTTTGGGTAACTCTGTTTAGGGAGAAGAGATTACACTATTGAGGCATGGAACAGTCATTGAGACAGTCCAAGTCAGACAGGCTTTGAAGTGTGCCAAGGCTAGGTCTTCAAAAGCAAAGGACTGTAAATTTCTTGCAGGTAAGGCAGAGTTTTAATATTGTTGCACAGTGTCTTAAACACCAGGGTGGGAGTTGCTTTGATGGCATGAACCTTTTGAAGAACAGTCTAAGACATGCTCAATCGCAGTGTGTCTGTTAACTCCTTTTTACACCATGATAATTAGGAATATTATTAAAGTTACATAAATAGTATAAGTAGTTTAGAAGAATTATTTACTTGTTCAGTATACCTACTCAGTCATTATTGTTTATATTTGCTTTGTATAATAGAGATTTAGATTAGCATTTCAATTCAACCCTGGAAATAGATGTTTTCTATTATCCTTGGTTCTTCCGCACATTCTATTTATTAAAAGATTAGGGCCTATCAACACGGATTGTAATAAAGATCAGAGTTGTCTGGTAGTCTCATAACTGGGATCAGACAAATTTTAACTTTCAACAAATGGAGAGTTTTGCAACAATGTAATTCACATTCTGGAATGCATTAACTGGGAGAGTAGTAAGGGCAGGCTGGAAACCTCACAGTCTTTAAAAAGTACATGAGTGACTACTTGTCATAAATAATAACATTCAAGAATATGCACTAAGTGTGGGAAGTGGGATTAGTTTGATAGGTCAAACTATCGATGGGCCAAAGAGCCTCTTCTGTGCTGTACGACTCTGACTCAACATAAAACCTTGAAAGTGAAGCTAATGTTATATGTTGAACCAAGTCTTCACCTAATTTTAAACTTTAACTTATTAATTTCCAGTTCATCTCATTTCCTTCAATGTTAGCAAATAGTAACAGCTTAGTTAAGGTAAAAAGAAACTTGAAAATTAGCACAATGTCCAAATCAGAAATGCCAGCAAGGCTGCATCCTTTCCATCTCACTAATATGACTAGTCTACATTTAAAGGCCTAAAGCATCACAGTCACTGAACTACAGTGAACAACAATCTAGCCATCCCATTATGTCTGCTGATACAGCCTTCCAGCAGACAGCAACTATGAAAGAAAACTGCTGCCATTTTTGTCCCCAAAAACAGCATGCTGGATATCATTGATGGTGCCCCTCCTCTGCGATGGTTGGGATCAACTTAATAATCAGGATCCAGGAATTTTATGATCTGCATGGCCCAGCTACTCATTCGCTCCCTTAAGAAGTTCAGTTAGTTGGCAAGTATGAAAGTCATTTTACTTTCAATGCCTTTCAAACACATTAGGAAATGCTACACGGAGGGGTGGAGTCAGCTTAGTCCCAAAACAACAAAGATCTGGAGCTAGATTTTCATAATGGCAATGAGTACTGGGAGTCTGGCAAGGTCTGTTATGGAGGCCCCAGACTGCCATATTTTAAAGGATGGAGTCAAGCTCTCAACCTCCGAGGATAAACTGAAGAGGCAAGAAGATGATCAATAGATTGGAATGTCTCCCATGCCCTCTGATGCATCCTCTTGATGTACAAAAACCAACAAACCACTACCAAATTTGACAAATCTATAAAATGCTTCAGAAACAAATCAACTGAATTAACAACTGAAAAAAAATCCTGAGAAAAGTTTGCATCTTCAAAGTGTCAATTAACTGCAGCCATTCACAGTATCAAAGGCAAAAGCTGTTACACACTTCAGATCTCTTAATATTCCATAAATAAACACACAGGTAGTGTAAAACTCAAATAAACGGAAAACTATAAAGTAATAGATCAGTGAAACATTTCCCCCCACCCCATCAGCCATTTAAACATTCCTTGATAAGATCTAAGTGGATTAGACATTCTATGAGCTCTGTTCATGTTGAGAATATTGAGCAACAAAAGCAGGTGAAAAGAAAAAACTTGTCATGAATGCTTGGTTGAACTCCAAGAACTCCAAGTGTCATCTACTTAGGTCTCAGCAATATTTATGCACATGCTGAAAGGAAAGTTTGTTTAAATGACACCTTTATTGAAATAACCTATTCTTTGAAGACTTTTCACTGCCTGTTCTGAAGACGTTCTTTTATTAAAATAAAGCAGGATCTGGTCACAGTCGTCTGGGAACAGCTCCTTGCAAATAAGTATACAGCGGAGCAATGGTGGAGGGGGCAGCATCCAAAAAGGAGCTGGGGAGAGTACAGGTCCAACATGTACCTTTAGAAGGAAATGTAGTAGCAATAAGTTCAGAGAACCCTGGATGTTCAGGACAATTCAGGACTGGATAAAGAGGAGGAGCTGGGCTTTTAGCAAGTCCAAAGAGAGCAATTCAACTGTGGCCCTAGGGAAATACAGGAAGTGCAGGAGGGGACTGAAGAAATAAATTAAAATAGCAAAAAGGGGGCATGAGAAAGGACTTGCAAATAGGATTAGGGAGAAGATATTTCAGAAGTACGTTAAAGGGAAGAAGCTAACCCAGTAAATAGTGGGGACCATTATGGACCAAAGTGGCAACTTGTATGTAAAGCAGCATGATATTGGAAGGGTACTGAATGAATACTTCTCTTTGGTCTTCACTCTGAAAAAGGAGAACGTAGGTACAGAATTCAGGAATAGGGGCTGTGAGGAACTTGCACAGTTTGACACTGGACATGGGGCATGGCCCAGATACAGTGCATCCCAGGTTGCTTTGGTAAGCAAGGCAGGAAACTGCAGGGGCTCTGACACCACAGGATTAATGTGACAGCACTAGTCGGGTGTACAGAGGAAGTTCACCAGGATGTTGCCTGGGATGGAGAAACTGAGGTACAAGGAGAGACTAGATGGGCTTGGATTGTTTACTTTAGAGCTGAGAAGACAGAGGGGACATGATTGAGGTGTATAAGATTATGAGGGTACGCACAGGATGAATGGACAACAGCTGTTCCCCTTGGTTGAGGGCATAGTTTTAGTGAAAGCAGCAGGAGATTCAGAGGGGATTTGGGGGAAAAAAAACCTTTTCACTCAGCGTGTGGTGGGAATTTGGAATGCATCACCTGGCAAGGTAGTGGAGGCTGGAAACCTTACAAACTTTAAATAAAATTTGAACGAGTACTTCAGATATCATACAAGGATATGGGACAAGTGCAGGAAGTTGGGATTAGCACACTATTAGTGGCAGTTACGTCAGTGTAGATTCAATGGGCCAAAAGGCCTTTTCAGCACTGTACAAATCTATGATGTTAAGTTATAATATCAATGACTGGACATACATACGTATTGTGAATATTTTTTGAAAAGATCACTGGGCAGCGACAGTAACTAGAGGTTGCATTTGCAAGGAAAAAGCTGCTTAAAAGACAGTGAACCTGGAACACTGCAGAAAGGGATCTCATGACTCAGTTTATGGGTGTAAAAGATAAAAAACAGAGAACTTGCCACAAAGGCAATAGCCTTTCCTTCCTCTCTCTTCTTTGAAACTTCTATCATGAAAATTTTAAGATGTAAAAACCCACTGGAACGCCTTACCACCACAAATGAAGAATTCTTCATGGGAAGTTTTTGAATTTATATTATTTTGACCAGAAATAGTAAACTCAACCAGCCACAAATGGTCCAGGAAGAAGTGAATTTGGTTACAGTACGGGGTACCCTGTGAATAAGTTTTTTTTCCCCCAAATTTAATGGTTACTTATTTTTCCCCAACTCCTCGTGTCTTTGATGGAATATTTTCTGACGAGTTTCACCCAGACCATACAACACAAGGGCAAGTTATAACCTAGGCAAAAATCGATTGTATCTTAGACTACCAGGAAGTAGGTAACACACTTGACTGGCTTTCCCTCTTTGGGTGAGGTAGAGTCTTGAGTGAAAAACAGATTTCCTAGAGTCTGGAGTCATTTTCTGAAGAAGGGTCCAGACCCGAAACATCAGCTTTCCTGCTCCTCTGATGTTGCCAGGCCTACTGTGTTCATCCAGCTCTATACCTTGTTATCTCAGACTCCAGCATCGGCAGTTCCTACTATCTCTTTCCTAGAGTCTTGATCTCTCAGGTTGAAGTCAAGTGAAATTAGTTGTGGGAATCTCCTGATCCTAATGATTCTAAGTTCCAAATTATGATTATAAAAACATCACATACACATGCATTATTTTACAAGAGAGGTTGTCGGAATTATTTTCACATTTTAAACCTTTCAATGATCTTTGCACAATTCCTTGAGCAAAGTTTTTTTGCTATTAGTTACACATATAGAGCTAGTATAAGGATCCTGCTGACTTGTTTCTGATACTGAGCTATATAAAACCTTATACATAATTGCCAATATCACCTTCCTTTTAAATTCACACTTTGGAGGTGGCCAGTGGAGGAGTGGGACAAAGGAAAGAATCAGTTACCTGCTCCTAACTAGGTCATAACACCAGATTAAGTTTGAAGTGGTTATAAATTTCTGTCATTGGCCACATAACAGTATATTTCATGTGGAACGGGTGAATGCCTTTTATTTTGTCATTTATGACTTGGTACTGATTCCCCTATGGTTCATGATTCCTCTGAGAGTCCCTTAAACATATTTACTTACGAGAAAGAAGACTGGATAAAATGTTATGGGGACAGGAATTTGAAATGCCAGCAAGGGTGAAGTACTGTGTGTCATCTGGCTGCCACACCCTTACCTCATGGCGGTGAAAACGTCTTAAAATGTGAGCGAGGTGTGAATCCTGGGATTGGGCGCTGCCCACCATTTTTGAAGAGCTTTGCACCAATGCAACCGAACAAAATCTGTCTCACTGAGAATTTTCAGGCCCTTTCTTATATTGCTGAGGAGTTAAGGAGACTTCTGGTAGCTAATGATGTTCCTCAACTTTCTCCATTAAGGGAGGAGGGTAGTCAGTCACTTAATCTAGAAATGCAGCAGTAACTGGAGTTGTGAGAACTGTTACAATCCCACTCCTACCAATACAACTGGTCAGTTACTTTTATAATCACAGTATTCTATCAATAAACAAAATAACTAAGGCAAACATAATTTGTCTTTAAATTATTGCAGGACTGCAAACAATTAATAATCTGTTGACACCTTATAGCACTGCACATGGGAAGTCAAGATCAGGTGTTGTCTTTAGACTGTGGAGTTATATTGAAGGAGATAATTAGGTCAGGGTGTGTACGTATCATTCAATTCATCTTTTTAAAATCATTCATTCATTCATTCAATCCTTAATTCCATGTGCTATTTTATTTGATGCTACCTAAATCTTTTATCCCCGTGTACACATTAATAGTAAAGTGAGTTTTCATATACCTTCACTGGCAGGAGAATGCAACTACAGTGTGACAACACTTTAATAGGCAGTTTTCATTATAAGTAGATAGGTGATACAAATTGCAAGGAAATGTAAATTTTTGAAAACATAGCTCTAATTGTTCAAAATTCCAATATTATTTGTCACAACGTGGTTGCCACATTGGAATTAATCGTTAATGCAAAAATGAATGTTAAGAAGTTGTATAATTGGACTCAAATAAGAAAAACTCAGCATACGTTGCATAATTTTAAAAAGTATGAAGAAGTGAAACTCCATAAATTGAGAGAAATGGGAGGCTCCCAATTGGCACCTGCTCTGCCTATACTGGACTTGTGTCAAAATGCACAATTTATCTTTTGTTTGTACTTTAAAAGAAGTTCTAGTACATGTTGAGCTAATTTTATATGGATACTAACCTCAGTTGTACTACAGTGTGAGCCAAAGCAAATGGAGACACTGCTGACTGTGTAAATGCCAGTACAAAAACGTAATTATGTTAGCAGCCAAAGAAAAATACAAGAATAGTTTTAAACTGAGAATGTTGTTAGTGCCTGTACATTCCTCGCTTTCTGGAGTGGTTACCCACTAGAGGGCAGCCAGTACTAAGTGGTGCATAAGGGCACTGCAAATTCTGAATTCATAAAGAAAACCACACAAGAGAAAAATGAACACAGGCTTTTAAGAAATTGATCTTGGTGATTGCTGTGGCATTCACAAACCGGGCAAATTTAACAAAATGCAATGAGAGTGCATTAAGAATTAATTCTTCTCCTCCAGCACACCATACTTCAACTGCACAACTTCTTTCAATGCACACCAACATATAAATGAGTTATAAGTCAACACACGCTTACAGTATGGTGATGAACTAACCAACAACCACCGTGCAGGCATATTACTGGTATAAATAGCACAGTATTGTATAATTCCATACACTCTAGACTAAATTGACAATGGACCTATATGATATCACATTATGTGACATTCCAATACGTGCCTCACCTTCAGTCACTTTCAGGGTAATGGAGTCACTGTAGTGTGTTCAGTTAGGCATTTGTGCGCATGAAATGTATAGTTTCATCAGAAAGTAGAGAATCCAAACTATGCATAAATTTGTGCTATTACAGTAGTGTAAACAGCTAGTGTTGTTAATAGGAGATAGCAAGAACTGCAGATCATGGAGTCAGAGACAACAGTGTGGAGCTGGAGGAACATAGCAGACTGGGCAGCATCACAGCAGCAGGAACGTTAAGACAGGGTCCTGATCTGAAACGTCAAATTTCCTGCTCCTCTAGTGTTGTTAATAAATTTTCAGACATCTGTCTCATCAAGCAGCTCGTGTTTGTAGTATGTGTTACATGAGCAGCACTCAGACTGGCAGTAGTATTTGACCCAAGAAATCAAGTCATGGCAGCACAGAATAGAAGAATTTAGCTGTGGCATTTTCAGTATTCATGGAACAAAAAATTAACTGTGGAAAACTTGGTTCACTTATGGTGGATGAGCTAATGAATATGGTTGATGAATCTGTAGTCATCCATATTGACCACTAGTTGAAGGAAGCTCTGAGGATGCCAGAAGTGTAGAACATACTCTGGCTGGGGAATTTCAATGTGCATCATCAAGACTGGTTTGGTAGAAACATGACTGACCAGGTTTGTTGAGTCCTAATGGACATAGCTGCTAGGCTGGACCTGTGGCAGATGATGAAGGAACCAACAAGGGGAAAAAGCATACTTGACCTCGTTCTCACCAACCGGCCTGCTGCAGGTACATCTGTCAATGACAGTATCAGTAGGAATGACTGCCACACAGTGACCACAAAAGTTCTTTCTTCATACCGCAGATATCGTGAACAGTATTGTGTGGTACTAGAACTGCTTGATCAAGCCCACTTGATTGACACCACATCCACAAATATTCACTCCAATTAACTATGCATAGCAGGAGCAGTGTACCATCTACAAAATGCACAGCAGAAATTCACCAAGCCTCCTTAGAAGGTTTCTTCGAAACCTACAACCACTACCTCTAGATATCAAGAGTGGCAGATGCATGGGAACGCCACCACCTCCAAGATCCCCTCTAAGCCGTTCATGATCCTGACATGAAAACACATCACTGTTTCTTTACTGTAGCTGCGTCACACTCCTGGAACTGCCTCACTTCCAGCACTGGGGAAATGGTCTGCAATGGTTCAAAAAGGTAACTCACCACCAGCTTCTCTAGGGCAACAAGAGAAGGGCAAAAATTAATGAATAAAAGCATCATAATCTTGGAGACTTACAGACCACAATGGCATTGACATTCCTGGACAGTTTGTGTGGTCCTAATTGCAACATATACTGTGTCCAAGAATTTTGATACTAAGCAAGTGAAAGGCAACATTGTGCTGTACCAGGAAACATTGTTTGCACTGTACTCTCAATGTAGTACTAATAAGCATATCAATGGCCATCCCACATCACTTTCTTTGTACAAGAAGACCAAAAGCTGAAAATGAGAAAACCAGTTCCATGGCATCAGAATATCCATCTACATCACTTGAAGCAAGCATATATTCCATTGAGATGATATTAGTAAATGCATGGAGTCAGCTAATTAGATGACATTTGGTTTTGTAATCCCAGCAACTCCAGACGACCAGCTGTTTCCAATGGAGGTCGTCGCTGGTGCCAAACATCGAGATAAGTGTAGGGCAATGTGCCAGGTATGGACTGTGAGCCCAGATGATGGGTAGCGAGAAACAGTGAGTAAAAAGGAAACTTGGGAATGCTGTGGGGAGGAGAATTGCCTCCAATAGGCACAGTGAACCACAAAAGAGGTGCCTCTAATTTCCCAACACTTGCATTAAGGTGGGCAGACACACCCACCCTTGAGCCCGTGGGTCATATTGATAGCTACTTAAGGGTTTCATCCAGCCCCACTGCTATTTTACCCACACCAGAGTCACACCCATGCCCAGGCAGGCAGGTGTTGAGAAATTGAAGCTCTTTAGCAGTTCTGCTGTGCCTACTGGAGGCAATTCCCCTCCCCTCAGCATTCCTGAGGAATAGCATACAGTGGATTTTATGAGAACCTTTCCTGCCTTCAAACCCCCTGGCAGGGTATTGTAAAACACAGCCCCATGTTTTATTTGGCCAGAAAATGGTTATCTTGAATTACATAAAACACTAACCACTCCTTTGGCTAACTAATAAATTCATCAACAGTAGTTCAAGAACAGTTCATAAAGAAAACATTTTGGAGACCTGTCCGTTTCTTGGGGGTGAAAAAGGCAGAAAAGCAACAGGAAATAATTCCAAGATAATAGGTACTGCAGATGCTAGAGAATCCGAGATAACAAGGTGTGGAGCTGGATGAACACAGCAGGCCAAGCAGCATCATAGGAGCAGAAAAGCTTGACGTTTTGGGCCTAGACCCTGATAATTCCAGGAGTGATAGCCTGGCTTTTGAGCAGCTACTTAACATAGAAACAAAACATAGAATCTAGGAGCAGGAGTAAGCCATTCAGCCCTTCGAGCTCCGTCCACCATTCAACGTAATCATGGTTGATCCTCTACCTGAATGCACATTCTTACTTTCTCCTTGTGCTCATTGATGCCTTTGAAATTTAAGAAAACGACTCTTGAATATATTCAGTGACTTGGCCTCCACAGCCTTCTGTGGTAGAGAAGTCTACAGGTTCACTATCCTTTTGAGTGATGAACTTTTTTCCTCACCTCAGTCCTAAATGACCTACCCCATAATCTGAGATCTCTGGTGCTCGATACCACAAGCAGGGGAAACATCCTCCCTGCATCTAGCCCGTCCAGGCCTGTTTGAAGCACATAAAATGCTATAAGATCCCTTCTCATCCTTCTACACTCTAGTGAACACATACGCAGTCAAATCGATTTCTCCTCAAACGACAGTCCTGGCATAGATGGCACACAGAGGAAGTTCACTAGGCTGATAAGGGGGAAGGTAAGCATATCCTTTCTTAGGAAGGGATACCAAAACTGCTTGCAACACTCCAGGTATGGTCTCACCATGCCACTGTATAACTGCAGCAATTGACTGTTGTAGAAGGACAATTAGATGCCTTTATACATTCACATTTCCCAATATATCACTATTTAAATAATGTTCTGCCTCTCTATTCTTCACACTGAAGCTTATGATTTTAAGCTTACCAACACTGTATGGCATCTGCCGTGTCACAACTGTCACAATCACTTTGAAGCCTCCTTGCATCCTCCTCACAACTCACAATCCAGTTTTGCACCATCACCAAACTGAGAAATGTTGCACTTGGTTCTCCCATCCAGGTCATTCATATATATTGTAAACGGCTGTGGCCCAGCTCCGATTCTCGAGGTACCCCACGGCTACTCAGAGAAAGACAGGTTTATTCCAACTTTCCGTTTCCCGTCTGTCAGCCAGTTCTCAATCTGTGCCACTATATTACCCCCTATTCTGTGTGTTTTAATTTTACCTGCTAATCTGCTATACAGAACTTATTAAAAGCCTTCTGAAAATCCAAACACATCACATCCACATGTTCTCCTTTATTCATTCAACTTGCTGCAAACTAAAATATTACATTTATTAAGCATGATTTCCCTTTAATAAATCCATGTTGCCTTTGTCCAATCCTGTTAATGTTTTTCAAATGTTGTGCTTTCATGTGTTTTATATTTGACTTTGGCACTTTTCTGATGTTAATAATGTTAGGCTAACTGGTCTGTACTTGCTTTTTCTCTTTCTCTGCCTTCTCCAGAGTCTATAGAATTTTGGAAGATGACCACCAGTGCATCTAATAATTGAGGTCATTCCCTGTACTATGCTGGGATGTAAATTATCAGGCTCTGGTGATGTGTCAGCCTTTAACCCCATTAATTTCCCCATTTTCCAACTGATATCAATTTTTTTCAATTCTCCCCCCTCACTAGACCACTGGTTCCTTAACATTTCTGTGAAGCTATTTGTGCCCTCTTCTGTGAAGACAGAACCAAAGTATGTTCTATTCTTCTGTTATTACTGACTGCAAGGGACCTACATTTGTGTTTACTAATCTTCTCTTCTAAGCTTTTACGATCAGTTTTTTTCTTACGCACCATGCAATTTTACTCTCATTCTCCATATTTTGCATTTCTTAAAATTCTTTTCTCTTTTGCTGAAGTCTAAACTGCTTCCAATCGTTAGACTTGCTGACTTTTCTAACAATTTAGTATGTCTCTTCATTAGGGCTAGTATTAGATCCAACTTCTTTGAGCCATAGTTGAGCCAACATAGTTGAGCCAACTTTCCTCTTTATCTTTGTTCCAGGCAAGAATGAATAATTGTTGTAATTAATGCACAGGTTCTTTAAATATTAGCTATCTACCGTTAACCTTTTAGTAAGGTTCTCAAATTCATCCTTGCGAAGTCAAACCTCATATCCTCACAATTACTTCTATTTAGATTCAGGACCCTAGTTTCAAATTCAACTACTTCAATCTCCACCTTAATGAAGAATTTCACCATATTATGGTCACTGTGGAATGCGCTGCCGGCAGTGGTAGTGGAGTCAGATACTTTTAAGCGACTATTGGATAGGCACGTGGAGGATAGTAAAATGTAGGGTATGCAGGATAGATTGATCTTAGTAGGATAATAGGTCGGCACAACATCGTGGGCCGAAGGGCCTGTACTGTGCTGTACTGTTCTATGCTCTATGCTCTATGCTCTACCTCAAGAGACCCCACACAATAAGGTTGTGAATTAATCCGTTCTCATTGCACCATGCACAGCCTAGAACAACCCGTTCTCTTGCTGGTTCCTCAATGTATTGGTTTAAAAACCATCATCTACACATACTAGTGCGGACCTGGAGGAACACAGCAGGCCAGGCAACATCAGAGGAGCAGGAAAGTTGATGTTTCTGGTCAGGACCCTTCTTCAGAAACGGAGGAGGGGGAAGGGAGCTCAGAAATAAATGGAGGACGGGTGGGGTGGGGCTGGGGAAGGTAGGTGGGATGGTGATAGGTGAGTGCAGGTAGGCAATGATGGAGATTGGTCAGTGAGGTGGGAGGAGTGGATAGGTGGGACAGAAGATGGATAGGTTGCGTCAGATCAAGGAGGTGGGGATAAGAGGGAGAGTTGGTCACGGAATAAGGCCGGGGGTGGGGAAATTTTGAAACTGGTAAAGTCCATATTGAGACCATTGGGTTTTAGGCTCTCAAGGCGGAATATGAGGTGCTGCTCCTCCAGTTTCCAGGTGGCGTCATTGTGACACTGAAGGAGGCCCAGGATGGACATGTCACCCAGGGAGTGGGAGGGGGAGTTGAAATGATTCACGACCATTTGTCACAAACAGAGTGTAGGTGCTCTACAAAGCAGTCTCGAAGCCTCCCCTTGGTCTAACCAACGTAGTGAGGCCACATCCCCAGCCCCATGCCCCTCCCCCATTTCTGAAGAAGTGTCCTACCCAGTGCATCAACTTTCCTGCTCCTCTGATGCTGCCTGGCCTGCTGTGTTCCTGCAGCTCCACACTGTGTTATCTCTGACTTCAGCCTCGGCAGTTCTTACTACCTACACATACTAATCCTTCTCTGTAACATCATTACTAGTTTATCTATATGTAGATTGAAGTCACCTATGGTTACAATTTCACCTTTACTGTAAGCATCTCTGATTTGTTCACTGCTTTCCCTTACATCTCCATTACTGTTTGGGGGCCTATTGACAACCCCTGACAATGTTTTCTGCCCTTCCTGTCTCTTATCGCCACACATACAGTTTCTACATCATGATTTTCCAAGCCAATATCCCTCCTCATTATTGCATTGTTTACTCCTCTAACCGTGTTACCCAACCTCCATTCCCGTTTTCTCTGCCCTTCCTAAATAATGAACACCCGTAGATGTTCAGTTCCCATCACAGGTCACTCTGCAGCCATGTCTCTATAATCCCAACGACATAATAACCATTTATTTGTGCTGCTAATTCATCCACCTTATTGTTATTAAAGCACAAAGCCTTCAAGACTTACAGCACATGTTAAAATGAATCATCTTCCTGTACTTTTTTCCCAACAAAATATTCAATAAAGTAAATGAAGAATAAATAGTTAAGATTGGTGCTCATTTTTCTTTCTGCCTGGGCAATGCATCAATATGTGGGTGAGCTGGTGGGTTGCCTATATTGTACAAAATAGCTGGTTGAATACACATAAAAAGGGTAATTCTGGATCAAAATTTCATCAAATTTCAGTTAAAACTAACTCATTTGGAATCATTATTTCACAACCCATCTAACTATTCAACAACGTAATTTAAAACACAACGCAAATTATAAATACAGCTCTGATAGAATATATAAAGAGACAAATTAAACTTATTGCAGTAAACTTAACAGATTACTTACTGAGACAAATGCTTAGGCCAGGTCAATGAATGCAATAAAGAGCTCCTTTGGTTTTTATGGACGCTAATGAACTCACACCATAGATTTGCAAGGAACAAGTCTTCGACATTTTTGCGCTGCAAGAATGCAACAATTCTAACCATCTTCAAGAACAGTGATAAATCATATTGTGGAAACTATCAAGTTATTTCCCTTTGTCCAAAGCAGAATAAGCCCTAAAGGGCATTCTCCTAAATCACCTATTTCCTGTGGTCAGCAAAAAGCAAGTAATGGTGTAGCTTCAAGAGGTTCCAGAGGAACCTCCAATATAAAGCCTTGAGATAAAGGAACAGAAGTAGGCCATTAAGCCCGTCAAGTCTACTCCACCATTCAGTGAGATCTGATAACTCTCAACCTCACTTTCCTGCTTTTTTCCCCAATACCCGTTGATATGGTCTTTGCTGAAAGACAAATCCAACAAAAATATTAATAACAACAACAAGGACCCTTGGTTGCTTTCATCAACCTGAACACAATCATACAAAGCTGATACCAGTGTACCATATTTCCATTGTTATTATACAGCAGCACCAGGAGAGACCAGTTTACATCATTAATACTAGTCACAGCCCAGAAAGCCCATTTTATTATACAGTCATGAGCACCTGCTGTAGCAAGAATCCGAAAAGGAAAATGTCATTGATTTCCTTCTGGAATGGTCACTGCAATTATTGATAAATATGAGATTTTGAATTAACAATCTACATTTAGAGAAAACATTTAACATATAATATTCCAAGTTACTTAAAAACAGTGACAGCAATTAGACATTTTTCACATTAAGCCACGTAAGAAAATTCAGAACGAATGAATAAAGGCTTATTGAAGAGATAGTTTAAACTGAGTTTTAGGGTATACAGTGTTAGGGAATGAGCTGCAGAACTTGAGGTTGAGTGGTATGGACCAGACTAAACCACCTCAAAACAAATTAAGATGATATCTTGGACCCTAACTTCTACCTATTTTAATAGAAAGGTATTGCATTCCAGATGCAATTTGATTGGTCAGCATTAAGTGAAACATACTTTATTCACACACTATAGGTAAAATACAACTAAGGAAAAAATAAAGAATTGGCTTAGCAAATTAGTAAATCTAGCGAAATGTTTAACAAAATAATAGATACAGTATTTATTATTAAAAACTGTTCCAATATAGTCACATCCCATAAACACACCCTTGAAAAAGACAAAATCAGAAAAACAGATTGTTTCAAATGCAACTCCAGCAGTAGGAAAATACCAAGAGGAAGCTCAGAGTACAGCAGGGAGAGATGTGCTGCAGCTTCCAAACCCTGCAGAGACCCCAGCAACAACTGCTGAAAGCGAAAACTAAAAATCCTGATTCTATGAAAGCTTGACCCCACCCATTCAGGCTGCTTCGACTGTTCCAATTTGAAAAAAAAACCAAGGCTTCACAAGCTGTTTACTTTAAGTTTTCACGAAACAACTCAGCACCTCTGCCTTAAAAACCTCTCTTCAAAAAAATAAGACAAAAGACAAAATACACCTGTTAAAGCCAAAGCACCATCACATTAGGCATAAGTGAAAATAGCGAAACAGTTAAAATCAAGGAGGTTCATGGACTCAGAAGCAGAAGTGTTCAAGGATCTCAAAAGTTTACAGGGCTGGAGAAGCTACAGAAAAGGAAGGGGAGACGCTTTAGAAGAATTTAAAAACAAGAACAAGTATGTTAAAACTGAGACGTTGTCAGTCAGGAAGCCATGAACATCAGCAAAAAGACAATGCTATGTGAATGAGTGAGTTACAATGTATTAAGAGGAGGGCTGTAACCACAAACCTATTTGTGTGGATTGAGAGATTAGGCAATAGTTCATTGGAATAGTGGATCAGTAAAGTTACATAGAAACAAAGAAAACAGGAGGAGTATGCCATTTGGTCCTTTGAGTCTGCTCTGCCATTCAATCATGGTTGATCACCAAACACAGTACACCCTGTTCCTGCATTCCTCCCCACATCCTTCAATCTCTTTAGCTGCAAGAATCATATTTAACTCCTTCATGAAAACATTCACTGCTTTGCCTTCAACCGCTTTCTGTGGCAGAGAGCCCTAACTGATCCAGTTTTCTTCATATAGCAGTCCTGTCAAAAGTCATGGGTGAGGATTTAGGCAGCAAATGAACTGAGGCAGGATGAAAGTCAAGCCATATTGTAGAGATCAAAAAGTAGGCAATCTTTGCAAATTTGCAGAACCATGATCAGCAAACTGGGTCAATACAAGATTGTGAATTATATTGCTTAGTTTAAGGCAGTCACCAGGCATTGAAGCAATGGAGAGGAATTGGGATTGTACAGGGACTAACAACAATGGCTTCACCCTTCCCGATACCCAATTACCCCTCAGGAACTACTGTTCATCCTATACTGGATTTTGATTTGCAGTCCAGCATTTGAAGAGGATCAAGGAGGTGGGGGTGAGAGTATTGTTGTCTTACATGCGGGACCTGGATGATATTGCTGAGGGGTACCATGTCAATGTGAAATAGAAGAGGGCCAAAGGATAGGTAAATCTTTGGGGAATTCCAGTGTCGAAACAGGAAAATTGGGAAAAGAATCCATTACATACTGTTCTCTGACAAGGAATTGATGGGTAAAATTAAACTAATTAATGGCAGTTTTACTCAGTTTGGACATCAAACCAAAGTTGTATTTAACTTGTCAAAAGTTGCAGTTAAGACTAGAAAGAAGGCCAATTAAGAATTGGAGTTATGCACCTTATCATCTGTACTAATTGTCAGCAAGAGGTCTCCTGTTTGAAATTTGGATAACTACTATTGAAGCAGGCAGAAGCAAGGTCACTATGTCTCAGTTACTATGGATAGAAACAAAGACACTAATTCATAACAGCACTAGGATATAAGAAGAAAAGTAAATATAAACAAAATTGACAGCATGACTATGTCAGCCATTAATTGACAGTTGGAAATAATTTCAATACACCTTCAAATCCTAAACAAATGGAATCCATGAGAGACAGTAGGTACTGCAGATGCTGGAGAATCCGAGGTAACAAGGTGTGGAGCTGGATGAACACAGCAGGCCAAGCAGCATCAGAGGACCAGGAAAGCTTGATGTTTCAGACCTAGACCCTTCTTCAGAAATGGGGGAGGGGAAGAGGGTTCTGAAATAAATAGGGAGAGAGGGGGAGGCGGATAGAAGATGGATAGAGGAGAGGATAGGTGGAGAGGAAGCAGACAAGTCAAAGAGGTGGGGATGGAGCCAGTAAAGGTGAGTGTAGGTTGAGGGGTAGGGAGGAGATAGGTCAGTCCAGGGAGGACGGACAGGTCAAGGGTGCGGGATGAGGTTAGTAGATAGGAGATGGGGGTGCGGCTTGAGGTTGGAGGAGGGGATAGGTGAGAGGAAGGACAGGTTAGGGAGGCGGGGACGAGCTGGGCTGGTTTTGGGATGCGGTTGGGGGAGGGGAGATTTTGAAGTTTGTGAAACCTACATTGATACCATTGGGCTGCAGAGTACCCAGGCTGAATATGATTTGCTGTTCCTGCAGCCTTCGGGTGGCATCACTGTGGCATTGCAGGAGGCCCAGGATGGGCATGTCATCTGAGGAATGGGAGGGGGAGTTGAAATGGATCGCCACTGGGAGGTGCAGTTGTTTGTTGCAAACTGAGTGCAGATGTTCTGCAAAGCGATCCCCAAGCCTCCGCTTGGTTTCCCCGATGTAGAGGAAGCCACAACGGGTACAGTCGATGCAGTATACCACATTGGCAGATGTGGAGGTGAACATCTGCCTGATGTGGGAAGTCTTCTTGGGGCCTGGGATTGGGGTGAGGGAGGAGGTGTGGAGGCAGGTGTAGCACTTCCTGCGGTTGCAGGGAAAAGTGCCGGGTGTGGTGAGGCTGGAGGGGAGTGTGGAGCGGACAAGGGAGTCGCGGAGGGAGTGGTCCCTCCGGAAGGCAGATAAGGGTGGGGAGGGAAAAATGTCTTTGGTGGTGGGGTCGGATTGCAGATGGCGGAAGTGTCAGAGGATGATGCGTTGGATCCGGAGGTTGGTGGGGTGGTACGTGAGGACGAGGGGGATTCTGTTTTGGTTATTATTGCGGGGACGGGGTGTGAGGGATGAGTTGCAGGAAATGCGGGAGACATGGTCGAGGGCGTTCTCGACCACTGTGGGGCGGGAAGTTGCGGTCCTTGAAGAATGAGGACATCTGAGATGTACGGGAGTGGAATGTCTCATCCTGGGAGCAGATGCGGCGGAGGAAAAGGAATTGGGAATAGGGGATGGCATTTTTACAGGAAGGTGGGTGGGAGGAGGTGTATTCCAGGTAGCTGTGGGAGTCGGTGGGCTTGAAATGGACATCGGTTTCTAGGTGGTTACCCGAGATGGAGACAGAGAGGTCCAGGAAGGAGAGAGAAGTGTTAGAGATGGTCCAGATGAACTTCAGGTTGAGGTGGAAGGTGTTGGTGAAGTGGATGAACTGTTCGAGCTCCTCATGGGAGCACGAGGCGGCGCAGATACAGTCATCAATGTAACGGAGGAAGAGGTGGGGTTTAGGGCCAGTGCAGGTACAGAAGCGTAACCTACAAAGAGGCAGGCATAGCTTGGGCCCATGCGGGTACCCATGGCCACCCCCTTTGACTGTAGGAAGTGGGAGGAATTGAAAGAGAAGTTGTTGAGGGTGAGGACAAGTTCGGCTAAGTGGATGAGGGTGTCGGTGGAGGGGGATTGGTCAGTTCTGCGGGACAGGAAGAAGCGGAGGGCCGTTAATCCACGATGCCTTCTGAAAAAACCCTAACATTATATTAAAATTGTATTTTCATATTTAAAATTCTGTCTTGAAAGGTAGAAAAAAAACCAAATAACTCACATGGATGTGATTACAATTGGATCCCGCATGTTGGATAATACACCCAACTACAAAAAGAACAACAAAGCTTTCAATCCCCATAGAAAGAAAATTTTGGAACCAAATGATGCAGTGCAGAAAGGGTGCATCACACCTATTCTTTGAAAGAATGAAAATCCTATCTAATTAGAACCATCCCCACCCCATCTTTGAGCCATGAGCCAACCGCAAAATTCTGGTCTGTACATTCAAGTCCGGGTCATTAATGCATACCAAAAACAGCAGTGATCCAAACCCCAGGGAGGCAATCAGTGCATACTTTCCACCTTCCTCTTCAAACTAAAGCCTGAAACACAACCATTCATTATGATTTTCTGCTTTCTGTCCCTTGAGCAACTTCATATTCATAAAAATGTTCTGTTAATCCCATGGTATTCTACCTTGCTAACAAGTGACTTATTTTTTGAGGCTCTCACTTTCTTATATAATACATATGTGTTACAGTAGTGTGACATTTTTCATTTCTCTGCTAGTCAATCTTTTATGCCTACAAAATGACACAGTCAAATTAGTTCCAGTGATATAGATTTATGCATGCTATCTGGGATGAGAGCTGTACTAAATTTCTTTTAATGAGAGCCCTTACTGTAAGAGGGATGAGATTTTAATCTCTTAAATTTCAGCTGGATCAGAACACAGATTTCAAAGAAGGAAAGATAACCACAATACCAATGGAATCAGTCGTAAAATTGCCTTACGCTCAAGCCAACTAAAGTATTGTTGATCTGTCATGAGAATAATTCTTTAAAGAATAGTAAGCAGAAGAACTGCCTCAAAAGTAAAGAAATCCAAGATGTCAAGAAATCTTTAGTCCTGAAGAATTCAGCATAAGTATGTGAAAAAGATTCCTCTATGGTAGCACTCTCTTGCTCACGTCGGCTTTGTGAACCGGAGAGCATGACATATTTAAAAACTGAAAGAACTGCGGATGCTGTAAATCAGAAACAAAAACAGAAGTTGTCTTCTTCTGAGGAAGGGTCACCAGACCTGAAATATTAACTCTAATGTCTGTTCACGGATGCTGCCAGACCTGCTGAGCTTTTCCAGCAACTTCTGTTTTTGTTTCAGCATTGCATATTTAGTTGGACTTCCAGCTACTGCAATATCTGCACGTGAACTTCAATTAACTAAATAATAATCCTTGAATTAAACAGAGTTGCTACTCTGCTTCCTGAGCTTATCATCGAAGTTCTGGAATTCAAAATAAATAATTAACCGAAATTTTTCTGAGTGTTGAAAGCCATGATCTCAAAAATCACAAATGCAGATCACGTACTTGGGGTCAGAAGGTTGTCACAATATATGTTCTGAACAGACATGCAATACTGAAATCCAACAGTCCTACAAACAAAATAAATATTTTCTATATCAGCCATTTTAGAGATATTATTCTACACCTCTGGAGCAAGTGGGAATTGAACCCGAGTCTCCTGGCTCAGAAATAAGGACACTACCACTGATCTCAAGAACCCCTATTTAAATAAGATGGAAGATATTTTCGAATCAAACTGCTCAGACATATCACGACACACCTCCAGAGCAGGTGGAACTTCAATGTGGGTCTCCTGGCTCAGAGATAGGGACATCACCATTGTGCCACAAGAGCTGTATCAATTGAGATGGAACCTATTTTTTCCTAATCAACCTGTTCAGAGATGTTATTACACATCTCTCAAGCAGGTGGGGACTTGAACCCTGGCGTCCGGGTCCAGGGGTAAGGACACTACCACTCTACCACAACAGGATGCTCAAATACAATGGAAGTAATTGGGATATTATCATTTGCATCTGGACCTAATAGATAAAGGCAATGCAAGGAAATAGCTGGAATACCTCAAGAATGCTCCTACTCCAGAAAGCAATGTCCAAAGAGATACGAGGAAATAATGCAGTTTAATAAATTATTTTAATGCATTTTAAAGATGCAGATAAATGCATCAATTTTTTTTCATAGATTGCTTCCTTTATTTTTGGTGAAATAAGGATCAATTTTCACCAATGGTGTTTCCCAGTCAGATTTGAATTAAATATCCATCTGATCTGATGTCATTCCCCAGCTAACCATCCTACTATTTCTGTTGACAGCATGATACAAAATTGCCACCTGTCTTGTTGTGGGGCTTCTGCATTGCGCTCTGCAATTTAGAAAATTAGCAGTTCTCGAGGAAACCCAAGAATGGAAATTGGGTACAAACTTGGTAAAAATATTTAAACTAAGGTGTTCTGGAACTACTTGGTACATGAACCATAGGGTCACCAACCAACATTGGAAGAAAAATCAAAGTTTGCTTAAAGAATGAGATATATACATACACATAAGGTGCTTGGATGAAAGCGATAGCTGTCCTGCCATCCCTTTAGTACCAAATTCTTTAAAAAAAAATCAGCATTGCTACAGAAATCATCTGTTTACATCTACAGAAAGGATTATCAAATTAGGAATGCTCTATTTTTTTCTGTAAGCACTGAAAGCACAGGTTTGTTAAGAGGATTAATTTATTCACTAACTCAGTGCAGGTTTTGTTAAAAGGTCCAAATTTCCAAACTCTCTGCAAATATATCAAATTAACATATTTAGATTTTCTATGCACGCAAATTATAATCTGGCTCAGACTTTATCAGTAGATGGCACTATTGTCCACCTTGATCATGTTTAGCTCTCAGGGGACCATTCTCTCACCATTGATAGTGAACCTCGATATTTGCTTACAAAGTCAGTTATAGCTTTCAGAGTTAAAATCATTGTTCTACTTAAAGCAGATAATGAGTATAAATTGGAACAAGTTAATACTTCAAAACTTCAGAAAGAACGAACTTCTGTAGGGTCATTTTATATTAAAACAATTCTAAATCATGGCCATTGTCTTGAGTTTCTTAACAAAAAAAATCTTTTGCACAATATTAGGGTTTGGAGGAACAAGTGCATCACAACTAAAATTTTCACAAACTTAAGTATTCACGGAAATTTGTAAGTTTTTTTTTAAAAATGTTTTTTAACTTTGAGTTTTCTAGTTTGTACCAATTGTGATTTAATTACTACTTTTGTTCCATGCTGAATATATGTAATGACAATAATGGTATTGATTATTTCAAATGCCTCAACTTTAGTGAAGTGCATCAACAGGCTGATTTTTGGAAATCAGATAGAAGATCAGATTGATGCACAATTGCCTGAAGTCAATATCTGCAAATGTTTTCCATCTAAGGGATGTATTATTGCTCAAGATTTCTCCCCCAATATCTCAGCTGCTGCCAGCCACATAAACAAGGATGAAAGAGATTGCAAAAGGAGGCAAAACTAGGAGCGAAAAGGAAATAATAAGTCCTGAAAAGTCAAACAAATAATTTGAGACACGTCTTGAGTTTTATAAAAATTTCTTTAAACTCTTCAACCTAAGGTATTCAACTAAATTATAAAACTTTGATTGTAATTACATAATGACTCTGAGAAGTGTTTATTAACTTGGCAGTTTTTTACTCAAAGGGGAAATAAAACTTATCACTTCAGGGGAAATTAAAAACATAGATTTATTTAGCACCTATCACAAGATCAGACTGTTACAATGCAATTCACAGATGTACTGCTGGGACATACAGCATACAATGTGCCTGCAACAAAGTTGTACAAGACAGCAATATGATAAATGACCAGTAAATCAAGTTTAATCATTTAGGACAGGAGATAAATATTTTCCAGACTCCAGGACAACTCTCGTCTGAGTAGAGAAGCGGAATCTTTTACTGACCTCCGTGAAGACAAATTCTGTAAAGGATAACACCTCTAAATAGCAGTACTATACTAATGATGACTTTAAATATATTTAAAAGCTCTGTGCTGTATAGATGGTGGCACTGCAACACTTCCCTCAACTAGCTCAGGCTGAGTTTATATTTTACTGTACAGACTCTCTACAACTTGAACCACCCCGGCAACAGATTCATCTTGGGGCATCATCAATATTAATCTGTTTAAAGCGATTGTCTTTTTGGTCCATTATGGCACACAATGTGAACTTCTTTTTTAGAAGTGTTTGACTCTTTAGATCACTGTTGCCATGGAAAAACTAAATATACAGTAGCACTAACTTTTAGCTCTGCTTCCAAAATGGCTCTCATCGTCAAATGCACCAAACACACTTCCCCACGCCCTACAAAGTTCCAAAAACCAAAAAATGGCTTTTTGCCCTGAATGCAGCACTTCTATGGAGTGTTCTATTATTTTCATACTTGCATCCCATGTGACCTTGGGTTCTTGTCAACAGTCCCTTTATAGCAGGAAACAGATGTCAATTGTCATATCCCAACAATTATCAAAGCTCTGATTAATTTAGCATAGCAGTTGAGCTACACACTTTCCTGCTCTTTATGGGTCACTACCTCAATGGACAGAATATTTCATTTCAAGGAGGTACTCACATATTTTCTAATCATAAATTAGACTTTTAAATGTGAAATGTAAACAAAAAATAATTGGACTTTTGTACATTCAGAGACACCTTGACAGACATAAATTAGAAGTAGAGACTCACCTTCACATTTCAACCCCTGACGTACTAATCCCCATAACATTTCTCCGCAGTAGTCACAGAAAGTTGGGGCTTTGTAAGAGTGCACATAAAGAGCGTGTGGTCGGATTTGGAAATCTTCAACAGTAGCTAGTGCTGGTTTAAAAAGAAAGAAATGTAAAATTAATCTTCTTGGGGAAAAGTGCCTTTTAGTATTTAAAATATTATGAACATTTTTCTTAACAATGGGATGCTATGTTTCCGATCAAATTGTTACTTACAATAGAAAAATGAAATCTGGGCCCTTAGGAATCCAAAACAATGTGAGGATTCTATTACTGAGGTCACTCAACTGTTGTGAACATTCATTTCTTTTCCTTAGGAATGACGAAAGTGCTTCCAACTCTCGTCAAGTTTCTTTTTAACTACTCAAAAGCTTTTCAATCTCTGGGTTTATTTAAACTAAAATAATCAAAATAGAAGTACATTGCAACAATTTTGAATATTCAATATCGAACACTAATTTTTTTTAGTAGTTTCAAAGAATAGTTTCTGGGGTGCAGGAGATCATAGTATAATAGAATCCCTGCAGTGCAGCAAGAGGCCATTTGACCCATTGAGTTTGCACTGATCTTCGAAAGAGCATCCCTACTAGATCCAAGTCACCACCCTATCCCCATGACCTTGCATTTATCATGGCTAATCCTCCTAGCCTGCCTATCCCTGGACACTACAGGACAATTTAGCTTGGCCAATCTACCTAACCTGCACATCTTTGGACTGTGGGAGGAAACCAGACCACCTGGCAGAAATCCACACAGACATGGGAAGAATGTGCAAACTCCACACAGACAGTCACCCAAAGCTGGAATCAAACCTGGGTCCCTACCACTACGAGGCAACAGTGGTAACCACACGATAGAGTCATAGAGTTATACAGTCACACAGAGGGCTACTGATAGAAGTGAGCCCAGAGAGAGTGAGAGACAGTGTGAGTGTGAGAGAGAGAGAGGAGAGAGAGAAAAAGAGATAGAGAAAAGAGACAAGGGAGAGACACACATATTTAGCCAGACAAAAGAGATGGATGATTGTATGCTAGAAAAGAAAAATTGACAAAGGGGACCATAGATAGGTGAAAATGGGTTGGCTGTGCAGAAAACCCATGCCATGATGAAGTCAGTGGTGTGGGCGTGATAAAGAGGTATCGGAGATACATTTCAGAATATGGCATCAGTTGCTAATTACTAGCCAATTATTTTGAAATACTAGAACTTGTATTTGCAGCCAAATATCAAAACTGCTTAGAAAATTTGGCAAACAATTCAAAAGCCATTGTAACACTAGGTAACAATATTCTCAACTGCCAACATAATTTAGTTTACAACACTATATTGTAATGTAAAGTTTCTGAATTTTACAACCTTTAAATTCTCCTTAAAATAATGTTCACACACAATTAAAATCATCTTATTTGTGATGAAGCA
The DNA here is from genome assembly GCA_024137785.1 of Ginglymostoma cirratum. Taxonomy (NCBI): domain Eukaryota; kingdom Metazoa; phylum Chordata; class Chondrichthyes; order Orectolobiformes; family Ginglymostomatidae; genus Ginglymostoma; species Ginglymostoma cirratum. The sequence continues at coordinate 15,667,877 of JAHRHZ010000018.1, forward strand.
CTGTAACACAAATGTTTTCGTAAACGACTAATGTTGCAAATTGTATTGTGACAACATGAAATTAGCATGAATCAATCAGCTCATTTGGGAAAAATAAATTCCTTTTTTGTTAGATATACAAGTAAAAAAACAAATAAAGTTGCTTGAGTCAGTGAAAGGATTCAATAATTCATGATAAAATACATACATTTTTCCAACACATCTTCAACTCAGTCTCTGCCTTCAATGTACCATCAATAGGCTTAACTGCAGTCCAATGTTGTTGTCCCAGCTTAAGTTACTACTAGACAAGTCAGATACCAGAATGAAATCTAGCCTGATGCGTCATATTTTATTTTTAAGTTAACATGGTGGCCTTTCACTGACACATTAGCACACAAGGTTGCAGAGTTGTTTTTAACAATAAAACAGAAGGTTGTCACACAGAAGAGACAGAACTAAAATAAAACACACCAAGCTGTCTAAACGTAACAGTTCAAAAGATTTCGAAACACACGGCAAAACAAGATCTTATTTCCCAACATCATTACTTTGCCGCTAATCAAAATTAAGTGAAATTTCTCTTCTCTGTCCAATCTTCATGCTTCACTTACTGTTTTATTTCCCCCACAGTTCCTGTCATGTGAGCCATGAAGCCTTTTCCTCAAATCCTCACGCAAGTGAGATATTAGACTTTCTTGGCTTTGAATAATCAATGGGGATTTTTAACCAAACTCTCCTCGTCTGAAGTATCACAAACTATGCTCTAACACTGAGATGACTTATTTCTTTAACTCTTGTGAACAATTTTTTTTTCTAGGAGTGACAAAACTTGTTCCTGACTCCAGTCAGGTCTCTTTGTGGAGTGGCCAAAATTTTCCAATCTCCGGGTTATCTAAGGTAAAATTGATCCATAATTATTCTGAACACAAAAGCAAGCTAATGTCTTTCAATTATTTCTTTCCTCCAGTCATAAACCCCTTCAATAATAACAATACTTGTGGCTACCATTTGCTACCAAGGACAGGCCACTTTTGGAATACTGCATTCAATTCTGGTCTCCCAGCTATGGGAAAGACATTGTGAAATTTGAGAGAGTTCAGAAAAGATTTACAAGCATGTTGTCAGGGTTGGAGGGTTTGACTTACAAGGAGAGGCTGAATAGACTAGGGTTATTTTTCCTGGAGCGATTCATAAGGGTCCATTGATAAGGGTAACCTTATAGACGTTTATAAAAATCATGAGGCGCATGAATAAGGTGGATAGCCAAGGTCTTTTCCCCAGAATAGGGGAGTCCAAAATTAAGGGCATAGGTTTAAGGTGAGAGGAGGAAGATTGAAAAGAGACCTAAGGTGTGACTTTTTCATGTAGAGGGTGTTGTGTGTATGGAATGAGTTGCCAGAAAAAGTGGAGGAGGCTGGTACAATTGCAACATTTAAGAGGCATGTGGATGGGTAGATGGGCAGGAAAGGTTTAGAGGGATATGGGCCAAACGCTGGCAAGTATGACTAGATTAATTTAGGAAGTCTGGTTGGCATGGTCCACTTGGACCATGGTGTTGAAGGCAAAACCATTGTCAAAAAGTAGCAGCTTGACGTAGATATCCTTGTTATCCAGATGTTCCAGGGATAAGTATAGGACCAGGAAGCTGGCTTCTACTGTGGACCTGTTGCGCCGGTAGGTAAATTGCAAAGGATCAAGGCAATTTGGTAGGCTGGAGATGATATGAGCCATGACTAGACTCTCAAAGCACTTCATAATTATGATGATCAGAGCCACAGGACAGTGGTCATTGAGGCACATTGCGTGATTTTTCTTTGGCACTGAGATGATGGTGGTCTCCTTAAAATAGATTGGGACTTCAGATCGTAGTAAGGAGAGGTTAAAGGTATCTGCGAATACTCCCACCAGTTGGTCCATGCAGGATCTGAGTGCACAGCTGGGGACTCCATCTAGGCTAGTTGCTTTTTGTAGGTTCACGCTCAAGAAGGCCGTCCTAACATCTGCAATGGTGATTCTGGGTAGACGTTCATCCGAGGCGGTTAGGATAGGTGAAATTGTTTCATTGACCTCCTGTTCAAAGCGAGTGTAGAATGTATTGAGCTCCTCGGGTAGGGATGTACTGCTACCTGCAATTCTGGTCTACTTCACTTTGTTGTCCGTTATATCATGTAACAAACAAAGGGTGTCCGTGTGGTTTTGTGGGTTTCAAGCTCAGTTTACTATTGCCTCTGGTGTCCCTGATTTCCTTAGAAAAGGGCCTACCTGCATTCCTTGTTTGGTCGGGGTTGCCCAACTTTACATCTCAGACTCAGATGCACCACAGTCACCGCCACAGAAGTTGGATTGGTCTTCTTGATGTTGAGCCCACCAAAAACAACTGGCCCGATCCATATGACAATATTGGGAAGTGTCCCAAAGCGTTCAATGATGCCTTGGTGTGACCACGCTGTGACTTTAAGAGGTGTGTTTTGTCCTGGTTTCTTTCAAGAGAGAGATTGAATGAGAGGTATTGAGCAGTCGGTGGTAATGTAAACAGCTTGTGAGGCCTTGGGAATTTTTTAAAAGGTGGTATAATAGAAACAGGTTAGATGGATGTCGCCAGATCTCTCAAGCCAGGATTTCTGGGTTTTTTTAAGCTTTTAGATTCAGAAGCTGCTGGAGTTTTGAAGTAGTAGAAACTATTTTTTCCCCTCTTGGTTACAGCTGGAAGCTAGAATTTCTCTTCCAACTGTGGGCATTGCATGTGAGAAAATGCGATTTCTGAATTTGCCTTTTTGCCAAGGCATGTGTTTAAGGAGATGTTACTATATTGGAACAGTTAATTAGTAATAATTACTGTGTCTATTATTCTGTTAAGTTTTCCAACAGAGTTAAGTTATTCTAAGTTCTTTCTTTTGTTGTATTTTAACTGTAGAGTTTGAATAAATTGTGTTTTGCTTAACATCAAGTAGTTTGACTGGTCAAATCGCATCTGGAACACAGCACTTTATATGTGCCTATGAAATAAGAAGTCGTTATGGTCTTGGCTGCCTCCTTAAAGTATTTTGAGGGGGTCTGGTCTGGTCCATCGCACTTGAGAAGATAAAAGCTGCTAGGGCCAAGATTTATGTAGATTCTGCAAATTATTTGGAGGGTGTGGAGGAGGTTTCGCGCATTTTTCTATGGCTGGCATTCCTATAAACGGAAAACTATTCCAGGTAAATGAGGTGGCGAACCTTAGGTACAAGGTTAACAAGGATGGACTACACAATGTGGAAGAGAAGGCAAAGGCAATAAAAAGGGCTCTGTCTCCAAGAAGCACAGTGGAGTGAAATCTTTTCTAGGTCTCATAAATTATTATATGAAATTCATACCAACATCCTGCTGGTAACACTCCATGGCCTGCTCGAAAAACAGTCAGAAATGGTCGTGGCAAATGCCACAAGAGAATGCCTTTGCAACCAAACAACAACTACTGTATATTAGCTCATTATGACCCACAAGACTATTCACTGTAACCTGTAATGCCTCTCCTTATGGGATAGGGGTGGTATCATTGCACCACTGGGATGATGGGACACAGCATGAGGCAGAAAGGAAGTATGCCCAGATTGAGAAAGAAGGTATTCACAGTGAAAAAGTTCTACCAGTATGTCTCTGGTCAGCATTTCACCATAGTAATTGATCATAAACCTCTGCCCAGCCTCTTCAACGAAGAGGACGTGATTCCTCCTATCGTTTCAGCTCAAATCCAATGCTGGGCACTGCTATTTAGTGCCTACGAATATACATTGAAATATTGTCCAATTAGACAAATAACCAATGCAGATGTGCCTTGAGGTGCCTGACACCATCCACCAGCCTACCTTCATCTCCGAAAATGGATGAAGTCATCATGACATTGAACTTCATGGACACAGTACCAGTACCTACCAAGCAAATCCGGGCTTGCGCCCAAAAGGACCGTACATTGGTGAACCCATGTCATATAATCCTACATACCAGACCACAACGATGTCCTACAGGGAGTTGAAACCCTTTATCTCAAAATGTCAGCAGCTGGGTACAGAAGATGGTATTACCTGTGGGGAGCCCGAGTGGTTCTCTCACACCTGGGGCAGCGATCAACACTTCAAGAATTGCACGATGGCCACTCTGGAATTTCTAAAATGAAAATGGTCTCAAGGAGCTGTGTTTGGTGTCCTGGCAAAGACACAGATATCATAAAACTGGTCAAGCAGTACAAAATCTGCCAGGAAAACCAGAAACCCCACCAGTAGCCTCATTATACCCATGGGAATGGCCGGGAAAACCCAGGTTGTGAGTATAGGGAGACTTCAGAGTGTCATTTATGGGCTTTACGTTCTTAATTCTTATCAATGTTAATTCAAAATGGATTAACATGCACCAAATAGCCTCATTACCTCTTAAAACACCATTGAAAAACCCTGCCAATCTTATAGTACACATGGTATACCCAAGGTCCTTGTAACAGACAATGGCACCCTGTTTACTTGTGGGGAGTTTCAGACTTTCATGAAGATAAAATGGAGTAAGGCACATCTGAACAGCACCCTATCATCCATCCTCAAATGGTCTGGCAGAGAGGTGGTCAAGGTATTCAAAAGTAGTAAGAGAAAGTAACTACAGGTCCTGTGGACACAAAGCTTGATGTTTCCTCTTCAACTATAGGTCAATGACACATGTAATGATGGGACTGGTGCCTGTGGAGCTTAATGAATTGATGGGCTGACGGCTTCAGACTAGATTTAGCTTGACTTTTCCAATCTCGGGTGTCAAGACTGAATTGACGCAACAACGCTAAAGAAGTGCCATGATGGGCAAAGGCCACATAGATTTTAAACTGAGAGATACACAGAATCTGTAGTTTGCTTTCTCTTGCTACTTTTGAATACCTCGACTACCACTCAGCCAGACTATTTGCGGATGGATGAAAGGGTACCGTGAGGAACTTTGGTTACAGCTCTCCGTGCATTCCAGGAGTTATCCTTAAAAAGGGGGGGACTGGAATCATGCAGAATTAAAACTGGGGAGAAGACAGAAAAAAAACACATCAACCACATCTGTTGGTGGAAACTTTCCAGAGAGGCAACTGACATAACATCATCAGCAACCTTCACACTAACCTGCAGATGGGAAGTTCCACCCATTAAAAGCCTCAGAGCCAGTCCTGAGGATTTGGAGATGGAGATGGAGATGGAGATAGAAGTAGCAGAAGCTCAGTGGGAGGTAACTACTGAGGACGAGTCCCCTGCTTTGACTCTATGTAGGTTTTCATGGAACAGATATTTGCCTATTTATTGTAGGCCCCCCGACCAGCCCCAGAGAGCAACAGGACCACCTGCAAAGCAACACAAGAAGCATCTTCATCACAAGGACGAGGAGGAAGAATGAGATAACTCCTACAAGGCCCACAGGGAATTACTAATCAATGGTAACAAGCAATGGCCTGCCCAGCTGGTACTCATCACCAGTGCCCTTTATAAAATAGACTCAGTGCAGCATCATGGCTCAGTGGTTAGTGCTGCTGCCTCGAGGTGCCAGGGGCCTGGGTTCAATTCCAGTTGTTAGCGACTGTCTGTAAAAAATAGTAGACCAAGAGGGCCCTCTTGTGGCACAGTTGTAGAATCTCTACCTTTGGACCAGGAGGTACACAGGTTCAAGTCCCACCTGCTCCTGAGTCTGAATAGGTTGATGAGAAAAATAGGTTAAATAAAAACAAAAAAGTAGACCTAGTTGCCTTTACAGGCTTTGCTTGAAAATGTCTAACTGGGTACACAGGTGATTACTGGTGGTAGTTAAAGTGAAAAAAGAAATAAAACAAAAATTTGTGGTGATCTTGGTGGTGGGAAAGTCACTCAGTTGTGCATAGTAGCACTTCTGGGTATTTAAAAAAAAAGAGACCCAGTTGCCCTTAAAGGGCTTTTCTTGTAAACATTTAACTGGCTACACAAGTGTTTTACTGGTGGCAGTCAGCTGCAAACAAAAACACAAGAAAATTTCATGATGATTTAGTGCTGGGAAAGTCGCTCATTTGTGTGCGAGAACATTTCTGGGTATTAAAAACAAAATAGTGCACATCCAATTTTGTCGTGTTTTTGATTGCACTTCATCCCCACACTCCTGGTCTTTGGTCATCTGGTGCGGAGAGGGTGTGGGAGATTGGAGGACTTCCTCATGGGTCTGATCCTGGGCTATAAATAGGTCCAAGCAGCATGCTGTACAGGGGGTCAGATCTGCTGGCTGTCTGCTTATCTTCCACAGTTATGTTTGCACTATACTAGTGACAGATGATGGCTAAAAAAATTTTTAAATTTTAAAATGCAGATCCCGGTCATGGTGATTTGGTGGAGGGAAAACTGTTCAGTTGCATATGTTAACAATTCTAGCTATATGTAAAAAAAAAGCCAACCCATAGACCTTGATAATTGATTGGCATTTACGTAGCCTGAATATTACCTGACAATGGCCACCTTTAAAAAGAGAAAGGAAACCACCTCTCCAGTAAGTGCTTCCATACGAAAGTGTGAAGAATCAGTACTAATACACAGTACATAGAAAAAATATTTTGAAAGAGACACTGTAGAACTTGTTGAACACTTCCTACATCTTGATAACCACCTCTCTCAAAAGGCCACCATTGACACAAAGATCCAACACCAAATAAGCTGAGATAACAAGGTGTAGAGCTGGATGAACACAACAGGCCAAGCAGCATCAGAGGAGCAGGAAGGCTGACGTTTCGGGCCTAGACCCTTCTTCAGAAAATAAGCTGGGCTGTTTAATCTTCTCTCATTTATGCCAGCAGCAAGTTTATTGTCTCACAGCTAGCATGCAGTGTAACTTTAAGAGACATACTCACAATGGCATCACTGAGATCTGAGGGTATAAAGGTCTCAGACTCCATCTTAATTGGGATCACTTGAAGGACAAATTGCTGTTGAAAGTGTGCTACTATTCAAAACTGAAAAACTTAGTATAGACTGAACACAAGTGTCTGACTGTAATATATGTACATAACAGGAGTTGCAAGATGTTAAATCTTTCAGTATTACATTACCCAAGTCTTGTTATGGGAGCTAACTGAAGTATTATGTCATCAGGTAACATACCTACTGGAGGTAAATGCCCACATTGTTGCGCAGATGAGCAAATGTTTGACACTACAGACTTCCACAATCAACAAAAACCCTTCCATACAAAACATCTGGTGTCACCTCATTCCTGTCCTGCAGTGAGATCTGAACTTCGCATTTTCAACACACAACAATACCAGAGAAATTCTACCAGCAACGCCTGCACTGTATTGTCTGGGACTGGACGTAGTGTACAGACATCATGAATAGAGGCCTGGTTGGCAGACAGGAAACAAAAGTGAAATAACTTGATCATTTTTTGAATGAAAGCCAGTGACTGGTGGGTATCACAAGGATCAGTGCTCAGACCCAGCAACTTATATTAATGATTTAGATGAGGGAACTAAATGTAATACCTCCAAGTTTGCAGATAATACAAAGCTGGGTGGGAGGGTAAACTGTGAGGTGGATGGAGAGATGATGCTTCAGTGTGATTTGGATAAATTGAGTGAGTGGGCAAATGCATGGCTGCTGAGGCATAATGTGGGTAAATGTGGCATTAGCCACTTTGGTAGCAAAAACAGGAAGGCAGATTATCTGAATTGCCAATAGCTTGGGCAAGGAACCAACGCAACAAGACTTGGGTGTCCTTGCACACCAGTTGCTGGAAGTAACCATGCAGTTAACAGCAGCAAATGGTATGTTAGCAAGAGGATTCAAGTGCCACAGAGCATAGGAAATAGGAACTTGGATCATTCAGCCTGTCAAGCCTGCTCTGTTGTTCAGCAGGATCATGGCTGATCTAACATTCCCTGCGTCTACTTTCCTGCCTGTTCCCTGTAACCCTTGATTTCCCCTACTGATCAAAGATCTATTAATTTCAGCCTTAAGTGTACACGAGGACTCTGCCCCCACAGCTCTCTGTGGCAAGAAGTTGCAAAGAAATGCAACCTTCTGAGATACGAGATTTCTCCTCATCTCAGTCTTAAAGTGGCACCACACTATTCTGGGACTATGCCCTCTGGTCCTATTCTCTCCCATGAGGGGAAACATCCTCTCAGCATTTACCTCGTCAAGGAAAATATGGGAGTAGGGATGTCTTACTGCAATCGTACAGTAAATCTCATAGAAACTTATTAAATTCTAACAGGATTAGACAGAATAAATGTAGGAAGAATACTCCCAACGACCGAGGCATCTGGAATCAGGGATTACAGTTTTCGTATATGGATACACCATTTAGGACTGCAATGAGGAGACATTTCTTGACCCAGAGTGTGATGAGCCTGCAGAATTCTCCGCCACAGAAGTGGTTGAGGCTAATCCATTGAATGTTTCAAGGAGGAGTTAGATATAGTTCGTAGAATTAGAGGGATCAAAAGGTATGGGGAGAAAGCAGGAACAGGACACTGTCTTGGATGATCAGCCAGAATCATACTGAATAACAGCACAGACTCGAAGACCCAAATGGACTATACCTGTTCTTGTTTTCTATTTTTCTATTTATTGGTCTTTGCTATCAAGTCATCATTTAGCTAATAAAACACAGTGGGTGTCATGTGGTCAGCAGGTCACATGGCCTAATTCCAGAAAAGCCTCCAGAATTGGCAGCCCTATAAAAAGCATACTGCACAGTGTAGATTCAAGAAATTTTGCATAAAAGCAACTGCCACGTTGTAGTGCTGGATCTGAAGATGTCTCACATGCATGTGCATGTACTAAGAACACAACTCAAAGTATGGGGCTTTGTCAGCATTGTTTTTTGTACTGAGCTTTGAAAAATTGGGCATGCCACATCTGTGTTAAACAAGTGATTTCACTCAAACCTAACAAAATGCAAAAAGTATACGAGAATCACTAACATAAAGGTGCTTTCAAAAGCATTCAGTATCAAATGTATCATACGGACGCTGGATTACCAACCAAGAATTAAGTCCTATATGTTCCTCTGATGTATGATGCAGCTATCTGATGGAGATTCTGAAAAGATTATTCACGGGGGATTGAACATTCTATTATTCTGCATGTGACTTGAGAATGAAAATTACATTGATAACAACTATAGCTTTATCCAGAGTTTCTCCACTTGGCACTGCTCCCATCCCATTTCTGAAGAAGGGTCTAGGCCCGAAACATCAGTTTTCCTGTTCCTCTGATGCTGCTTGGCCTGCTGTGTTCATCCAGCTCTGCACCTCGTTATCCCATCTCACTGGGTTCCTTTCACTATTTCTTCGTTGAAACTCCCCTAGTTTCTCCTTTAGGGACGTGCAAGTTACAAAAATGTTTGATTGGTCTTTGAAGAGATCTTTCTTTATGTAGGCAAATTACTGACACAAAACATATTAGGATCCTGCTAAGTTTATTTCTTGGTTGATGTGACACAGCTGTGACAATCAACATGAATTACTGCCACTGTTCAAACAAGGTAGAAGCCCATCATCACATCTCAAGGACAGACATGTTAGGCATTAGATGCCAGTCCTGCTAGTGATGTCAACATTACAAGACAGATTTTAGAATAGATGATCAGCATGGACCTGTTTGAGCTGAAGGGCCTGTTCCACACTGGACGACTCTATGACTACACGTCAGAAAAATTACATATATTAAATTGATTTTTACCTATTTGAGCATTGTAAATATTTGAATGCACAAGCAGTGTAAATTAGGTTTCACTTCCATTGAGCAGTTCAAGACATTTTACTTAATCTTCATACAATACTTTAGAGCTTGAAACACTGCCCTGAACTTCACAGAAATATCCATATTTGCCATCACTTTTATGTGAAGCTGGCAGCAACTTCTGGTATCTTCACATGAGTGCATATAAGTTAAAAATCCAAATGTTCCTAAGTCTGCCTTAGTGGCAAACTTTCAGAAATTACTGAACTGACATGTCAGTGGATGATCCATATATGTATGAAATGGATTTCCTGTGGATTTCCGGAAGACGTTTGATAAGGTAAAATTGTTTTCAAAAGTGTGTGGAATGTGCATGATATTGAAAGAAATGTGAGTGGAGAAACGGCCAGAGAACAGAAATTAGGAAAACCTGGATGCTGGAATGAGAGTTATTGTGTACCTTGAGAATTAACGTTAGAACTTGTTTTATACTCCACTTTGAATCATTTAGATAATCAGCAATGATAGCAAACCTTCTTGATTCAGGACGAATTAGGGCATGTAAATTTTGGAAAAATCAGCAGTACGATCTTGGACAACACTTACAGCTTGGTTGCAGTTCAAAAGCACAGCAAAAGGCAATTCACCCCAAATAAGATAGACAAATGAATGAACAGGAAGATAGGAGAGGATACATATTGTCCTTCAATGATAGGAAAACGGGTATGAAAAAATCATGAAAAGGCCAGTGCGCTTTTGATATAAAGCAGTATTGAGCATAAAAACATAGATGTGATGTTTGTACAAACTGTCGCCTAGGCTACAAGTGAAACACTGCACTTCTTAAGAGTGTTATATCTGTGAGAAATATATAGGAAAGATTTGCCAGAATGCTATAATTAATGGTTATATTTGCAAAGCAGAATTTACAAAGCAAAATACAGAAAGAGGCCACCTGCTTATTACATTTGTGACAGTGTAAATTCTTCAACTGAGATTATCAACTCTAACCCATTTCTTCACCCTTTCTCCTAACTCATGTTATCTATTTTCAAAAGGCCCCTTTAAGTGTATTATATTTTCACCTAGAATCGGCAAAATACTCCAAATTCTAATAATCTTTATCATTCTGTTCACAACTCGTATAAACAATGGACCAAAACCACAATTTCTGTTCACAAATATCCTTCTAAGCTGCATGACCACACAGCCAGTCAGCCTCTTGAGGAAAAAAGAATGACTTCTGCTTCTGGAAGTTGCTACCACGCATGAACCTCAGAGGTCTGGGTAGCATCAAAATTTATAGGAAACATCGTCAGAATTTTTTGGGTTGTAAGGAGGGAGGTGACATAAGTAGTCGACACTGAGGAGGTCTGCAACAAATTACAAGAGGTCAAATTAGACAGAACGTACAAATAAAGTACAACACACAAATCTGAGATAATATATTTTGGCATGAAGAATAGTGAAGTCACTTATTACTTAGAAAGTTCAAGTCTAGGTGAGGCAGAGGAAACAAAAATAGGGATCTCTAGGTACACATACACCAACCACTTAAAGTTGCACCATAGTTCACTAAGGCCATTTTTTAAAAAAAAGGCAGCATAAAGCTTTAAGTCTATAAAACTAGAAAAATTGGAAGCTATACTTAACCTATGCTGAACTCTTGGTTAAACCTTACTAACAGTATGATATGGAGTTCTGGCCATCATACAATAACAGGGATATAAAGGCACAGGTGAGAGTACAGAATAGATTTACAAGGATGTAAAATTGCACGTGTACACATACTAAAAGAGAGATTGAGAGCTGACAGTAAATGTGCAGAACTCATTGCCACAGAAGGCTGTGGAGGCCAAGTCACTGAATGTCTTTAAGACAGACTGGTAGGTTCTTGATTAGTAAGGAGATCAAATGCCATGGAGAAGGCAGGAGAATGGGGTTGAGAGGCATAACAGCCCCAACTGAATGGTGAAGCAGACTTGATAGGCTGAATGGCCTAATTCTGCTCCTAAATTGTATGGTCCTATGGGTCTCTTTTCTCTGGAAGTTAAAGTGAGGGGTAACCTTACAGAGGTCCTTTAAAATTGTGGAAGATTTTGACAGAACGAGGAAACTATATCTCTAGACTATCAATATGAGACAGTCCCGAAGAAATCCAGTAGAGAATTCATAAAAAGCTTTTGTTTTTATCCAGATGGGTGATGTGTGCAATTACAGGGAGCGGCTGAAGTGAACAGTATTGATGCATTGAAGGAGAAACCAGACAAGGAACGGAGGAAAAGTTGGCTATGATGTAACATTTACATGGGAAAGGGAAGAGGAGGTTCTTTGGAGCATAAACACTTGATTTGGTTGGGCCAAATGGCCTGTTTCTGTACATTTTTCTGATGTGATCATTTCCCTTTTAGCCTGTGAAGATTTTGATTTAATATTTTGTTTTTGCTGATTCATCAAGCGGATACAATCTTGCATCATGTATCTTCTCAAAATCTTGAAAATTATATCTTGCCTTAAATGTTGCTTGTTTTAAATCATTGTTTGAAATTTTGCTTTGTAAATATAACCGTTAATTATAGCATTCTGGCAAATCTTTCCTATATATTTCTCACCGACCTAACACTCTAAGAACTGCAATGTTTCACTTGTAGCCTAGGTGACAGTTTATACAAACATCACACATCTATGTTTTTATGCTCAATACTGCTTTACATCAAAAGGGCACTGGCCTTTTCATGATTTTTCCATACCCGTTTTCCTATCGTTGAAGGACAATATGTACCCTCTCCTATCTTCCTGTTCATTCATTTGTCTATCTTATTTGGGGTGAATTGCCTTTTGCTGTGCTTTTGAACTGCAACCAAGCTGTAAGTGTTGTCCAAGATCGTACTGCTGATTTTTCCAAAATTTACATGCCCTAATTCGTACTGAATCAAGAAGGTTTGCTATCATTGCTGATTATCTAAATGATTCAAAGTGGAGTATAAAACAAGTTCTAACATTAATTCTCAAGGTACACAATAACTTTCATTCCAGCATCCAGGTTTTCCTAATTTCTGTTCTCTGGCCATCTCTCCACTCACATTGCTTTCAATATCATGCACATTCCACACACTTTTGAAAACAATTTTACCTTATCAAACGTCTTCCGAAAATCCACAGGAAATTCATTTCATACATATACGGATCAGCCACTGACACGTCAGTTCAGTAATTTCTGAAAGTTTGCCACTAAGGCAGACTTAGGAACATTTGGATTTTTAACATATACTCCTGTGAAGATACCAGGAGTTGCTGCCAGCTTCACATAAAAGTGATCGCAAATATGGATATAATAGGTACTGCAGATGCTGAAGAATCCGAGATAACAAGGTGTGGAGCTGGATGAACACAGCATTGTTTGGCCTGCTGTGTTCATCCAGCTCCATACCTTGTTATCTCGCCAAATATGGATACTTCTGTGAAGTTTCAAGCTCTAAAGTATTGTATGTAGATTAAGTAAAATGTCTTGAATTGCTTAATGGAAGTGAAACTTAATTTACACTGCTTGTGCATTCAAATATTTACAATGCTCAAATAGGTAAAAAAAAAATCAATTTATTATATGGCTGTTGTGAAACAGGCAGAACTTAGCAACTAGAGAAGGGCATAAAATAGCTCCTCACGTAAGATGGCCTAGTTTGTTTTGATGAGCGAACCAGGACATTTATTACTTAGCCCCGATTGTCCTTGAGAAGGTGACAGTGAGCCGCCTTTTTGAACCACTATAGTGCACATGCTGTAGGTTGAGCCAAAATGTTCTTAGTGAGGGAATTCCAGTGTTTTGACCCAGCGATACTGAAGGAACATTTTCAAGTCAGGATGGCGAGTGGCTTGGAGATGAACTTTCAAGTGTTCCCATGTATCTACCACCCTTGTTCTTCTAGGTAGAAGTGGTCGTGGATTTGGAGGGTGCTGTCTAAGGAGCCTTGAATTCCTGCAGTGCATCTTGTAGATACCACACGTTGCTGATTATGAGTGTCTGTGGTGGAGGAAGTTGATGCGGTGCCAATTAAGGAGGTTGCTTTGTCCTGGATGTGTCAAACATCTTGAGTATTGTTGGAGTGTACCCATCCTGGCAAGTGGAGAGAATTCCATCACACTCCTGACTTGTGCCTTGTAGATTATGGACAGGCTTTGGGGAATTAGGTGGTGAGTTACTCACCACAGTATTCCTAGCTTCTGACTTGCGCTTATAGCCACTTTGTTATGTAGCAAGTTCAGTTGAGTTTCTGATCAATGTTAACACGCAGGACGTTGATAATGGGGGATTCAGTGATGACAACAGCACTGAATGACAAGAGCAGTGGTGAGATGTTCTGTAAATTAGAGACAGCCATTGCCTGGCATTTGTGTGGCACAAATGTTACTCACTGCTTGTCAGCCCAAGCCTGGATATGGTCCAGATCTTCTTGCATTTGAACATGAACTGCTTCAGTATCAGAGGAGTCACGTCTTGTGCTGAACACTGTGCAATCAATGGTGACCATCTGACTTTCTGATGGAGGAAAGGTCATTGATGAAGCACCTTGGGACTCAAACACAATCCTGAGGAACCCCTGCAGAGGTATCCTGGAGCTGAGATGATTGACCTCCAAGAACAACCACCATCTTCCTATGTGCCAACTATGACTCCAAACAGCAGAGAATTTGCCCCCAGTACGCAACAATTCCAATTTTTATAGGGTCTTTGATGCCACATCAGTTGAATGTGGCCTTGATGTGAAGGGCCATCATTCTCATCCTGCGTCTGGAATTCAGCTCTTGAGGAAGCACATAAATGTCCGTGAGAGAGTGCATTGATTCAACAGATTGATTCCAAGGATGAGCAATTTTAATTCCAATCTCCAGGCTGGAGAATTTGCATTACTTCTCAATGCAGCAATGGAGATTAAGGAGAGGTATGATAGAAGTATGCAAATTGCAACAGGTTTGGAAGGAGGAAGATAAAGAATAGCTATTCCCTTTAGTTGATTGTATAAAGACTAAGATCACAGATCAAAGAAATTTTGGGCAAGAGAAGTGGAGGTTGTGACATGTACATTTCAGGTAGACCCTCCACAAACATTCATTCCTCCACCATGGATGCTCAGTAGGAACAGAATGTTTTATCTACAAAATGCCCTGTAACAATTCACTGAGGTTTATTAGACAGACAGACCTGCACCACCTGCAAATTCCTCTCCAAGTCACTCGCCAACCTGACCTGGAAATACATCACTATTCCTCCAGTTGGGCTGGATCAAAATCCTGCAATTCCCTCTTTAATAGCACTATGGATGCACGGAAACCAAAGGGACTGCAGTGTTTCAAGAACGCAGCTCACCACTGTTTTCTCAAGGGCAATTTAGGATGGGCAAAAACTACTGACCCACATAAATAAGAAGAAATTCAACTAAAGTTGTGAACCAAAAATGTCTGAAAGAGGTCACACAAAAAGAGGTGTCTAGATGTTTTCCTCAAATCCTTGCATTTGGAAAGAAGAAAGAAAATACATTCAAGTTTCTGGCTGCAACTTCACTTAGGCTGCCAGCTAGGGCTGAAGATCATACTAAGAAGCAAATCTTACAGCGAAAGTGAAAGGGAAGAAGATGGCTTAGCAAATTAAAAGCTAAACATTGTGTTTTAATCACAATTAATTACTTATATGGTATTTACATGGTTTGCACATTAAGATGGCTTCTTTACTCAAGTAAACATTGCACAAAAAACAGAGCCAGCTGTAACATAAGGAAGTTAGTTGAAAAGCCCTAATGTGGTCTGATATAGGAAACTGTTGAGCTAGAAGGTAGCAAGCCATGCACTGCTGTTTCAGTGCCAACTTTCTACTAAACACCTGATACATCATCCCAGCAAACCCACAGAGCAGCTGCATGAGATAAAGGAACTTGTGGGGTTGAAAAACATTATTACAGATATCTGTTCTGGTTTTGCATCCTCATTCATTCGCTTCAAAGCAAAATGTAGCTTGCACCGCATCATCTAAAGCTATGCTGGTGTGCTGACCTGTATTGCATTTGCTGAGAAGGTGGTAGGTGTAGACACAAGAGTAACTTTCAAATGGAAATTGGATGTATACTTGAAAAAGAAATTACTGAGCTTCTTGAAAGAGGAAGGGAGCGCAACTACTTGGAAAGCTCTTCCAATTAATCAGTACAAGCATGTTGGGTCAAAAAACCCCTTCTGTGCTATATAATTCTATTAACTCAGAAAATAAATAGCCTGCTGTTGAGTTTCTGCAAATTCTGAACCAATCGTCAAGAAGTCATTATCATAGAATCCCAACAGTGTGGAAACAGACTCTTCGGCCTAACAAGTCCACACTGACCCTCAGAGTATCCCTCTATAACCCACTGAATCTACACATTGCTGAACACTATGGGCAGTTTAGCATGGCCAATCTACCTAGCATGCTCATCTTTGGACCATGGGAGGAAACTCACGCAGTCGCGGAGAGAATGTGCGAACTCCACACAGACAGTCACCCGATGATGGAATCGAACCCGGGTCCCTGGAACTATGAGGCAGCAGTGCTAACCACTGAACCACCATGCTGCTTTAGCTATTGAATGTCACAGTACAGAATGAGGCTATTGGCCATCATGTCTACATCAGATCCCAAACGAACTACCTTGCTCGTCCCATTCTCAGCCATATCTCCATCACCCTCTAAACTAATTTCTTACAAATATACATCCAGCTCTCTTTTGAAACTTCAGATTGAACCCACCTCTACCACTCTCCCATTCACTGCATTCCAAATCCTAACAGCTCTCTGAATAAAGCGGTTTCTCCTCATCTCGCACCTAGCTCTCTTGCTGACAGTCTTGAAATTGTGACCCCTATTTACTGACATACCAACTAGTGGAAACAGAATATCCTGTATTTACCCTATCAAAATTGCTCATAGTTCTGACCACCTCAATAAAGGTCGCCTCTCAATCTTTCCTCCTCCAAGGTGAATAAGCTCAATTTCTCTTATCTTTCCTTGTATCCAAAATTCCTCATTCTTGGTGTCATTCTAGTAAATCTTCTTTGCACTACCTCCAGGGCTTTAACATCCTTCTTCCCACAAGATGCCCAGAACTGAGCACAATACCCCAAATGTGGCATGATCAATGATCTGTCGAGGTGTAGCATCACTTTCTTGCTTTTATAGTCAATGCCACTACTTATAAACTCGAAGATCCAATAGCCTTAACAACTCTTTCAAGTTGCCTGTCCACTTTCAGGGAATTACTTACATGAACCCCAAGGGCTCTCTGCTCCTGTACTCCCCTCAAGGTTGTACCATTGAGACTCTATTGTCCCTCATTCTTTCTTCTACCTAAAATGCATTACCCTCACATTTCTCTGCATTGAAATTCATCTGTCAGGTGCCTGCCCATTTGGCCAAGTTGTCAATGTCTCTCTGAAGACACTCAGCATCATCTTCACAATTCACTATTCTCCTGAGCTTGTTATCATCTGCAAATTTAGGGATTTTGCCCTCAACACCCTTTTCCAAATTGTTTGCAAAATCAGAAAAAGCAAGGATCCCAACACTGATCGCTGGGGAACACCACTTTCAGTTTGTCTCCCATCTGAGAAATGCCCATCCATACCTACCCTCTGTTCCCTATCTCTTAGCCAACTTCCAATGCATGCTGCCAAGGACCCAACAGAGAGTCATACAGTCACATTGCGTGGAAACAGACACTTCAGTACAACCAGTCCATGCCGAACATAATCCCAAACTAAACTAGTTACATCTACATCTCCTGGCCCATATCCTTCCAAACCTTTCCTATTCATGTATCCATCCAACTGTCTTTTAAATGTTGTAATTGTACCTGCATCCACCACTTCATCAGGAAGTTCATTCCACACATGAATCATTCTTTGTAAAAGAATGTGCCCCTCATGTCTTTTTTAAATCTCTCTTCTCTCACCTTAAAAATGTGCCCCCTAGCCTTGAAATCCCCCAACCTAGGGAAAACACAACTACCATTAACTCTATCTGTACCTCTCGTTATTTTGTTAACTTCTATCAGGTTGCCTTTCAACCTCCTACACTTCAGTGAAAAAAGTTCCAGCCTAACCAGCCTTTGTTTGTAATTCAAATCTTTCATACCTGGCAATGTCCTGATAAATCACATCTGAACCCGCTCCTACTTGGTAATATTCTTCGTATAACTTGTCGACCAGAACTCGACACAGTATTCCAGAAGAGGCATCACGAATATCCTGTACAACCTCAACATGACTTCCCAACCGCTATTACCGAAGGATTGAGCAATGAAGGCAAGCATGCCAAATACCTTTTTAACCATGTGTCTGTCTGTGATGCAAACTTCAAAGAATTATGTACCTGCTCCCCTAGGTCCCTGTTCTACAACTCACACCCCCAAGGTCCTACCATTAATTGTATAAGCTCTACCCTTGTTTGTTGTACTACAATGCAATACCTCGCATTTATCCAGTTTGAACTCCATCGGCCACTTTCAGCCCATTGACCCATTTGATCAAGATCCCTCTCAATCCCAAGCATTTCTAATTTATGAACCAACCTGCCATATGGCACTGTATCTAGTGCTTTCTGAAAGTCCAAATATACAACATCCACCACACTACCCTCATCTATTGCCAGTGACAACTCATCAAAGAGTTCAATTAAATTTGTCAGACAAGACCTACCTTTGCCAAGGTCATGTCGACAGTCTAGCATTAACTTATTTTTCTCTAATTGTATATTTACCATATCCCGTCTTATGGCTTCCATCAGTTTTCCCACTATTGATGTCAAAACTGACAGGTCCGTAGTTTCCTGGATTATCTTTTGTCCCTTTCTTAAAGAGCAGTGTCACATTCGCAATCTTCCAGATCCCCAGGACTGATCCTGTGTTGATAGAGACTTGGAAAATTTCTGTCAAGGACTCCACACTGTGCTCCCTTGCCTCTCCCAACAATCTAGGATCCATCCCATCCAGTCTGAGCGACTTCACTACCTGGAGTCCTGCAGCGTTTTTAGCACCTCTTCGTTGCCTATCATTACACTGCACAGTTGCTCAACACCCATTTTCAGCTGGGTCATTGTTACCATTGTTGCCTGTCTCTGTCTGAGACAACAGTTAACCTCAGTCAAAATGAATATACAGGGCACAGAGCATACTTTAACTTAACCAATTCACTATTTTACTCTCCGAAGTATCAAAAATATTCCCAAGTAAGTATCATGAATAGTTAAGGGAAACAACATTAATCACCCTTTTGCTAATTTAATACTGCACCTGATTGAAACATATTACCTGGGAATGGTCAGCTATCTAGGCTGAACAGTTCCTTTGTTGCAAAAACAGAAATTGCTGGAAAAGGTCAGCAAGTCTGGTAGCATCTGTTGAGAGAAATCGAGTCAACTGACCCTTCCTCGGAACTTTTTTTTGACGCTTTGTTGTGTTCACCTCACCTCCTGGCAAGGAGTTGATCCAGGCTGTTATTCTCTGGTGGTGCACTGTAGAATTCTGGTCATGCTCTGTTTTATCCCTGACCCTATTGTCATCTTCTTCCAACAGAGATGCCCATGTCTTGTTGCTAAGCACCGGATCCTTCAATAATGTACCAGGACTACATTCCCTTTCCTTATTTGGTCTGGGAAGCAGCCAATGTGCATGTGACTGTTACCACATTCACCTTTTGACACTTGTTCAACTTGAGTAACTCGCAGTCTCTCCATCCGAATTTTAACTAGTTCCAGCCCTGGCAACACTATCTGCTACACTGGTAAAGATAGAAGTAAAATATTCATTCAGTACCTCTACCATACCCTTTGTTTCAGTGAGCAACTGATCCTGTTTGTTCCTTATGGGCCCCACTCTATCCTTCACCTATCTTTTAATATTAATAATGTTTCAAGAACATTTTGTTATTTATTTTAGCACAGCCTTCCATCCTTTCCTCATGCTTCCTCTTCGCCTTCCTGATTTCAGCCTTACCCTCTCTCCTGCATTTGAGACATTCTTCGTGATTTCTACTGCTATTATAAATCTGGTATGCATCAAATCCTTCTTTTCCTTCCTGTTTTTTTAATCAATATCCTTAGTCATCCATGGTTCTTTAGCTTTGGACACCCAATATTTATTTCTCATGGATATGTATCTAGCTTGCACCTTATTTACCTCTTCTGAAATTTTTCATTTTTCATCCTTTTTTTAATCCAACTTGCTACATTTCAACATTTTAGACACCTAATATCTGCCCTTTTCCAGTCTGGGATCTCAAACCTGAATTGATTTCTATCTTTTTCCATTTTGGGGCGGCATAGTAGCTCGGTGGTTAGCACTGCTGCCTCACAGCACCAGAGACCCAGGGTTCTATTCCACCCTCGGGTAACTGTCTGTGTGGAGTTTGCACATTCTCCCAGTGTCTGTGTGGGTTTCCTCCAGGTGCTCTGGTTTCCTCCCACAGTCCAAAGATGCACAGGCTAGGTGGATTGGCCATGCTAAATTGCCCATAGTGTTCAGGGATGTGCAGATTAAGTGGGTTATAGGGGGATGGGTCTGGGTGGGATGCTCTGAGAGTCGGTGTGGACTTGTTGGGCTGAAGGGCCTGTTTCCACACTATAGGGATTCTATGATTAATATTTAATCTCATTATATTGTGAATGCTATTTCCCAAATGCTCCTCACTCTGGCATTCTTTACTTGTCCGGTCTCATTTTCTGGACTGGATCCAGCACAGCTCTCTCCCTGGTAGGACTGGAAATGGAGGAATTTCTCCCCTTCCGTATCCCATACTCTCCTTTCTGCTCGCGCCCCCACCACCACGCACCCCCCCCCCCACCCCCAGTGTACTCCAGATTAATTGAAATCACCAACTATCTCAACACAACTTGTCCTGCAGATTTTAATAATTTACCTACAAATTCTCTCTTTGACTTCCTCCCCCCATTTGGAGGTCTGCAATAAATACCCAACAAGGTCACTTTCCAACAAAATCAGCCCTTTCCTGTTTTTTCAATGCTACCCATATAGATCTAATTTGGGAACTGCATTTTGTTCAAAATCAAATACTACTACATCTCCTTTTTCACCCACTGTTTCTACCAGAAGCCTTATAACCCAGGACTTAAGGTAACCAGTTCTGTTTTGGCTTGAGCCAAGTTTTGGTCAATGCTACTATGTCAGAGGACAAGTATTCTTCTGAATATATCTAAATTTTAACAAAACATGAACTGAGAAAATGTCGCTGTCAGAGACATTTCAGCAGCTGTACAATGAATCAACATGTGAAATAACACAAACAGCTGAACATTTGAATCATTCTCTTTACTTGCTCATTTGTTCTAAAGGCACAAGATAACAGAAAAGAACTGTTATCTTAAATGAGTTCACGACTAGTCAATCACTTTCCAATCAAGGAAGTATGTTCAAAGGCCAATCACTGTTTTAGAGAAATACAACTAATCGGCAGGCAGCTTTACATATGTGTCTCCTATAGATAATTTATTTCTGTATCATTCAACCTGTTTTGATATCTAACTTCTGACATGGTATTGATAACCAAGCAAGAGGCTTTTAAAGTTAAGCAAATACTGCTGGAAAGACTACATCTGAAGAATTATGGCTCCTATCTTCAACTGTAAAGAGGTTTATATGTCTAACCATATCTGCTTCTGTCAAATAGATATTGAACTTTGTCATGTGGAGAGCACATTGTTTTGCAAGAACAATGAAGCACACAAAGTATCAGCATTCTTTTCCTTTTTACATTTCTCAAACAACTTGAAGAACCAGGAAACACATTTTATATCTCAAATTACTCAGCTGCTGAAAGACAAGCTATCTGTCCAATTGTACTTGATTGAACCTTCTTTGATGGAGCCTAGGGATTAAGGATGATTTGGCTCCATGTCAGCTCGATGGGTTCAGAAGTGATGATTAGTCCAATACTCAAACTGCAAACGTATGATCAAGTGGTGCTTGGAGGATTGAAGACCAGGGATTCTGGAGTTGTATGCGCTTTGCTCAATACCTAAATTTCACCTCTGCATGTTCCCAAGTCTCGTAATGTGTCCAGTGTCTTTCCAATTGAGTTGCCTCTAGTTTGCCAGTCAGATTGCTATGATTCCAGCTGATGTTATTACTGGACAGGTCAGATCCCACACAAAAGTTTGGTTTGATGGATCAAATTTTATTTTGTTTTGGTTTTACTGAGATGGTTCCTCATTGAAATGTAAGCATGTAATATTGCAGGTTTGGTTTTAAGAAACAGCAGAAGTTTATTTCACAAAAGAAATTAAGACAAAATAGAATAAATCCAAATTAGTTACATATAACGCAAGTTTAGAGATTTTGAAATAAATGGTTGAAAAAAAATCCCATTAAATCATAAAACACTCATTTGCAGATCCCAAAAATACCTCTGTACAGTACCCAAAAGCACATCTGGTAAAGTTCTCACACCATAGGAAAAAATTTCTCTAACATCTTGATGTGTTTAATTTAGCTGTGACTTTCACGTAGTCTAGAAAATCTGAAAGCTTCTTCCTGTTTGCATACACCTGATTTTAAAAGTACTCTGCTTCAAATAACCTCTTCAGGATTTTATCCAAACACTTCTGGCCTGGGGTTGTTACTAAACTATTTACTCGAAGGTAAGATAACAAGCTGTAGAAGTGGATGAACATAGCAGGCCAAGCAGCATCAGAGGAGCAGGAAAGCTGACGTTTTGGGCCTAGACAACAGGATGCTGCTGACACAACAATGGTGCTTCAGTCAGATCTGCAGTGTAGTTACTTCCCCCGTTTACTCATTTGAAGATCACTAGATTGTAAATAAAATAATTTCATTTGAAAACTGAGACGTTGTGTGGAGGTATTGAGCTTCTTGATTTCAGAAGGCCTATATTTTTCACTTCTGATAAGAACTGAGAGGTGCAGGCCTAACCAGCCCCGAAACATCAGCCTTCCTGCTCCTCTGATGCTGCTTGGCCTGCTGTGTTCATCCAGCTCTACACCTTGTTATCTCAGATTCTCCAGCATCTGCAGGTAATATATTTCAACAAATCTCTCTTTTCAAGAGCACCACTTGATAGACGCATATTCATCCGGGGACTTCTGCATAACCGGCATAAACTCAAACTAAGGAAACAAATTTTGTTTTCATGCTATGGGTGCTTCCCCAGTCCTAAATAAGTGTCCAGAAATTTCTAACAGAAACCCAGATGTATAACTGTTCACTTTGTTTAGTTGTAATCTCTCCTAATATACACAGACGTTGTTTTAAAAGAAATCACCGTGGCTTCAGAAATAATTACAAGTTAATCATTAAGCTCTTTAGCCATGGAAAACACCCATATCACGAATTCAAACATCCAAACTTAAGAATAAATTATATTGAATTATCTATAAATCACAACAGCCAAGATCTCATACAGGTTGGTAGGTATGATTGACCTCTTTAAGGACGTCCTCCCGGGCATCTCCCGACTTGACTGAATTTAAAGCAGTCCAGCTGTTTTAGCTATGTCATATCCTTCCCTGTGGAGCTAGTTTTGAATGATTGATATTAAACACAATGACTTGGGAGAAGAGGTTGCTGTCGGCTTGGCTTTCTTGCCATTGGATTTGGAGGAACTTGTGAAGGCACCATTTCTGGTACTTCTTCAGTGCTTTGAGGTACCTGCCATAACTTGTCCTAGTTTCCAAAGCATGGGGATCATTGTTGCCCAATAAAGCAAGATTCTTTCTCAGGTTTGATATCCTGGTTCTCAAATTCTTTTAGCCCTAAGTCAGCTAAAGACTGAGCATGCGCGTTGAAAGCCACAAAGAATTTCTTGGTGAATCATCAATTTCTGCAGCAGAAGTCTTAAGTACGATTGCTGGAATGTTGTCAGGGCCCATCGCCTTTGCAGTACCCAGTGCCTTCAACCATTTCTTGATATCAAAAGCAGCGAATCAAATGGCTGAAAGACAGGTATCTGCAATGTTGGCGACCACTGGAGGAGGTGAGATGGATCATGGACTTGGCACTTCTGGCTTCCCGCGAATACTTTAGCCTTTTCCTTTGTACTGATGTGTTGGGCTCTTCTATCATTGAAGATAGGGACATTTGTGGAGCCTCCTCCTCCAGAGAGTTGATTAAATTGTCCACCACCATTTACAACTGGATGTGGCTAGTCTGCAGAACTTAGATCTGACCCTTTGTGGTGGTATTGCTTAGCTCTGTCTATCACTTGCTATTTATGCTGTTTGGCACGCAAGTAGTCTTGTTTGCTAGCTTCACTAGACATCTTATTCTCAGGTATGCCAGGTTCTGCTTCTGGCATGGCCCCTTGCACTATCTGTTGAACCATTTACACTTGATCCAGTGGTTTTTGTTTCACTTAGATCTGTCTATCACATGCTGCTTCCACTGTTGATATGCAAATTGTTGTGTTGTAACTTCAACACGTTGGCAATTCACGTATGGATGTGCCTGAAGCTGCTGGAACACACTTTACTGAGTCAGATTGATCCTCTGGCTTTATGGTCACAGTAGATTTAGGAATAGAAATAGTAGGAGCTGCAGATGCTGGAGAATCTGAGATAAGAACATGTAGAGCTGGATGAACACAGCAGGCCAAGCAGCATCAGAGGACCAGGAAGGCTGACGTTTCGGGCCTAGAACCTTCTTCAGAAGTGGGGGAGGGGAAGGGGGTTCTGAAATAAATAGGGAGAGAGGGGGAGGTGGATAGAAGATGGATAGAGGAGAAGATAGGTGGAGAGGAGACAGACAAGCCAAAGAGGCGGGGATGGAGCCAGTAAAGGTGAGTGCAGGTGGGGAGTTAGTGAGCAGATAGGTCAGTCCAGGGAGGATGGACAGGTCAAGGGGGCGGGTTGAGGTTAGTAGATAGGAGATGGGGGTGGGGCTTGAGGTGGGGGGAGGGGAAAGGTGAGAGGAAGGACAGGTTAGGGAGGCGGGGACGAGCTGGGCTGGTTTTGGGATGTGGTTGGGGGAGGGGAGATTTTGAAGATTGTGAAGTCCACATTGATACCATTGGGCTGCAGGGTTCCCGAGCAGAATATGAGTTGCTGTTCCTGCAACCTACGGGTGGCATCGTTATAGCACTGCAGGAGGCCCAAGATGGACATGTCGTCTGAGGAATGGGAGGGGTAGTTGAAATGGTTCACGACTGGGACGTGCAGTTGTTAGTGCGAACAGAGCACAGGTGTTCCGCAAAGTGGTCCTCAAGCCTCCGCTTGGTTTCCCCGATGTAGAGGAGGCCACAACAGGAACAGCGGATGCAGTATACCACATTCGCAGATGTGCAGGTGAACATTCCTATTCCCAATTCCTTCACCTCTGCCATATCTGCTCCTAGGATGAGGCATTCCACTCCCGGACATCTCAGATGTCCTCATTCTTCAAGGACCGCAACTTCCCCCTCTCTCAGTGGTCGAGAACGCCCTCGACCGTGTCTCCTGCATTTCCTGCAGCTCATCCCTCACACCCCCTCCCCGCAATAACAACCAAAACAGAATCCCCCTCGTCCTCACATACCACCCCACCAACCTCCGGATCCAACGCATCATCCTCTGACACTTCCGCCATCTGCAATTTGACCCCACCACCAAAGACATTTTTCCATCCCCACCCTTATCTGCTTTCCGGAGGGACCACTCCCTCCATGACTCCCTTGTCCGCTCCACACTCCCCTCCAGCCCTACCACACCCGGCACTTTTCCCTACAACCGCAAGAAGTGCTACACCTGCCCCTACACCTCCCCCCTCACCCCCATCCCAGGCCCCAAGAAGACTTTCCAGATCAAGCAGGTGTTCACCTGCACATCTGCCAATGTGGTATGCTGCATCCGCTGTTCCCGTTGTGGTCTCCTCTACATTGGGGAAACCAAGTGGAGGCTTGGGGACCGCTTTGCAGAACACCTACGCTCGGTTCGCACTAAACAACTGCACCTCCCAGTCGCGAACCATTTCAACTCCCCCTCCCATTCCTCAGACGACATTTCCATCCTGGGCCTCCTGCAGTGCCACAACAATGCCACCTGAAGGTTGCAGGAACAGCACCTCATATTCCGCTTGGGAATCCTGCAGCCCAATGGTATCAATGTGGACTTCACAAGCTTCAAAATCTCCCCTCCCCCTACCACACCTGCGCTCAGTTCGCAACAAACAACTGCACCTCCCAGTCGCGAACCATTTCAACCTCAGACGACATGTCCATCCTGGGCCTCCTGCAATGCCACAATGATGCCACCCGAAGGCTGCAGGAACAGCAAATCATATTCAGCCTGGGTACCCTGCAGCCCAATGGTATCAATGTGGACTTCACAAGCTTCAAAATCTCCCCTCCCACTACCACATCCCAAAATCAGCCCAGCTTATCCACGCCTCCCTAACCTGTCCTTCCTCTCACCTATCCCCTCCTCCAACCTCAAACCCCATCCCCATCTCCTACCGACTAGCCTCATCCCGCCCCCTTGACCTGTCTGTCCTTCCTGGACTGACCTATCTCCTCCCTAACCCCCCACCTATACTCACCTTTACTGGCTCCATCCCCGCCTCTTTGACCTGTCTGTCTCCTCTCCACCTATCTTCTCCTCTATCCATCTTCTATCCGCCTCTCCCTATTTATTTTCGAACTCCCCCTCCCCTCCTCCATTTCTGAAGAAGGTTCTAGGCCCGAAACGTCAGCCGTCCTGGTCCTCTGACGCTGCTTGGCCTGCTGTGTTCATCCAGCTCTGCACCTTGTTATCTCAGATTTAGGAATATGTTGGGTCAGGGTGTAGTTGAATACTACAATCCTGCTGCCGGTAGCTCACAGAACTTCACAGGTGCCCAGTTTTGAGTTGCTGGATCTGTTAAAAATCTGTCCCTTTCAGCATAATGGTAGTACCACACAACACTTTGGAGGGTATTCTCGATGTGGAGGTGGATTCTTCACAATGTAAAGTTTTGTGAAATGCTGTACAAAGGTGTAAAAACTACCAACTGACATTTAAATGGATTTTAGTTTGAGTTTCTGTCCCATCCCCATTATATGGGCATTTCTTCAAACTGAAGTGTTTACCAGTAACTCCAATTATGTAATCAATTCCAGAATTTTATATCTTACTTCAAGTTAAAAAGACATTTTACAGTCTTACACCATTGAGCTGTATCATGAACACTTATCAGGACAAACATTATCTGGTCCCTTTGGAATTCTAAATCCGAAAACAATCATTCCACCTCTTATTCCAAACTCTGGATCCAACGCATCATCCTCTGACACTTCCGCCATCTGCAATCCGACCCCACCACCAAAGATATTTTTCCCTCCCCACCCTTATCTACTTTCCGGAGGGACCACTCCCTCCGCGACTCCCTTGTCCGCTCCACACTCCCCTCCAGCCCCACCACTTTTCCCTGCAACCGCGAGAAGTGCTACACCTGCCCCCACACCTCCTCCCTCACCCCAATCCTAGGCCCCAAGAAGACTTCCCACTTCAGGCAGATGTTCACCTCCATATCTGCCAATGTGGTATACTGCATCCGCCGTACCCATTGTGGCTTCCTCTACATTGGGGAAACCAAGCGGAGGCTTGGGAACCGCTTTGCAGAACACCTGCGCTCAGTTCGCAACAAACAACTGCACCTCCCAGTCGCGAACCATTTCAACCTCAGACGACATGTCCATCCTGGGCCTCCTGCAATGCCACAATGATGCCACCCGAAGGCTGCAGGAACAGCAAATCGTATTCAGCCTGGGTACCCTGCAGCCCAATGGCATCAATGTGGATTTCACAAGCTTCAAAATCTCCCCTCCCCCAACCGCATCCCAAAACCAGCCCAGCTCGTCCCCGCCTCCCTAACCTGTCCTTCCTCTCACCTATCCCCTCCCCCCACCTCAAGCCCCACCCCCATCTCCTACCTACTAACCTCAACCCACCCCCTTGACCTGTCCATCCTCCCTGGACTGACCTATCTCCTCACTACCCCCCCACCTACACTCACCTTTACTGGCTCCATCCCCGCCTCTTTGACTGTTTTCCTCCTCTCCACCTATCCTCTCCTCTATCCATCTTCTATCCGCCTCCCCCTCTCTCCCTATTTATTTCAGAACCCTCTTCCCCTCCCCCATTTCTGAAGAAGGGTCTTGGCCCAAAACGTCAAGCTTTCCTGGTCCTCTGATGCTGCTTGGCCTGCTGTGTTCATCCAGCTCCACACCTTGTTATCTCGGATTCTCCAGCATCTGCAGTACCTATTGTCTCTCATTCCACCTCTTAGTTGACTTTTCTGTCTGCAGAATGTCCAATTTACACAATCACTTTTCATGATGAAATTCCATGATCCACTTAATCATTCTGGATGTTTTCTCATGCAACCTTTCAATATCTACAATGTTATTGTACGTTGCGGCGACCAGTTGATTAGCAAATTGTTTATCGAACACCAAATTTATGTTCAGACATTTGGTTAAAGCAATCTGGTCAATGGTCTGAAATAGCCAAATTAAATAATTCAACAGAATTTCTTGATCCAATAAAAGAAACTACAATATCAAATAGGATATTTTTGTTGTCATTTTTGAGGGCACACATCAACTCCAGAATAAAACAGAGAAGGTTGAAAATATTCAGCAAGTCAGGCAGCATGTGTGGTAAGAGGAAGAGAGTTCACCTCGGCTGATGAACTGTCATCAGAACTGATAGAAGCGAGTGAACTAACACGGTTTGAGCAAGTAGGCTGGGAAAGAAGAGAATGGGAATGAGTAAAGAACAGAAGAAAAATACAGATCTGTGACAGGATGAAGGCAGGAGAGATTAAGGGAAAATGGAATAAATTTAAAACATGATGGTGAAGAGATAAGGGACAATAAGATAGGTCTAGAGGAGGTGAAAGCAGGAACAGCAGAATCATTTTCAACAACTATCATTCCAAAAACAAAAATTAGGCAACTTAAAAAGGTTTTGCACAAACTAATTTGAAGTAATTTGCTTCTTCCCATTTTTGGGAAACCTGTGAAAGGAACGATTCCCCAATCAAGGAAACAGACATGAAGCAGTTAGTCGCTTTGTAACCCTCCCACCAGTGTCGATGATTGCAACAATATATGCCTTGCCATCTGTAAAACATACTATGTGAGTCCAAACGTTCTGCACTACCCTATTATTTCATAATCACACACTGGTTTAAAAAAACACAGCTGAGTCAAATCTGAAACAAAGCCAATAAAAGGGGTTGGACTGAACTCAAACAATTTCTGAATCTCAACAAACTGTGTTCAGGATTCATTGGATTCTAACTCTTCAGAATAAGACCTGTCCAAATCAGACAACAATCAGCATTGTCCAAAAAGCAATCAGTCCAAACCATACAAAATCAATGTCAAATGTCAAATAAAAAAATTCAAATAACAAATCCATTTGGAGACAAGAAAATGGTGCGACAGATCTATAGTGCACAGTTTAAAAAGTGACCATACACAGCATCCCTTGGATATCCATAGTGGCAATTATCATGAGACTGGAAAAGAGCATCTCTCAGGTTCAATCACAAAGCATTTAATGTCCAAATTAAATAAAACATCATGAACAGAATCAATTTTACTAAACAATCAGACCTCAAGCCAATAAACCTGATACACTCTGCAAAATAGGAAACAATCTCCATACAAACAATTCATTAACATGTTGCCTCCACAACAACCCTTGAATATGAAATTTCTACACTCTATTACATTTTGTGTTATTCCATCTTCGTTCTACCAGTTCACTTTCTTAATTAAGAGTTGGTAAATGCAATGTGTGTTAAGAAGAAACAATTTCCACCCAAAAAAGTGGCCAGGTTCTGTCAAAGACTCTGAAAATACAGCCAGATGTGGTGACTGGGAAATTATAAGTTATTCATGTTTCCAAGATGGTTCAGGTTTGGAATAGGTTTGGGCACTGGTATTAACACACAGTTTATATCAATTTAAAACAAAGGGACTGGAAAATATTCTTACTTGAATACCAAATGAGAAATCCAGCAGCGCTGTGTTGAATGTTTTCTTTTAGAAGATAAGAACAGTTTTGGCAAAGGGGAAGTTATACATTTTGTTCATTACTTCCAAAGAAAATCTTGTGCAAATCCATTCTGAATACATTAATGAACATATGATTTTTAAAAACAAAGTCAAGAGTTCAAATCTTCACTTCAAAGTTATTCATTCCCAAATACCCCTTGGTGTTCCTTCTAATGTTAACATCAGTATCCATCATGATTATTTTCTCTCTTCACCAAGGATAGATGTTTTGCTTCAAATTCTGTTATTCATTGGAATTTGACATTAAAAGGAGCTATTGATAATTCAATTGGGAAATGCTCTGTGTGGTATGGTAATCTTCTAGGAAATTAGGAAATATGAGAAAATGGAGTTTATAGAACTGCAGTATGATTACAGCATTTGGTTTTTGGGCCATCATATCTGCACTGACTCTCCAAAGGAGCTACTTAATTTTGACAGGGCTACAGGGAGAAAGCAGAATGGTGGCATTTTCTTTCTTTTCAGGTAATAATTCATTTCCCTTTCAAAAGCATTGATTGAACCTGCCTCCACTATATTCTCATTACAGATCCATTGGCTGAGTGAAAATAATTTTCCTCACAGAAACAAGAGTAAGGCATTCAATCCATCGACCACACCTTACCATTCTAGATTATGGTGTATCATATCCTCAATGCCATTTTTCTGCACTCTCTCCATGTCGCTTAATGCAATTGACCTCTAGGAATCTATTCATTTCGGTCTTGAACCTACTCAATAGTTGAGCTGCCAACCCTCTGGGTTGGATAATTTCAAAGATTTAGAACCCACTGAGTGAAAAGATGCTAAGTCATTACCTCCAAACTCCTGACCTTGGACCTTTTGGCTTCAGACTGCCCAGCCTTGGAGCTCACTGCCTCCGGCTCGCAGCCTCGGAACTCTCAGGCTCAGAATTTCCACCCTCAGCACAGACCCAACGGGGCGTGCTCTCAGCCTGTTATGATGGTCTACCGGCCCAGAATGGCTTCGGTGTGGACTTGTGTCTCAAGGTGATTCCAGAGCATTCTCTTAGCCTCGCGAACCCTGAGGTGAAGCCAGGTGTGGTCTGGAGTCAAGGCCGGGTGCAAACTGGAGGCTAAGTGCCAGCATGGACTGGGTGGGAAGACCATTGTTCTGAACTTTTTTCTCCATTTTATGATTTATTCCTGTAATCTGCAGTGCAGGACTTCGTTTTTTAATCTCTATTCTTCCAAAGAACTGTAACTGCAAAAGCTGTACTTTGGGACTTTTGTACCTAAGATGGCGCTGTAAGCGGCGATCTCAAGAGAGGTCGAACGACTGGTTAAGAGGAAGAAAGATGCTTATGTAAGGTTTCGGAAACAAGGAACAGAAAAGGCTCTAGAGGGATACAAGTTGTCCAGGAAGGAGCTGAAGAAAGGGCCTGGGACAGCTATAAAGGGCATGAGAAAACCTTGACAGATAGGATCAAGGAAAACTCCAAGGCTTTTTACACATACGTGAGGAATAAGAGAATGACCAGAGAAAGGGCAGGGCCGATCAAGGATTGTAAAGGGAATCTGTACACGGAACCTAAAGGGATAGGACAGGTCCTTAATGAATACTTTTCTTCGATATTCACAACTGAGAGGGACCTAGTTGTAGAGGAGGACAGTGTGAAACAGGCTGGTAGGCTAGAGGAGGTCAATGTTAGTAAGGAAGATGTGCTAGGAATTTTGAGGAAGTTGAAGATGGATAAGTCCCCCGGGCCTGTTGGGATTTATCCAAGGATTCTATGGGAAATGCGGGAAGAGATCGCAGGGCCTTTGGCTATGATCTTTTCATCCTCACTTCCACGGGTACAGTGCCGGAAGACTGGAGAGGCAAACGTCATTTGCTTGTTCAAAAAAGGAAATAGGGATAATCCCGGAAATCACAGGCCAGTTAGTCTTACTTCAGTGGTGGGCAAATTATTGGAAAGGGCTCTGAGAGATAGGATTTATGATCACTTGGAAAGGCACAGTTTGATTCACGATAGTCAGCATGGATTTGTGAGGGGTAGATCATGCCTCACAAATCTTACTGAACTCTTTGAAGAGGTGACCAAACAAGTGGATGAGGGTAGAGCAGTGGATGTGGTATACATGGATTTAAGAAAGGCGTTTGATAAGGTTCCCCATGGTAGGCTCATGCAGAAAGTAAGGAGGCATGGGATAGGGGGAAATGTGGCAGATTGGATTCAGAATTGGCTGACCCTTAGAAGACAAAGGGTGGTGGTGGACGGAAAATATTCAACATGGTGCTCAGTTACGAGTGGTGTACCACAAGGATCTGTTCTGGGTTCTCTTCTATTTGTGATTGTTGTAATTGATTTGGATAAAGGAGTGGAAGGGTGGATTAGCAAGTTCGCGGATGCTACGAAGGTGGGTTGCGTTGTGGACAGTATGGAGGGCTGTTCTAGGTTACAAAGGGACATCGATAGGATGCAGAGCTGGGCTGAGAAGTGGCAGATGGAGTTTAACCCTGCGAAGTGTGAGGTGATTCATTTTGGAAGGACAAACTTGAAAGCAGAATACAGGGTTAACAGAAAGATTCTTGGCAGTGTGGAGGAGCAGAGGGATCTTGGGATTCATGTTCACAGTTCCCTGAAAGCTCCCACCCAGATGGATAGAGTTGTTAAGAAGGCGTATGGAGTGTTAGCTTTCATTAATAGAGAGATTGAGTTCAAGAGCCGTGAAGTTATGCTCCAGCTATACAAAAGCCCAGTTCGGCTACATCTGGAGTACTGTGTCCAGTTCTGGTCGCCTCATTACAGGAAAGATGTGGAAGCTCTGGAAAAGGTGCAGAGGAGATTTACCAGGATATTGCCTGGAATGGAGGGAAGGTCTTACGAGGAAAGGTTGACAGAGCTAGGGCTTTTCTCTTTACAACGACAAAGGATGAGAGGTGACTTGATAGAGGTGTACAAAATGATCAGAAGTACAGATAGACAGCCAGAGACTTTTTCCCTAAGGTGGAGGTAGCTATTACAAGGGGGCATAGTTTTAAAGTGAGTGGAGGTAGATATAGGGGAGACGTCAGAGGTAGGTTCTTTATTCAGAGTGGTCGGGGCATGGAATGCATTGCTGGAGAGGGTAGCGGAGTCGGCCTCATTAGGGGCATTTAAGCGGCTATTAGATAGGCATACGGATGATAGTATAAGGAAGGGGTGGAGGTTAGATAGAACTTAGGATTAGGGCAAAAGTTCGGCACAAAACAGTGGGCCAAAGGGCCTGTACTGTTCTATATTCTATGTTCTATGTTCTATGTTCTATGTTCTATGTTCTATGGTCTATGTTCTATGGTACATAAGCTCAGTCTTAAATGGCATGCTCCTTATCCTGAGATTACATCCCCTGGTTCTATAGTCACCAGTCAGGGGAAACATTTATATCCACACTGTCACGCTCTGTAAGAATTTTGTAAATTTCAACAAGATCACCTCTCATTCTTCAAAACTCTGAAGGATCCAGATCCAGTTTCCTCAATCTCTCTAATCCCACTATTCTAGTGATTAATCTGGTAAATTTCTATTGCAGTCCTTCAAGGCAGATATATCCCTCCTTGGACAAGGAGATCAAAATTGTAGACAATAATCCAGGCCAAGTCACATCAATGTTCTACAGAACTGCAGCAAGACATCTTTACTTCTGTACTCAAATCCCCTTGAAATTAATGGCAACGTACTGTTTGCTGTACCTGCCTGTTAACTTTTACTGACTCATGGACACAAACACCAAGATCACATGTATACCTACAATTCCCAGCCTTTCACCATTAAATGAATACTCTGCCCTTCTGTTTTTTTTCCTACCCAAGCACTACACTAATTTACATCATAATCCATCTGTAGTGTTCAAGTCCATTTACTTAGCCTTCCCAAATCCTCCTTGCACTAACCTCTTAACTTATATTCTTCTCCAGCTTGGTGCCAACGACAAATTTGGAAGTATTACTCTTCGCCCACACACCAAAATCATCATAATTAGTTGTGAACCTAGCAGCGACTGCCGCAGTACCTTATTAGTAATAACCTGCCATTTGTTAATGATCCCTTTATTTCTTCCATTAACTAAACCATACTAACATGTTTCCCCCAAAGGTATGTACTCTCATTTTATTAACTCACCTCCTTCCTCAGATAGGAAGTTTAAAAATCGTCTTCTGAAAATACACCACATTCACTCTGACTCTTTTGTTTGTGCTACAAGTAACATTCTTCGGGAAAAAAAACCTCCAAGTTTTTAAGCATGATTTTCCCTTTAGAAATCTATGTTGATTCTGCCCAATTTTTCTATCCCTTTCTAACATTAAGTTATCATACCCTTTACAATATATTCTAACATTTCCCCCAGTGTGGATGTAAAGATAATAAGTTTGTAATTTTTCACTCTCCCTCTTCCTCAATTCTTAAATGGCAGAGTTACATTTGCTACTTTCCAATCAGCAAGAACTTGCTATAGTCCACAGAAATACCAAAGATAACCACCTACACTTCCATTACATCTACTGCTACTGCTACTTCTTTTAACACTTTGGACCAAAGCTCACCTAGGTCAAGCCTCGAACCAGTTAATTTTTCCAGTATTAGCACTTTATTAATGCTAAATTCTTTTAGCTCTTCACAAGTCTCTTGATCACCTGGGATTCCGGAGAGGTTTTCTGTATCTGTATTTTTATTGCACTATTCACTGTAAAATACAAGTGACAATAAATAAATCATTCATTCATATCTTTTCTACGAAGGCCGATGCAAAGTAACGGTTTAGTTTCCCTGCAATTTCCCTGTTCCAAGCTCTAACTTCTCCTGTCTCAACCTGTAA
The DNA here is from genome assembly GCA_024137785.1 of Ginglymostoma cirratum. Lineage (NCBI taxonomy): Eukaryota > Metazoa > Chordata > Chondrichthyes > Orectolobiformes > Ginglymostomatidae > Ginglymostoma > Ginglymostoma cirratum. The sequence continues at coordinate 15,702,441 of JAHRHZ010000018.1, forward strand.
TGGGCCCACATTTATTCTTGCTAACCTTTTTCCTTTCACATATTGTTAGAAGTTTTATAAAGCCCACCTTTAGAAACCTCATTAGTTTGTATTCATATTTTCTTTTCCTTTTCCTTATCAGTTTCTTGGCGCTTCTTTGCTGGGTCCTAAATTGCTCCAAATTCTCAAGCTTACCACTATTTCTGGCATTCTTATAAGCCCTTTTCCCTGTCATTTTGCTAGTTCTAAGTTCTTCCATTAATTGTGGTTGATCACTTTTACCTTCCAGAAAGGAATATACATCTGTTGTAGGCCTTGTAGTATTTCTTTCGTACTAGCCATGGTCTACAGTGGCCTTTTTTCAATACACCACAGCAAACTTAACCATCAAAGTTTATATCTTCATAGTTTCCTTTGGTCAGATTTAAGACCCTAATCTCAAAATGTTGATATCCCAAATTTGAATAGTGAACTAATTTGCATTCAAACTTCTTTTAACATTAGTGATATTTCCCAAAAGGTTCCTTTACAAAAAGGTTCACAATTGACCTTTTCTCATTACACAACACTGAATTGAAAATAGCCCAGTCCCTAGTTGCCTCCTTAACACAGACTTTCAGAAACCCACTTCTTATACACAACAGGAGTTATTCTCCACAACTTCAGTGCTGAATTTGTTATTCAGCTTATTTGCAAATTGAAGTTACCCATTATTCTGCATTACCAATGTTACATGCATCTCTAATTCCCTGATTTACAGCATAACCAACATTATTACTGAAGTGTGGAGTTATCTAAACAATTACCAATGTTTGCTTCCCTTGTTGTTACTTAATTTCACCTAAACTGATTGATTGAAGGATCAAGTTGTTCAAAAAATCCTTTTTCACTGATGCACTAATGGCAGTGAAATCCCATCTCCTTTTCCCATTTATCTATTGCTCTTAAATGTCCACGGATACCCAGTTCCCAATTCGGTCACCACACAGCCATATCTCTAATGGTAATTAAAGCATACAAATTTGCATCAACTTGTCCATCAAATAATCAACCTTTTATGAATGATACACGCACTCGGATAGAGAGCCTTTAATTATTATATCGTTCTCTATTTTATTCCTATTTGATGCTTTATTGGTCTTCCATTTTTGCCTACTACTTTTCTACAGCCTCTTACCAGTTTTGCTTCCCTGGAATCCGAGGTCCCTTGTACCCTCCCACCCCTACTGCCAATCTGCCAAAATCTTCCCAATAAAAATCCCTGTGAAGATATTAGCCCAAGCCCTACCAAGACACAACCTTCCCATCTTGTCCCAGAATAGTCCCAATGCCTCAGAAATCTGGCATCTTCCTTCCTATACCAGGTTTCCAGCAATGTGTTGAATTGCTCAGTTCTTCTGAATCCCTGTTCACAAGCACATGGGATTGAAAGTAGTCCTGAGATTACTGCTTTGGAGGTGCTGCTTTTTTATTTCCTTCCTCACTTCTTAAAATCTGTTTTCAGGACCTCATTCATCTTCCTACTTAAGTCATAGTGCCAACATGGAGTATGACCTCTGGCTCTTTGCCTTCCGAAGAATGCCCTGCAAGCAACACCACCTGCAAGTTCCCCTCCAAGCCACTCATTATTCTCACTTGGAAATATATCACCATTCTTTTACTATCACCAAGTTAAAATCCTGGCATTCCATCCCAAACGATATTGTAGGTCCACTGACAGCATATGGATGGCAGTGGTTCAAAGAGGGCAGCTTACCATCACTTCACAAGGGCAACCAGGGACAGGCAATAAATGCAGGTCCAGCAAATGATGTCCATCTCCCATGAGTGGATAGAATGAAGATGCTCTGTGATATCTCAGACCATGGCACAATGGAGGCAACATACCATCCTGGAGTCACATTTTTAGCCGTATTCCTAACTGATGTACTTTTCCACTCTTCTTTCTCCCTGTACGGCAGATCTGCCTATGGTGACAATGACTACCTTTGACTGCACTCTTCTTAGCAGCCATCACTGACACCAGTAGCCAAAGTGAAAAACTGATTTGTGAGTGCGATAGTGAAAGAGTCCCTGAAACAAACTGCCTGGTTCTTTTGGATTGCCTGGTGGTCACCCACTCCTTACCTGTCTGCATTTCCGTAATCTGTGACATGACCACCTCCATTACTGCACTATCCACATAGCCTCCTGTCTCATGGTTGCGTAACAGCGACTCCAGCATTATACAGACGGTGACACTTCTTGCAAATATGTTCATCTTAAACACATGATGCATCCATGACTTCCAACATTTCCCAAACTGCACACTCCACTCAAACAAGCTGTCCTGCCATTTTTTTTACTGACTATTTATTATAATAAGAGTGTCTTACTGGTTAACTCAAGAATTGTTCCTTCCATTGTTCTGAAGTAGGAGTAAAGACATAAATTTAAAAAGGCCATCCTCCCCACCTTAATTAACTCACGATCAATTAAACTGACTGTTTGAAATCTGGACTCCATTTGTATTTATACTTTTTTGGATCTACAGTGAAAGAACTAGACTGAATTGGTTTACGAGTTAACTAGTCAGGACTCTCTAGCTGAGCACGCTTATTGTCTAGGGCTGGAAGAAACGTCCTTTCATATCTTAATTTAATTCTTATACCAGTAAAAAGAGTTAAATGCTAGCTACAAACCATACTTTTAGAAAGACAGAACTCACCAGTGGCCTAACTCACAAGGCTTGCAACCTCCATTCCTCATACTGTCATTGTTTCTTTCGCCAATTACCTTAAAAACATGTACTCTTGTTTTCAATCCTGGTATGAATGGGAAATTTTCACCCACCTACTTTGTCCAGATCCTTCATGATTTTGAACACTTATTAAAGCCTCACCCTGCCCTTCTCCAAGCAAACCTTCTATCTAAACTATACACATAACTGAAGTTTCTCATTCCTGGAGCGATTTTCACAAATCTTTTCTGCAACCTCTCTAATGCCTTCACACCTTTCCTGAAGAAACGGTAAAGGCAGAAGATCAGCCTGAATGGTCGAACTGAGTGGCAGAGCAATCTTAAGGATCTGTATGGTCTACTCCTGCTCCTATTTCAACTTTTTTTAAAAATTCCTATCAATGAGTCAAAATTCAGGTGAAATTCTTGCTACTACTAAGTTGGCCATCAGTTCAGCAAGGTGAGATAATGGAGTTACATCTCTGAGGTGAGATGTGGGACAAGAAACCCCATGCTGCAAACTACACCTGCTTGTGTGATGGGCGAGGATTGAATTTAGCTGCATTATTCTCACATAGCCTGTCAATATTCTGTATTTAGGTTCACACCCTTATAAGGTAAGATGAGAAAAATTAAAAAGTCCCACATCTAGAAATTTTAGGTGCATTACAACATTGTCTTTCTTACATGGTTTTATACAGCAAAATTATTTCCAGTAACAAATAAATGAACTAAACCACCTTGCCAATATAAAAACATAGAATTCCAGAAATACACAACAACTCCATTTGTAACTTTTGAGCATAACCACCTCAACACAACTGACGAATTTTGCATTTTCAACATTTAGAATTTATCTTTCTATCATACCATTTTAAATGTTTTTCTTGAGAATTCCATGCCACGGGCAAGGTTCCATTTATTGCCCAACCTGGCTGAAATGAGAAAGTGGCAATAGGCTTTTCTCTTTGATAGATTCTTGTTCTTTTGATGAAAGCATCCATTTGGTAAAAAGGGTTTACAAAAGCTATGCAATGATTAGTGTTAGAGGTATATTGCTGGCATCATTGTGGGTGGTTGACTGACGAAAGCAAGAGCATAAATTGACTCTACTTGCACTAGTCTTGGGCGGGGGGGGGGGGGGGTGGACTGTGTATTTTGTAATTCTATGCAAACAGAATTATGCACTCCCAGGTTTGCGATTCTCAACGGTAGATGCAAGTAAAAATTTGATCATTTGATTCACTGCATCACTCATCCCTTCTTAATTGCCACAAGTACAAAAAAATGCAGCATCAGTACTACTGTCGCTTATTGAGCTTAGTCTTTTCTATGTTAAGACACTAGATGTTAATACGATTGTACCTAAAAAGAAATGCATGCATTAACGCATCATATATTGAAGACGTTCTTCTTATGAGGTTATGATTCAACAAATATGCAAAAGCAGATAAGACAATTCCTGTCAGATTTGTAAATGCCAAATTTTGTTTCGTTCAGCTATCATAATTGCACCACATATTAGCCTGGCACACAAGGTCATACCATATAACACAGCTGGAGTCTAATACAAATATTGGCAATTATAAAAATTCTTTCAGGTGCATAGAGCAATTTCATACTATCTTTAAATATAGTGAGTTGTGATATTATCAAGGAGCTGAATATTAACAGCTGAAGGACTACTGAATTAATCCAGATCCGCAGAACTGAATTTACTATTCAAAGAAAGAAGCAAACAAATGGGTGTTCATATTGATCATTTTTTTGTGGTTAAGAGGGAGGGATGAAGAATCATCTTCAACTTCCTTACTCATTCCTGAGCACCACTGACAAAGCCAGTACTTATTATAGAACACAACTGCCCGGAAAAGATAGTGTGTCAGTGCCTCTTGAAACCATGAAATTGATATCAATACTGTTAGAAAGGCAGTTCCAGGATTTTGACCCAGTATTACTCAAGAGACGGTGATATAGTTCCAACATAGAATAATGTGAGCTGAGGAGGGGAACTTGCAGTTGGTGATGTTTCCATCTGTTGCTCTCATTCTTCTAGGTGGTAGAGATTTCAGATGTAAAAAGGTGCTGTTAAAGAGCCTTGGTGAGTTGCTGTGGTGCATGTTTTGGATGGCATATGTTGCTTCCATTGTGAACCAGTGGTGGAAGAATTGAACGTTTAAGGTGGAAAGTGGGGCATGGATCAAGTAGCTACATTGTCTTTGACACTGTTATCTTCTTGGGTGGAGCTGTACTCATCCAGGGAAGTGGTGAGCATCCCATCACACTCTTAACTTGTATACTGCACACAGTGGACAAGCTCTGGAGAGTTAGCAGTTACTTGCTGTAGATATGATGCACTGAGGTTGGGAACTTGCCAGGAGCATATTTAATCTTCGATACTGAGATAAAGGGGTTTGGAGGCTAGGAAGGGTTTGCTGAAGGCTAAGTAGAAATCTTTAGGTGAACCAGAAACCTTAAATATTATCCATGTTCCTTTAATAGTCCAGTGAATTTTCAGTTCAATTATTCATGTTGAGCTGTGTGACACTTATGGATAATATGTTGATAATAAACAGATGTTTCAGTGTTTCTTGGAAACCAAGAAACACTGGAAGATCTGTTTATAATTAGCACTGCTGCTGTAACTTTTACTCGCACTGATTACCTTAAGACTGCAAGTCTGTCCCGTCATTTACGACGAATAGAGAGACGGAACATTATAGGAGAAGGAACAAAATATATGTATCATCTTTGCTATTTGTTTAATTGTTTTTATGGAAATAAGACATACACCAGTCCTGTGCCGGTTCTTCCTTGTATAAATCCAATATCCCTGGCATCGTTCTCTTTTAAGTGCTGCAGCAAAACTCCACCACCCGTTAGGCAAACCATCCAAAATATCTTTCAATACAATATATGAACAAAACATAATTCCCTAAAGCAGTGATCTGAATATTAAGCAGAAGTGGCTATCACCTGCTTTTAATTATGTGGATAGATGAGCTGGAAATTCTCTTTGTGAAGGTATTCATTAATTTTCCTCATGTCGTTTCCGACAGAGTGCATTTTGTTTTGAAGACGATGTGGCGGGTTGAATTCTGTACAAGATCCCAAAGATCTAAATATTTAGTCATGTTATAACATTGGAGGTTGCACTCAAAAATAATAATCTCTCACAACATTGCAATGTTGCTACTGATTGAGAGCAAATGACAATGTGCTAAATAACTGTCAGGTCAGAGCCCACTAAATACATAATTCATACATTTACCAATGATAATAAAAAAAAGTTTCTTTCTTTCAGATTAACGATGACGTTCATCAGAACCTGGCCTAATTCTCTCTCTACACATGCTACCTGACTTAAGTATCCGCAGTATTTTCTGCTTTTATTTCTGGTTTCCAGCAACTGGATTATTTTGCTTCTGTATTATAGCTCCTTTCTTCATGTTTTACACAGTGCTAACAAGCTGTTTAAAACTCTTAAATCATCCTCTACAGTACATTAATTCCCACAAATAGCAATATGAGAATGGCAGATAATCCGTTTCTTTTATATTTATTGAGGGGGGTAAGCAAAGGCTAAGACAACAGAAATAAGTCTGCTGCTCTTCTTCAAATAGTGACAAGGAATCTTTTACATTCACTACAGGAGATGGATGAGCACTCGTTCTAGCGTGTCATCCAAAAGACAGTGCCTTTGACAGTGTGGCCTACCTTCAGTACTGCACTTGATAGTCAGCCTTGACTTTGGTGCTCAAATCCAGTGGTGGGACTCAAACCCACAAATTTGTAATTCACAGAGTCAGAAGGACTACCAACTGAGCCATAGATGACATTAAAACAGAATAAGTACCAATTATAAGAAAACCAGAAGATAGGTGCATAGCTTTTAAAAAAGATGCAGTTTGGCACTACCAAGATGAAGATTCAACAAAGTAATGCAAAGAGAAATACAAAGAGGGGCATCTACATATACCTTGTCCCTTTGCATTACAGAAGAGGTGACAGTTAAGGCAGGAACTTCCAAAAGGCATTTGATAAAGTTCCAGGGGCAACTGAAGATCTCAGATTTATGACAACCTTTGGTACAAAGAATAAATTGGAAGCAGAGGTGAAAAAACACAAGTACTGTTTTGTAGGGACGATGTTAAGAGTGGTGTGCACCTAGGCTCAGGATTAGGATTACTGCTGTTTCAAATTTGGATCAATAACTTTGATCCATAAGCTCAATGCAACTGGCCAAACTTGCAGACTATATCAGCAGCAGGCCAGAAAAGCAGTGGAGTTCAAGAAGACATACATAAATTACAGAATGGGCTCATCAAAATGTGAGCGGGCCAAACAAACAACAGTAAATTAATTTAATGCAGACAAGTGTAAAAGACTGCACATCAAGAAGAGAAATGGACAACACATGAACTTTTTAGATAATGGGGTTAAACCTTAATCAAAAAAGGGTAAGTGACAGTTTTGAATTTCTTGGAAGATTTCTCGCCACTATTAGTCTGGAGCTGCTCTGCATGTCTCCTGACATTCAACTTAAACATGTAATACAAGGGAGAACTGGCAAGTAGTGACCTGTGTAAGCACAAGATGTCCTCCTCCCCCACGACCAGAGAGATCACAGCACTAGACTATGCAATCCCTGGCCTGAGATTGCCCCATGCCACGTCAGTGCAGTCTCAGCCATCAGGTGGAATATAAAACAACGTAAGATCACCATTCTTCCAGCATTAAGTGCCACCACCTTCTCTACTATACCTCACACTCATTCTATCACTGCTACTATACTCTCCTCCCACCAATGCTCATGCTCTACACATTCACTACTGCCCGCACCTCTTTCCTTGCTTGCTCAAAACTTGACAGCACAATCCATGCAGACTCTCTGCGCTGCATACTCATTCGCTTAGGACACCTCCCCACATACACCAGCACTAAAAGCTGTACCACCAACTTCCATAATACCTGCCTGCCTCATTTCAAGAGACAAAGGGCCCACAGCAGGGCAGAAAGGGTCAAGATGGCTGGAAGGTTGCCTGATATTGAGCTCCTCAACTCCTGTAAGGACTCTTTAAAAAAAAACTCATTCCTCGATTGTGGACATCACTGGCTAGGCCAGCATTTATTGCCCATCTTGAATTGCCTAGAGGTTACAAGTCAACCACATTGCCGTGGGTCTGGAGTCCAATCTGGGCCAGACGTGGTAAGAATGGCAGTTTCCTCCCTATAGGGCATTAGTGAACCAGATGGGCTCTTTTTTCCCCAATAATCAACAATGGTTTCATGATCATCATTAGACCCTTAATTCCAGATACTACTGAATTCAAATTCCACCATCTGCCACGGTGGCATTAAAACCCAGATCACCATAGTATTTATCCGGAGACCCAGATAATGTTAAGTGTTAATACGACTAGGCCATTGCATCTCCACAGGATCTTGACCATCCAGCAGCTAACTGACTACGTCCAAGTCCCTAGACTGGTATCAGAGGCAGTAATTGAATTACTGTACTAGGAACTGTGATCAAAAGCTAGCTCCTTTGACTTGACTGTGAACTGCCTACTACCATGATGAACGGCCTGGCTTGAGTCTCGACTAGGCAAGGCAATACAGCAGTACTACAAGCCAAGTATCTCTGGCTGAGGGGCAGGTATAAAAAGGCAAGGTAAGGCAGGGATGCTGAGTGTTTCCAGATTGGCTCAGATTAATTGAGTGTATGAGAGCAAGCAAACAGCCCAGAGATGCAGCCTGGTCCAAACGAGCTGGATGAAAGGCTGAGTGCAAATTTTCCTTGTGCACTACAATGCCATTGCACCCAAGGTGCATCACTCAAGTATGGAAGCAACCTGTAAATGGATTAGGGATGTGTCACGGAGGTCATTAGAGTGTGTCATGTGAAAGAATGCCAATGTCCATGGATGTGGGGTACGTTGCCCGGTGCCCATGAACAGTACACAGGGATGTAGGTGTCTGGTCTCCAAAGTGGAGGTCCTTTGCAGCAAATAGCCAGTTGGAGAGCCAGGTACCTGTTCTCCATGTCAAGAATTCTCGGCATCTGGTTTGCTCATGGTGCAGTTAATAAGGTTGTTAAACAAGCTGTAACCCCCTTAATTGGCAAATCATAACTCTCTAGTTTTGACATCTGGAATCTAGTTAAAAGCAGCAGCGAGTTGCACTTGACATCGAGATAGGCCTCTCCAGGCTTGAAGTGATTCTGCCACATTTCTCACTGCCCACATTGTTTAGTTCCCAAATAATCCACCCACAGTGAATTTTTCACGAAAACACTTTTGTATAAAATTTATCTGCCTGAACAGACATTTCATAAAGTTATTTAAATAGAAGCGTTGGCTTTTGAGCAGCAAGATTCAGTATTGCTATTTCTGTGCACCAAAATATAATTTATGAATGACTACAATATTACCTCAATTTTTCTGGGTGAATTCTGAATTGTCCATGCAGTATAGTCCAGAAAGTGTGCTGCATAATTCTAGCATGCTGTGCTCTGCGCAGTTGAAGCAAGCAAAGAGGGAATGTGATGGTCCATGCTAATAACATTATTGCACTTCAGACAAGATCCTGAGCTTAGACCTTGGCTGAATGCTCACCAGAAAGCGACTAACTATAACGTGTGATTTTAAAATGTGAGCCCTAATAAGATTTCTCATATTATTTTCCAAAACTCGTCAGATTACCCATGCACCAGGTCTCAATGTCACCCCATTGATCCTATCTTCCTATTTGCAACAGGTCAAAACACATGCAATTGCCAGCACTTCGGTGTTAAAGCCATTTTTAAAGACCAGAGGTGCATATGGACAAGTGCTGCCTGCCAGACGTCCTTCACTGCGGACATTGTGGGCAAGTAACAAAATGAAACCCTTCTCAGGATACAAAATTGACACAACTGACAGTGCATTGGAAATACAAGTGCACATTTGTAAAGGTAATGTGATTTGATCACATAAATACCCAACCTTAGCATCATCCTGTCTCACAACTCTATCTAAGGAAATACTATTCTTTCCCCAGTGCCTAGTGTAACTTCTTCTCATTGTTCAATGTGGGATCATTACATTTTGGAAAGCCTTCAAATGATTGAAAACCCTTACTTTTATTCAGCAACAGCAAATGTGAACAAAGACAAACAAAAGCTGCATTTGCTTCTGGGAAAACAGACTGGATCATTGGTTTTTCGATCATAACAAATTCACTAATGAGTGATCATTGCACCTAGCTCATGTCTATTGGATTTGGCTGTCAGTTAAGACCTACCTGCCTTGTTGCACCAAGTATGTTCCTCATGCTTAATGTCCTCATCTTCCTCCTTGAAAGACAGCTCATTCTCTCCCAGCTCTTCAGAGACCATCACATTCCCTCTTTGCTTGCTTCAACTGCGCAGAGCACAGCATGCTAGAATTATGCAGCACACTTTCTGGACTATACTGCATGGCATGCCCTGACCCCAGACCCATCCAAGCATTGAAAGCATAACATCAGCAGGCCTTTTGTCTATTCCACAATGACCTTGGTTGAAGAATGAGTTGCTTTGTACCTGTACTCAGCCTCAGTCATGGAGTTACGTAATGAAGTAATCAACCATACTTGCAGAAGGTAGCCCTCATTTCCCAGTAACCATCTTTGTAAGAGATCCAGCCCTCATCAGATTAGCATATTCCTTGATACGATGGGTACGGAGGACTCTGGTAAGAAAGGCCATGAAATTACTCTATTACACCTCTAGCATAGAAACCTGATTCTGATGAATGCATCACAAGCCATGTCACACAAATACAGTAGGAGATTTTATTGGCTGTATGATTACTGATACCTTGCCCACTCTATACCCTTATGCAGCCAATGAAATCTTGGACTGTTTGTGAACAATGAGTGGTCCACGGTTGTCACTTTTAAGGTCACATGTGACTACTTCTGCTTCACAGATACGACTATCTTCAATGTGCATTGACCAATAACTTGGCCAAGATTGCACACTACCAGGATTTATATCACACACAGCTGGACAGATGTTTCAATTTGTACTATGAAAGTGCTGATTAACGCAATTGCTCAGACTTAAATCCACCTATTCTGGAGGTAGTCACAGCCACTTTCTATTTCCAGGGCAAATTTGTGATTCATACGAGTGTGGAAGGCAACATAGGTCATGCTTGGTGCAATTAGTCACAGGTTCAGCCACGTTTCGACACGTTTCTTTCTTCCTCGTGTACTCCAAGTCCATCAGTAATGAGCTTACCTACGTTCTTATTCACATTTTTGAATTACAACTTCATCTCCCAACATTATTTTCTGATCCATGAACCTAGAATTTAGTAATAGCATTGTGTTATGTTCTCCTCTGTATTTCAGCATGCTGCCTCTAATTCCCACCATTGACTTCCCTAATTTCCCCACAACAGCTATGGCCCAGATTTTATTGAGGAGGTAAGTAAAAGGGTCATTGAGGACAATGCTGTTGATGTGATGAGGTGGACTTCCAAAAGGTGCGCAATAACATGCCACTCAATAGACTTGTGAAAAAAATCAGAGCTTATGAAATGAAAAGTGGTTACATAATTAGCTGGATGACAGGAAATCAAAAGTAACGATCACAGGATATTTTTCAGGCTAGAGAAAGGCTTGTCGCGGAGCTTTACCAGGAACTGGTATTAGGACCTTTGCTCTTCCTGGTATATAGTAAGTTGGTGTCCAAAGGACAATGTAAAAGTCTGCAGATGAGGAGGACAGCATACAACGTCGAAAGGATATAAACAAAAGTATTGGCAAAGATCTGTAGCTCGGGCTGTGGAGGAGGTTGTTGATTTGCACACTGAGCTGGCTTGTTCTTGTTCAGATGCTTCATCACCATGCTAGGTGACATCATCAGTGGAGCCTCCGAAGAAGCGATGTTATTCTACTCCACTTGGAATTTATACTGGCCGGTCTATTATAGTAAGTACTGTCATTTCCAGTTTTGATCTGTACGGGTTTATAAATGGGGTCCAATTCTATATGTTTGTTGATTGAAGTATGGGTGGAGAGCCAAGCCTCTAAGAATTCCGATGCGTGCCTATGTTTGGCTTAGGATACTATGGTTACGTTGCCCCAGTTAAACTGATGGCCTTCGTTGTCTGAATGTACAGATATTAGGGAAAGTTCATTGTGCCATTTTGCTGCTAGCTGATGTTCGTGTATTCCGATGGCTAGTTTCCTTCCTGTCTGTCCAATGTAATGTTTGTCATTGCATGGTATTTTATAAACCCCATTCATTCTGCATGTTGTGGGAATGGGGTCTTTCATCTTTGCAAGTGTTTGTCATAGAGTGGCTGTGGGCTTGTGGGCCACCATGATTCCTAGTGGTCTTAGGAGTCTTGTTGTCAGTTCCGATATGTTCCTGATGTAGGGAAGTGTAGTCAGTGTGTTAGGTTGTACTGTGTCCTCCTGTTGTCTGTTTTGTAGGCATCTGTAGATGAAGTTGTGGGGATATCCGTTTAAAGAGAGGATCTTGTATAAGTATTCTCTCTCTTCCCGGTGTAATTCTGGAGTGTTGCAGTGTGTTCTTGCCCACTTAAATAGGTGTCCAAATGCACCTTTGTTTGTGGACTTTGGGGTGGTTGCTGTGGAAGTTGAGAATTTGATCTGTATGGGTTGCTTTTCTGTATACTGAGGTTTGGAACTCCCCGTTTGTCAATTGTTCTACCTTAACACCCAGAAACAGAATTCGATTGTTGGTTTCTTCTTCCCTTGTGAATTTAATCCCTGTGAATACGCTGTTGATGAGGTGTTGGGTTTCTTCTAATTTGTTGCATTTGATAATGACAAATGTATCGTCTACATATCGGATCCAGAGTTAAGGTGGTGTGTTCTAGTCTTTGCATGACTGCTTCTGCGATGAGTCTTGAGATAGGTGACCCCACTGGTGTACCGTTAATCTGTTTGTATACGTGACCATTAAAGACAAAGTGTGTGGTGAGGCAGAGGTCTAGTAATTTAAGTATGTTGTCCTTGCTGATGGAGTTACTGGTCTGCGTTGCTGTTTCCTCTAGTAATGTGGCCACTGTTTCTTTGGCTAGTGGGATGTTAATTGATGTGAATAAAGCTGTGACGTCAAAGGTTGTCATAATCTCGTCGTCACTGATTTTTATGTTCTTGATGGTATCGAGGAAATCTTAGGTAAGTGCATAGAATGAGGTAATCCGTCGACGAGGTGTTTGAATCTTTGTTGTAGGTTCTTGGCCAGTTTGTGTGAAGGTATGCCTGGTAGGGAGACGATGGGTCTGAGAGGGATGTCTGATTTACTTACTTTGGGCAGTCCATAGACGCTGGGGGTGTTTGTGCCTTCTGATTTCATTCTCATGAAGTGTGTCTCAGTTATCTGCCCTGCATTCATTAGTCGCTTCATATAGAGATACGGATATAGACAAGTTGGTGGTATGGATGGATAGGTGGCAGATGAAGTTCAAAGCCTAGAAGTAGGAGGTAATACATTCCGGTAGAGAAAACATGGACAGCCGATGTAAACTAAGGTGTGCAAGTGTAAAGAGTTTGCAGGAACAGAATGATCTTGGTGTATAGGCACAGAGTTCATTGAAACTAACAGGACAGGTGGAGAGAGCAGTCAAAAAAAGGAAACATCATCATAGGCTTTACTAATAGAAGTATACAGTATAAGAGCAAGGAGGTGCTGTTGGACTCGGATAACTCACTTGTTAGGCCTCAGCAGGAGTACTGCATACAACTCTGGATGCCACAATTTTTTTGAAGGCTGTGAATGCACTGAGGAGACAGTACAGAAGAGATTTACAAGAATTGTTCCAGTATTAAGAAACTTTAGTTATGAAGATAAATTGGAGAGATTGTGACTGTTCTCCTTTGAAAGAAATAGGCCAAGAGGAAATCTGTTGGAAGTTTTAACCTCATGAGAGCTGGATAGAGCATACAGGGAGAAAATGTTCATCCTTGTTAAAGGATCAAGAATAAGACAGCACATATTTAAAATAATTTGCAAAAGGAGCAAGTGTGGTGTGAGAAAATTCTTAGCACACATCGAGTGATTCAGGTTTGAAATGCACTGCCTAGAATTATGGTGGAGACAGGTTCAACTGAGGCATTCAAGCAAGCACTGGATGACTGTTTAGATAGAAACAATGTGCAAGAGTATGGGAAAGAGTCAGGACATGGTACTAAATCATGATGCTCCCTTGAAGAGTCAGTACAGGCACAACAGTTTGAATGACGTTCTTCTCAACAATAACACTTCCGTGATTCTTATAAACCTCTTTACTTTTATTTAGCTGACCCTCAGGCCTAAATGTGGCCCACACACCTAATCAAGTTGGACAAACTGCTCCATCTGATGAGTGAATAGGACACTGAGTAATCTCTGTGCAACACCTCAACTGAATAACCATGAATCCTCAAACCGATTACACTGGACTCGCAAGACTGACCGTAGACCACTCTGTGGTCTGTAGTAATATGAACACACCAATCGCTCAAGGCAGCCGACTTACCATGTCCAGGCTTCTGGACTTGTACCAGACACTATTCTTGAGTTATTGTGCTACAAACTGCTGACTGAATGTGTTCTCTTAGTATGACTAAGGGCTACTCCCCTTGGGATTTGAATCGTGCCCGTTTAGTTGAAGCACATGCTGTGTTTCCTGTTGACGTTACTGGCACAGGGCATAGGTGCAAGATTGATGTAGCATGGTGCCATATAGCAATATGTCCATTCCCTTGAACTAATGACTGCTGGTAGCCATGACAAGATGCCCGGACTTAGTTTCTCACTAAACAGGGAAGCAAGACAGAAGTACTGTGAGAGCCTTTAAGCTCTGAGTGGAAGTGCATAATGCAAAAACGTATGGCAGGTAAACTGTAAGGATTCAATTGGGCAAAAAGTTGATGAGTGCATAGGAGCAAACAATTAACCCTGAGATGCACTCTGTTCCAATCTGTGACTTGTATTACTGTCCCTGCACGTAATATGACATGGTAGCAATATTACAATGTTACGTGCCAAAGTGCTCGAAAGTGTAGCACTGAACCATACTGCAAGTGGGTCAAAATTATGCCATGATCATGGAGTGAGGCTGATGTGTGTCCAATGCCAGCGTCCATGTACAGGGGATGTGGGTGGCCACTGCCCATGGAGCTTGCCTTAAGATGTTGGTGACTGTTGTTTAAGATGGAGGCCTGGAGGAGTAAGTGGGAAGCTGGAGTTGCCAGGTCTGGCTTCAACTCTGACTTTCATGTTAGGAATTGTCACCATCTAGTTTCAATCAAAAGGCTTAGAGAATGGGAAACTGCACATCAATGAGGCAAGATTAGATAATAATGGCACATATGGAAATAGCTGTAAATTGACCTCTGACAGGTAGTGAAATTTAAATTCAATAAAAATCTGGAAGAGAAAAGCTAGTATATTGAAGAGCATGTAACCACTGACAAGTGTCATATTAAAAAAAACTCCACCTAGTCCACTAATGTCCTTTCAGGAAGGAAATCTGCCATCCTTACCAGGTCTGGCTTACATGTGACACCAGACCCACAGCAATGTGGTTGATGCTTAACCTTGTTTCAAGCGGTGGGAGTGGTGAGTGTGCGAGCCGGGAGGGTAAGCTTTTTCCTATAAAAACTTAGCACGTAAGTCAGTGGCCTACTTGTATTGAGTGGCGGGAGCGGTGAGAGCGCGAGCCCGGAAGTGAACTATTATATTCGGGCATTGTCTAAACCTGAAACACTACACGTGCAGGGTCTCGCACCCATCCTCCTTTAGCCAAAATAAAAGGCTGTGTGGAGGGTCGGTAAGGTAAGCTAAGTCTTTCTTTTCTTTATCAAATCATTATAATAAATTATATAAATTAATAAAGTAAATAACTAAGTGGAAATGGCTGGACAGGTGTTGCGTTGTAGCTGTATGATGTGGGAGCTGGCTGATCCCACTGCGAACTGCAGTGACCACATCTGCAGCAAGTGTTGGTTGCTCAAGGAACTTCGGCTCAGAATTGATGAGCTGAAATCGGAGCTTCAAACACTGCGGCAGATCCGGGAGGAGGAGAAGTACCTGGATACTTTGTTTCAGGAGGCAGTCACACCCGGTAGATTAAGTAATTCAAATTTGGTCAGTGGCCAAGAACAGCAGAGTGTGACTGTACGCGAGGCAGGTAGAGGGATCCTGCAGTCAGGAACAGAGGAGCCTCAGCTCTTGACCTTGTCCAACAGGTACGAGGTACTTGCACCCTGTGAGGATGAGGAAAAGGGCTGCAGGGATGATGAGACTACTGACCACTGCATCGTGGTACGGGAGGCCATTCAAGAGTGGGGAGCAAAAAGACAGGTGGTAGTTGTAGGGGATTCTATAATTAGGGGGATAGATAGTATCCTTTGTCAGCAGGATCGACAGTCCCACGTGGTGTGTTGCCAGCCCAGTTCCAGGGTAAGGAATATCTCGAACCGGCTGGAAAGGATATTGGATCAGGAGGGGGAGGATCCAGTTGTTGTGGTCCGTGTCGGAACAAACCACATGAGCAAGACTAGGAAAGAGGACCTGTTCAGAGATTAGCAGGAGCTAGGAACCAAATTAAAGAACAGGTCTTCAAGGGATATAATCTCCGGATTACTGCCCAAGCCACGTGCTAATTGGCATAGGGTCATGAGAATAAGGGAAGTAAACGTGTGGCTAAAAGAGTGATGCGGGAAGGAGAGGCTCCTTTTCATGGGGCACTGGCATCAGTATTGAAACAGGAGGGATCTATACCGTTGGGACGGCCTCCACCTGAATCGAGCTGGGACCAATCTTCTAGCGAAAAGGGTAAATAGGCTGGTCAACAGGACTTTAAAACTAGAAAATGGGGGGTGGGAGGGAATGGTGAAACTTATCCCGGTGGGAAACAGAGCAGCAGATTAACACCCGCAGTGGTGGATTCAACTAAGTGGAACAATATGAAAGAAATGACAGGGAAGGAGAATTCAGGAGAGGTTATTAACATCTCCAGCACAGACACAAATAGTGTCTGTGTTTCAGTCGTTTCAGCGGCGGGAGTCCGGAAGGAGGCGCGAGGGCAGCCTGGGAAGGTAAGCTTCTCCTTTAAAAACTTACCTCGTGAATAGGCGGACAGCGCGTCGAGCAGGAGCAGACACGGGACGGTTGAGTAAGTGAGGGAATATATTTGGGCGGTTGCTTTACCCGAAACACTACTAAGGTAGTGTCTCCCACCCATCCTCCTTCTCTAACCAAAAAGGTTCTGAGTGCCGATTTGGTAAGTTACTAGTGTTTTTTTTTCCCAATAGTCTGCTTTTTAGAATTCAGAACAATGGGAATGGATGCAACAGCAGTTGCATGCTCCTCCTGTAGAGGTAAGGGTCACCACTAGTGTCCCTGCTGACTTCATCTGTGGGAAGTGCACCCAACTCCAGCTCCTTGGAAACCACGTTAGGGAACTTGAGCTGGAGCTGGAGCTGGAGCTGGATGAACTTCAGATCATTCGGGAGGCTGAGTGGGTGATTGAGAGGAGTTACAGGGAGGTAGTCACACCTCAGGTACAGGAAAAAAGTAGATGGGTTACTATCAGGGGACGGAAAGGGAACAGGCAGACAGTGCAGGGATCCCCTGTGACCGTTCCCCTCAATAACAACTATACCGTTTTGGGTTCTGTTGAGGGGGATGACTTACCAGGGGTAAGCCATGGGGTACAGGTCTCTGGTGCAGACTCTGTCCCTGTTGCTCAGAAGGGAAGGGGGGAGAGGAGGAGAGCATTAGTCATTGGGGACTCCATAGTTATGGGGACAGATAGGAGATTCTGTGGGAACGAGAGAGACTCGCGGTTGGTGTGTTGCCTCCCAGGTGCCCGGGTCCGTTATGCCTCAGATCATGTTTTCGGGATCCTTAAGGGGGAGGGAGAGCAGCCCCAAGTCGTGGTCCACACAGGCACCAACGACATAGGTAGGAAAAGGGACGGGGATGTAGGGCAGGAATTCAAGGAGCTAGGGTGGAAGCTTAGAGCTAGAACAAACAGAGTTGTTATCTCTGGTTTGTTACCCATGCCACGTGCTAGCGAGGCGAGGAAAAGGGAGAGAGAGCAGTTGAAGACGTGGCTACAGGGATGGTGCAGGAGGGAGGGATTCAGATATCTGGATAATTGGAGCTCATTCTGGGGTAGGTGGAACCTCTACAAATGGGATGGTCTGCACCTGAACCAGAGGGGTACCAATATCCTTGGGGGGGAATTTGCTAATGCTCTTCGGGAGGGTTTAAACTAGTTCAGCTGGGGGATGGGACTTGTAGCTCCAGTGTACAGGAAGTTGAGAGTAGTGAGGTCACGAATAAGGTTTCAAGGTCGCAGGAGTGTACCGGCAGGCAGGAAGGTGGTTTGAAGTGTGTCTACTTCAACGCCAGGAGCATCCGGAATAAGGTGGGTAACCTTGCAGCATGGGTTGGTACCTGGGACTTCGATGTTGTGGCCATTTCAGAGACATGGATAGAGCAGGGAGAGGAATGGTTGTTGCAGGTTCCGGGGTTTAGGTGTTTCAGTAAGATCAGGGAAGGTGGTAAAAGAGGGGGAGGTGTGGCATTGTTAGTCAAGGACAGTATTACGGTGTAGAAAGGACTTTTGATGAGGACTCGTCCACTGAGGTAGTATGGGCTGAGGTTAGAAACAGGAAAGGAGAGGTCACCCTGTTGGGAGTTTTCTATAGGCCTCCGAATAGTTCCAGAGATGTAGAGGAAAGGATAGCAAAGATGATTCTGGATAGGATCGAAAGTAACAGGGTAGTTGTTATGGGGGACTTTAACTTTCCAAATATTGACTAGAAACACAATAGTTCAAGTACTTTAGATGGGTCAGTTTTTGTCCAGTGTGTGCAGGAGGGTTTCCTGATACAGTATGTAGATAGGCCAACAAGAGGCAAGGCAACATTGGATTTGGTACTGGGTAACGAACCAGGCCAGGTGTTAGGATTGGAGGTAGGTGAGCACTTTGGTGATAGTGACCACAATTCGGTCACGTTTACTTTAGCGATGGAAAGGGATAGGTATATACCACAGGGCAAGAGTTATAGCTGGGGGAAAGGCAATTATGAGGCGATTTGGTAAGATTTAGGATGCATAGGATGGGGAAGGAAACTGCAGGGGCTGGGCACAATTGGAATGTGGAGCTTGTTCAAGGAACAGCTACTGTGTGTCCTTGATAAGTATGTACATGTCAGGCAGGGAGGAAATGGTTGAGCGAGGGAACCGTGGTTTACTAAAGAAGTTGAATCTCTTGTCAAGAGGAAGAAGGAGGCTCATGTAAAGATGAGGCGTGAAGGCTCAGTTAGGGCGCTTGAGAGTTACAAGTTAGCCAGGAAGGATCTAAAGAGAGAGCTAAGAAGAGCCAGGAGGGGACATGAGAAGTCTTTGGCAGGTAGGATCAAGGAAAACCCTAAAGCTTTCTATAGGTATGTCAGGAATAAAAGAATGACTAGATAAGATTACGGCCAGTCAAGGACAGCAGTGGGAAGTTGTGACTGGAGTCCGAAGAGATAGGAGAGGCACTAAATGAGTATTCTTCATCAGTATTCACACATGAAAAAGACAATGTTGTCGAGGAGAATACTGAGATACTGGCTATTAGACTAGATGGGATTGAGGTTCATAAGGAGGAGGTGTTAGCAATCCTGGAAAGTGTGAAAATAGATAAGTGCCCTGGGCTGGATGGGATCTATCCTAGGATTCTCTGGGAAGCTAAGGAGGAGATTGCAGAGCCTTTGGCTTTGATCTTTATGTCGTCACTGTCGACAGGAATACTGCCAGAAGACTGGAGGATAGCAAATGTTGTCCCCTTGTTCAAGAAGGGGAGTAGAGACAACCCTGGTAATTATAGACCAGTGAGCCTTACTTCGGTTGTGGGTAAAGTGTTGGAAAGGATTATAAGAGAGAGGATTTATAATCATCTAGAAAGGAATAATTTGATTAGGGATAGTCAACACGGTTTTGTGAAGGGTAGGTCGTGCCTCACAAACCTTATTGAGTTCTTTGAGAAGGTGACTAAACAGGTGAATGAGGGTAAAGCGGTTGATGTGGTGTATATGGATTTCAGTAAAGCGTTTGATAAGGTTCCCCATGGTAGGCTATTGCAGAAAATTCGGAGGCATGGGATTGAGGGTGATTTAGCAGTTTGGATCAGAAATTGGCTAGCTGTAAGAAGACAGTGGGTGGTAGTTGATGGGAAATGTTCATCCTGGAGTTCAGTTATTAGTGGTGTACCGCAAGGATCTGTTTTGGGGCCACTGCTGTTTGTCATTTTTATAAATGACCTGGATGAGGGCATAGAAGGATGGGTTAGTAAATTTGCGGATGACACTAAAGTCAGTGGAGTTGTGGATAGTACGGAAGGATGTTGCAAGTTACAGAGGGAGATAGATAAGCTGCAGAGCTGGGCTGAGAGGTGGCAAATGGAGTTTAATGCGGAAAAGTGTGAGGTGATTCACTTTGGAAGGATTAACAGGAACACAGAGTACTGGGCTAATGGTAAGATTCTTGGTAGTGTGGACGAGCAGAGAGATCTCGGTGTCCAGGTGCATAGATCCTTGAAAGTTGCCACCCAGGTTGATAGGGTTGTTAAGAAGGCGTACAGTGTGTTAGGTTTTATTGGTAGAGGGATTGAGTTTCGGAGCCGTGAGGTCATGTTGCAGCTGTACAAAACTCTGGTGCGGCCGCATGTGGAGTATTGCGTGCGGTTCTGGTCACCGCATTATAAGAAGGATGTGGAAGCATTGGAAAGGGTGCAGAGGAGATTTACCAGGATGTTGCCTGGCATGGAGGGAAGGTCTTATGAGGAAAGGCTGAGGGACTTGAGGCTGTTTTCGTTAGAGAGAAGAAGGTTTAAGAGGTGACTTCATAGAGACATACAAGATGATCAGAGGATTAGATAGGGTGGACTGTGAGAGCCTTTTTCCTCGGATGGTGATGGCTAGCACGAGGGGACATAGCTTTAAGTTGAGGGGTGATAGATATCGGACAGATGTCAGAGGTAGATTCTTTACTCAGAGTAGTAAGGGCATGGAATGCCTTGCCTGCAGCAGTTGTAGACTCGCCAACTTTAAGGGCATTTAAATGGTCATTGGATAAACATATGGATGATAATGGAATAGTGTCGGTTAGATGGGCTTCAGATTGGTTTCACAGGTCGGCACAACATCAAGGGCCGAAGCTGTAATGTTTTATGTTCCATGTTCTGTCAGACAGAGTGTTTGGAAAAGGCTGGCAATCAAACACTGGAAAAATGAATGAAAATATGAAGAGGGAGGGTTAATGCAGGACTGAAGGTGCTATATCTAAATGCACGCAGTGTAAGGAATAAGGTAAATGAGCTTGTGGCGCAGATCGAAACTGGCAGGTATGACATGGTGGGCATCACGGAGATGTGGCTGCATGGGGATCAGGATTGGGAACTGAATATCCAAGGATATAGAGCCTATCGAAAAGATAGGCAGGTGGGCCGAGGGGGTGGGGTTGCCTTATTGGTGAGAAATGAAATAAAACCAATAGGAAGAAACAAGTTAGGTCAGATGGTGTAGAATCTGTGGGTGTAGAACTGAGGAACTGCAAAAGGTAAAAAAAAAAACATATTTGGGGTTGTGTACAGGCCTCCAAACAGTAGTCAGGAGCTGGGGCACAAGATACAACAGGAGATAGAAAAGGTGTGTAAGAAAGGCAAAGTCACAGCGATCATGGGGGATTTCAATATGCAGGTGGACCGGGAAAATCATGTTGGTAGTGGATTGCAAGCAAAGGGGTTTGTTGAATGTCTACGAGATGGAACAGCTTTTGGAACAGCTCGTGGTGGAGCCCAGAAGGGAACAGGCAATACTGGATTTAGTGTTGTGCAATGAGGCAGACTTGATAAGGGAGCTTAAGGTAAAGGAACCCTTCAGGAGGCAGTGATCATAATATGATTGAATTTACTCTGCAATTTGAGCGGGAGAAGATAGAATCAGAGGCAACGGAATTACAGCTGATTAAAGGTGACTACAGAGGTATAAGGGAGGAGCTGGGCAGAAATGACTGGGAGAAGAGCTGAGAGGAAAGACAGTAGAACAGCAATGGCAGTTTCTGGGAGTAATTCAGGAGATGCAGCAAAAATTCATCCCCAGCAAAAAGAAACATGGTACAAGGAGGATGAGGCAACCTTGGCTGACAAAGGAAGTCTGGGATAGCATAAAAGCAAAAGAGAAAGTTTCTGATGTGGTGAAGGGCAGTGGGAAACCAGGAGGACTGGGAAGCTTACAAAGACCAACAGAGGGCAACAAAAAAAAAAGGAAGAAGAAGATTAAATAGAAGGGTAAGCCAGCCAATAATATAAATGAAGACTGTAAGAGTTTCTTTCGGTATATGAAGGGCAAAAGAGAAGCAAAAATGGACATTGGACCACTGGAAAATGACGGTAGAGAGATAGTAGTGGGGAACAAGGAAATGGAGGAACTGAATAATTACTTCGCGTCAGTCTTCACAGTAGAAGACATGAATAAAATCCCAAAAATTCAAGCGAGTCAGGGGGCACAGCTGAGTATGGTGGCCATCTCCAAGGAAAAGGTGCTGGTAAAACTGATTGGCCTGAAGGTGGACAAATAACCTGGACCAGATGGAATACACGCCAGAGTTCGAAAGGAGATAGCTGAAGAGATAGTGGAAGCGTTAGTGGTGATCTTTCAGGAATTGCTAGAGTCAGGGAGGGTCCCAGACGACTGGAAAATCGCTAACGTGACACCCCTGTTTAAGAAGGGAGTAAGGCAAAAGATGGAAACTTACAGGCTGATTAGCCTAACCTCGGACATGGGTAATATTTTGGAGTCCTTTGTAAAGGATGAGATTTCTGAATACTTGGAAGTGTATAGCAAAACAGGGCAAAGTCAGCATGGTTTCATCAAGGGGAGGTCATGCCTGACAAATCTGCGAGAATTCTTTGAGGAAATAACGAGCAGGGTAGCCCAAGGAGAGCCAATGGATGTTATCTACCTGGACTTCAAGGCGGCCTTTGGTAAGGTTCCACACAGGAAGCTGCTGAGTAAGATAAGGGCCCATGGTGTTAGAGGTAAGGTGCTAGCATGGATAGAAGATTGGCTGTCTGGCAGAAAGCAGAGATTGGGGGTAAAGGGGTCTTTCTCAGGATGACAGCTGGTGACAAGTGGTGTTCCGCAAGGTTCGGTGCTGGGACCACAACTTTTCACTTTGAACATTAATGATCTCGATGAAGGAACTATGGGCATTCTGGCTAAATCTGCAGATGATACAAAGATAGGTGGAGGGACAGGTAGTATTGAGGCGGCGGCGTGGCTTCAGAAGGAGTTGGACAGGTTAGGAGAGTGGGCAAAGAAGTGGCAGATGGAGTACAAGATAACAAGCATGGGGCTGGATGAACACAGCAGGTCAAGCAGCATCATAGGAGCAGGAAAACTTGACGGTTCGGGCCTAAACCCTTCATCAGAAATGGGGGAGGGGAAGAGGGTTCTGAAATAAATAGGGAGAGAGGGGGAGGCGGATAGAGGATGGATAGAGAAGAGGATAGGTGGAGAGTGAGGCAGACAAGTCGAAGAGGCGGGGATGGAGCCAGTAAAGGTGAGTGTAGGTAGGGGGGTAGGGAGGAGATAGGTCAGTCCAGGGAGGACGGACAGGTCAAGGGGGCGGGATGATGTTAGTAGATAGGAGATGGGGGTGGGGCTTGAGGTGGGAGGAGGGGATGGGTGAGAGGAAAAACAGGTTAGGGAGGCGGGGACGAGCTGGGCTGGTTTTGGGATGCGGTTGGGGGAGGGGAGATTTTGAAACTTGTGAAATCCACATTGATACCATTGGGCTGCAGGGTTCCCAGGCTGAATATGATTTGCTGTTCCTGCAGCCTTCGGGTGGCATCACTGTGGCATTGTAGGAGGCCCAGGATGGACATGTCATCTGAGGAATGGGAGGGGGAGTTGAAATGGTTCGCGACTGGGAGGTGCAGTTGTTTGTTGCGAACTGAGCGCAGGTGTTCTGCAAAGCGGTCCCCAAGCCTCCGCTTGGTTTCCCCGATGTAGAGGAAGCCACAACGGGTACAGCGGATGCAGTATTCCACATCAGGCAGATGTTCACCTGCACATCTGCCAATGTGGTATACTGCATCCGCT
>JAHRHZ010000018.1:15731287-15756549 GCA_024137785.1 Ginglymostoma cirratum
CTGACCTATCTCCTCCCTACCCCACTACCTACACTCACCTTTACTGGCTCCATCCCCGCCTCTTCGACTTGTCTGCCTCCTCTCCACCTATCCTCTCCTCTATCCGCCTCCCCCTCTCTCCCTATTTATTTCAGAACCCTCTTCCCCTCCCCCATTTCTGACGAAGGGTTTAGGCCCGAAACGTCAAGTTTTCCTGCTCCTATGATGCTGCTTGACCTGCTGTGTTCATCCAGCCCCATGCTTGTTATCTCGGATTCTCCAGCATCTGCAGTACCTTTTATCGCAGATGGAGTACAATGTGGGAAGGTATGAGGTCATGCACTTTGGTAAGAATAAAAGCGTGGACTATTTTCTAAATGGGGAGAAAATTCAGAAGTCTGAAGTTCAAAGAGACTTGGGAATTCTAGTCCAGGATTCTCTCAAGGTAAACCTGCAGGTTGAGTCAGTCGTCAGGAAGGCAAATGCAATGTTGGCATTTATTTTGAGAGGACTTGAATATAAAAGCAAGGTTGCACGCCTGAAGCTTTATAAGGTTCTGGTCAGGCCACATTTGGAGTATTGTGTGCAGTTTTGGGCCCCATATCTCAGGAAGGATATAGTGGCTCTGGAGCGGGTTCAGAGGAGGTTCATGAGAATGGTCCCAGGAATGGAAAGCTTAATATATGAGAAACGTTTGAGGACTCTGGGACTATACTCATTTGAGTTTAGAAGGGTGAGGGGGGAATCTAATTGAAACTTTCAGAATACTGAATGATCTGGACAAAGTGGATGCTGGGAAGATGCTTCCATTGGTAGGAGAGTCTAGGACCTGAGGGCACAGCCTTAGAGTAAAGGGAAGGTCTTTTAGAACAGAGATAAGGGGAAACTTCTTCAGACAGAGAATGGTGAATCTATGGAATTCACTGCCACAGAAGGCTGTGGAGGCCAGGTCATTGAGTACGTTTAAGACTGAGATAGATAGGTTCTTGATTATCAAGGGGATCAAGGGTTACAGGAGAAAACAGGAGAATGGGGTTGAGGAACTTATCAGCCATGATCGATTGGCGGAGCAGACTCGATGGGCTGAATGGCCTAATTTATGCTCCTGTGTCTGATGGTCTTATGGTCTTAATTGCCCTTGGACAATCAGGAATGGGCAATAAATACTGGCCTAGCCAGAAATGGTCACATCGTTCGAACAGACTAAAAAAAATCACATCAGAGAATATGAACGTAACAACCCATTTGACAAAGTGAACTGATACTTCAGCTGCACTACTCGAGATCACCACAAAAATAAAGATTCAATCCAATTGCTCAGAAATCCCCAGTTTATCTGCCTGATGGATTGAAGTTAACAGCAAACATTGACCAGCTTTCTGTACTTAATATTTATTTGCAACAAATAGAGTTCATGTTATCACAGGCAAGCGAAGATATGAATTATCAACATACAACGCTACTGGCTGAAACTCTAACACCTCCGAAAACACCACATATACATATAGGCACACAAACAAACATGGATGACATGGGCAGCGGAAAAGATACCAGGGAAACAATTACAACAGCACCAGTCCACAGAATGCAATGACGTCCCTTTGGCTTGTTCCATGTCCTTTTGATCTGGGATTTCCTTATTTGCAGATCCTTACAGTTCATGGCTGAAAATACAAGACAGTTGACCCATTGACTGACTGTTCAGTCTTTCAGTCATGGGTTAGAAGGAACAGTTCACAGCAAATGGTAGGATAGATTAGCTACCCTTCAGTTCTCAATTACTTCACTGGAGAGACAGAGAGAGAAAATTGCTATCTCTTGTCTGTTGACCTTCTGCTTCTGTATTATTCACCTGCTCAGAAGTCAGAGAGTTGTTGCCATGCTGATGACACTTGGTCCACACAACTGGTCTTAACTGAAAAGTCAATCAACCATCTCTCTCACTGTGCCAGTACATACATGTACATGCACGCAAACTATGAATTCAACATCATTACCTCCTCACTACACTACCCACAGGGGCACAGGTTTACAGAAAGACATCCAGATGGTCAAAGAAACCCTTCTGAAATGCCAAGGGACAAAGACAAATGCAAACCTTGCCTTATTGTCAATCTGAACCAGAAGTCTCAAGATTGACGAATGCAGATTTTCTGAATGGAAGAGAACATAAATCTGCTCTGCCAAACAACATACATCCTCTAAGTGACCAGGAGTAAGTAAAACAGCAAGTCTGCACTTTCCCTACCCTATGGCTGTAACCCTGCATTTTCCATGGTTAATCCACCTAAACTGCACAACTTTGGACTGCGGGAAGAAATCAGAGCACCTGGAGAAAACCATGCAGACACGAGGTGAGCATGAAAACTTCACACAGACAGTTGTCCGAGGAATTGAACCTGGGTCCCTGATGCCGAGAGGCGGCAGTCCTAACCAATTATTCACCGTGCTTGGGGACACTTTTTAATGCCGGGAAATAAAAATTTACGTACAAGTGTTTCAATAGGCAACATTTTCACAGCTGCGCCCTGATAAGCATACAGAGAACCAGTCTGTCTATGAATCGTATTGGGCCATTTGAGCAGTGCGCTTCTTCTAGGAAAAACAACTTGATTGTCTCAAAGGACTGCCTGAGGTGGAGGAAAAGGGTATTTGAATAGGTGATGACTCTGTTCCACTCCAGAATCCTGAGTGACTAAACAGTCCAATACTGGATTTGAACACCCTACCACAGATGGGCAAGTGAAGTAGGCAAAGACAGGAGCAAGGGATGTTTGGGTTTTTACCGCTTCTTCTACTGTTTGAGTTTGGCCTCTGCCTGGGCCTGCAAACATAAGAACTATGAGCAGAAGTTGGCCATTTGGCAGTTCAATCCTGTTCCTCCATTCAGTAAGATTATGTCTGATCAGTTTGTGTTCCAAATTCCACATTCCCATGTATCCCCAACAGTCTGTGACTTCCTTATCTAGAAAGAATCTATTTGCCTCTGCTTTAAAAATATTCACTGACCCTATCTCCAACATCTTGAGGCAGACGTCCATAACTGAGCAAGCCTTTGACAGAAAACATTTTCCCTCATCTCTATCCTAAAAAGGAAACCACCAATTTTAAAACATTGTCACCAAGTTGTGGACTCATCCACAAAGTAAACATCCTTCTCATGTCCACCTTATCAGTATCATTCAAGACCTTATAAACTTCAATTGACTCAGTACTTGCTCTGTTGAACTCTGCTGAAAATAAACCCAATCTGTGCAATCTCTCTTCATGAAACTACCTGCTCATTTCAAGTGTTAATTGAGTAAACCTCAAGTGAACTGTTTCCAATACATTTACATTGTTCCTTAAACAAGGAGACTAAACTATAAAGTACACCAGATGTAGTCTCACAATGGCCTATATAACTGAGGCATAGTATCCCTACTTTTTTGCTCAATTCCTCTCATAATCAATGCAGCTGTTGTTTTAATGAAGGCAACTAACTTAATTCCTCTAAATATAAAATGTGTATGCACATAGTGCTTCTCAATGGGATTACACTTTTCTGCTTCAAGTTATCTTGTATAATTAACAGAAATAGGTTTGAGCATCTGGACTTGCTGAACTTAAGTGTTTTTCTTTTCTGCCTTCAAAAGAGTAAGAAATCCACTTTGATTCTTTCCAAATAACATACTTCTCCTGCTTCAGGAGATCAAAATTATGTCAAATGCTAAACTGAATGCTTTTTCACTACCATGGAAGAACATCCATTTATACAGTACAACTTTTTCCAGCCATATACCAGTCAAAACTGTTTAATTGTATAATTTATGGAAATATTTTCTTAAACTATAATTTCTACACTAGCCAAGCAAGGACTCCATGCGTATATCAGAACTGATGTCGTTATAAGTACAAATTTATGCAATCTATGTCACATCCAAGACTTCTGTCAAATTTAATAATTGGTTCCACTTAAATTGGTGAGTAACAAGGATCCACATTGTGTCTGTATCCAATATGTAACAAGTATAATTGCACAGGCTGAGATTACAATTATTACTGTTTCTGTACTTTTTCTGCTGTCCTGGGAGAAAGGCTGATTAAACCCCAATATAAATATACAAGAATAACTGGAAAAATACTTTCTTCCAGACCAAGCTGAATCAGTTCTTTTCCTTTCATCTATGGTATCCATTTTTTTTTGTAGGTAACAAAAAAACTAAGAAAATTGTGAGAAAAGTTTTTTTCTGAAGTGTCTCGACCCGAAACGTCAGCTTTCCTGCTCCTCTGATACTGCTTGGCCTGCTGTGTTCAGCCACCTCCACACCTTGTTATCTAAGAAAATTGTGAATTGCATTTCATCATCTTTACAAAGCTGCCCTGTCCAACAATAAATATAATTTGTTAAATCTCTCCTATAGTTAGTGGTGTGCTCCCATACCTCTGGGCCACAGATTCAAGTTCAAGTCCCACGGGCCACAGAGATGTGTCAAAACATATCCAAAAAGGTTGGTCAAAATAACTATCACTGAATTGCTCCACTGTCAGGGCACAATTGTGCACAGTGGTGGATTGTGCAAAATGCAGAGGTTCATGTTTTGGTCTCCAAAATTATTTTAAAAAAGATAAAGCTTAAGAGAAACTATAGAGTGATTTACCAACATAATATGAAGAATTCATAAGTTGCAAATACCAGGAAAGATTAAAATGGGCTGGGTTGTTTTCTCGAGAAATGAAGGCTGCAGGATGATCTGACAAGATTTGAAAGGATGGATATCGGAAAAATTCTAATTTTCTCTGTAAGTAAAAGAGTATGAGATGCCATAAATAAAGTCGTCTTTAATAAATGCAAGAGGGAATTAAGGAGAAAATTCCTTATCAAAAAAGATGTTTGGAATCTGGGACTTAGCTCCACAGGTAAGAGTCAAGGCTAAGAACATAGATATATTCAAGTGGATAAGTGCAAGGGAAAAAAAGCAGAGAAGAATCTATTGACAGAAAGGAGTATGGGAGGCTTGTATGAAATGTAGAGACAAGCATGGACCTGTGAAGCTGAATGGCTATTCCTACACTGTAAATACTTTATAAGATCTGTCCTGGAACAGTGCATTACAAAATGAAAAGCAAAGATCCACTAATATCAAGGGTAAATATCTGAGTTGTATTAAATAAATTCAATCATATATGTCTCTCTCCCTCTGCCTGCAAATAACTAGCTAATTTTTGTTGGATTGTACACAGCACCACTTAAAATATTGATTTGAAACCTACAAAATACTTAAAAAGAATAGACAGGGTAGATGTAAGTAAGATGTTTCATCCTGTTTGGGGAGTTTCAGGAGGGCATAATTTAAAAATAAGGGGGACGCCATTTTGGACCAAGATTAAGAGAACTTTTTTTTAAAAAAGTTCAAAGGGTTGTGAAACATTGGAACCTTCCAATGATCCTAGAGGACTGTGGAAGTTCAGTATTTAAGAATGTTCAAAGTACAGATTGATAGATTTCTGATTATAAATTGCATAAAGGATTATCAGTATTAAATGGTGGAACAAGCTCAACAGGCTGAATCGCCTACTCTTGTTCTAATGAAGTGTTTAGCAAAATCTACTACTGTATGGCACAGGGCTGACAGTGAAGTGCAGAAATTTTGCCAAGATTGAACAATTAAGTATAGTGGTACAGCAGGATGTCAGATATTGCCAGACCTGGTGTGTTTCTCCAGCACTTTGTCTCATCACACAGCATGGATAGTCCTGTGCTTAATACTTGTTCACTGCCAGCTGAAATTCTTGGTGGCTGCAGTAGATTGATTCTACCATAATACATAGGTTTTCTTAAACTTTTAAAGGGAAAACTAAAAGCAACATTTCTCTTACATGCCATGGAATTTTGGCAAAAGGGATTGGAAGGGGTTCAAAGCAAGGTAAAAAGTTTTGATAATCTCTAAGTATGTACATACAGTTAGATGTGAACACGTGTACCGTTCTGAATATGATTAAATAATAAAGTCAAGTGTACTAACTTGGAATGTAGAGTAGAATGAACACTACTTTATTCAGAAACATACCTGTAAAAATAGTATAAAGGCTTCATTTTATACAAAACTGGAGAATTGCACACCATTTTTGATGCATTACTTCCCATACATGCATGAACAAATGCTTAGATAGAGAAATCTAAGACTCATTTAGTCTTTGAGGATTAAGAATTTTCCCTTTCAGGGCGGATGTACATATAGTCAAAAGCAAAATACTGCAGATATTGGAGATCTGAAACGAAAACAAAATGATGGAGAAATTCAGCATGAGAGAAACAGTCTATTAAATTCCATTTAAGGTCAGAAGACGATAAAGTAATAAAGCAGAAAGCGAGGTGGTACACCTCCAGGTCAGCAAACACTGATTTATATTCTGCTATTAACACCTAGTGTAGATCTGTGTCACTTGCCCTCATGGGAGAGTCTAGGACCAGAAGGCATTGTCTCAGAATAAAGGGGTGCCAGTTTAAGACTGAGATGAGGAAAAATTTCTTCTGAGTTGAGTCTTTGGAACTCCTTGCCATAGAGAACTCTGGGACCACAGCCCTTGTGTATACTGAAGGCTGAGCTAGATGTATTTTTGATCAATGGGAGAATCAAGGGTTACAGGGAAGTGAACGTGAGGAATGGCGGCACAGTGGCTCAGTGGTTAGCACTGCTGCCTCAGCGCCAGAGACCCGGGTTCAAATCCACCCTCGGGCGACTGTCTGTGTGGAGTTTGCACATTCTCCCCGTGTCTGCGTGGGTACTCCGGTTTCCTCCCACAGTCCAAAGATGTGCAAGTTAGGTGGATTGGCTAAGCTAAATTGGCCGTAGTGTTCAGGGATCTGCAGATTAGGTGGGTTACAGGGGGATGGGTCTGGGTGGGATGCGCCAAGGGTTGGTGTAGACTTGTTGGGCCAAAGGACCTGTTTCCACACTGTAGGAATTCTGTGTTTCTATGAAATATCATTCCCCTTGCATTTTGTAATGTTGCAGTGTTGATCTCTAATCTCTCTCATTCTTTAACCTTTCCCTGACATTCCACTCCGTTCCATTTCCCTATCTTTTTCTACTGCACAAAAATCATCACTTTTTCACCCCTCCTCAGTTCTAAAGTCGAGTGTCAACAGAGAAAGGAGCTTGTGGCAATGAGATGACCATCAATAAAGATTACCTTTTGGTGAATATATGATTAATTCAATCATAAAGGACATTATTCCAAAAGATCCATACACATTTCCTGCAACAAAATCTCAATTTACATTCTTACTTCTACACCATCTGCCATTAAACGCATGACTGAAAACGAGGACCATCTCCTTGTACAGGAGAAATCAGTGTTGAAAACTTCTATACATTTTAAGTCGATTAGAGACGAGAGTTTTGGCAAATTCCCTTACTAATTTCTAAGTTGTGCATCAATTGTACATTAACTTGCTGTTGATGTTGTTGAAATCACAACACATTTTTCTCTAAATGGGATGACAGTACCACCATAGTGTTTTCTGGGACACCTGGTTCTGGAACTGCCTGCCCCATAAAGCTACTGTTCAATGATACGATTAGCCATTCAAAGATCCATACTGCATCCAACAATAGTTGCTATAACTAGGACTTTCACTTAGACCTCAACATTGAATAGACAGCAAGATAAATAATAATTCTGGAGCTTTAAACACAATTGAAGGCATAAGGCCTTGCATGTTAATAATCAGATGTAACAATCAACCTCTGTGAAAAAGTAGGAATGTACATCAGGGCTTGGCAACATCACTCCTTAAAGATACCACCAAGTTGTCTTAAGACACCTGTTACAAACTTCAGTAGCTACCATGTATGACTTAATTGGCAGTAAAAATTAGCTCAGTTGGGGTTTTCATCCTTATGCAGGCAAGCTGTAAAATGTCAATGCATCTAGGCAGGAAATATCACCATGATCCTCTTTCTTTCCATCATCCTCCACCCTCACCCTAAATGCAGTTCAGTTACATCTGATTATTTAGAACAGTGGAAGAACTTTGTGCTTCATGTGTTGCTTCTACCCCTTGGTTTATTTCATAGCTCTTCCGAATATCCAGTTAAGAAGCATCAATTCTTCAACTCCAATCCACGTGACTAGGAGTTGGCTAGACTGCACAGCTTGCTAATTTCAGTCATGAAACTCGTAAAACTAACAGCAGCATATGGCCCAAATACTCAGTCAGATAGGGAACAACGTACTCTCACTCTCACGAATAACTGCAGTTTTGTTGCGATGACAGGTCAGAACCGCAAAGCACTATGGGCATTTTTTAACTCTAATTCCAAAATGTATTTTTTAAGAGAGGATCGCTAGAGAGACCATAAGTGCAGTTTGCAAAAAAATGGACTGCGTCCTTTGAACACAGGATACAACGTTTAAAAGATATCAAAGGAATTTCAAACAAACTGGACCGTAATCTCCTGTGACTACAGAGATAATAAGGAGCTGACAAAACCCCGTTCAACTGAAATCCACCCCTTTTGGATTATGTCCCAAACTACACGCATATTTCTTTTCTGAAGAAGGGTCTAGGCCCGAAACGTCAGCTTTCCTGCTCGGCCTGCTGTGTTCATCCAGCTCTACACCTTGTTATCTCTACACGCATATTTGATGTTTTCACTTTGAAGAATGCAAAGGACAGAGATTAAAAAGACAGTTACTGCATTGCGAGTTAGTGGGATTGAATGCTCTTGCATGTACTCGGCTAAGGTTTGTATTAGCAAGAAGGTCACAGTTAAAGAACTTTCCCTAGTTGCCAGTGTTGCAAGTAAAGACCCTCTGTAACGCTGCTAAAAATCAGTTAAAAAGGAAACAGGATAACAAAGCACTCTCCTGTATCCTGATTGCTAGAATTCAACCAAGGTGAAAGGTATCAAAACTACAGAATCTTAACCATTATGCAAAACTAAGAGTCATGAAGTTGACTGCTCACCTACGAATGTCAACACTACCGGTACCCTCTATTGCAATGGCTGCAATATTCAAAAACCCACTCTTCACGATCAATCCAAAGACTGATCAACATATCAGTGTTTTTAAATTTTTATCTTTTTGGACTCTCATTTCTAGTCTATATGCATGTGTGTTGTATTACTGATTCTTCTCATATTTAGTATTTAATAAGCTCACTGTTTGTTAATTCAAGAAAGCCTGGGACATTGACTCCTTTTAAAACACAAGATCATTTGGGTTCGGGAGAAAGACACCCACAAGAGAAAGGAACCTTTCCAAATTAACTTCGTTATGACGAACTGAGGGGTAGGTGAATAAAAAGGGAGCTGGTTCATCACTCATCACCCAGGAGCTCAACATGTTGGAGAATTCCATCTGGAACTGTAATGAATTATGGATCCTCATCTGGGGTCTGGTCATGACAAGTTTGGCAGGTGCATGGATAAAAACAGGAATTCAAAATGACAAAAGGAAGTAAACAAAAACATTTTCATTTAACTTTCTTAAAACAATTTACAGCAAAAATACAGGTCATGACTACTTTAAACTCTGAACAACATTAATAACCATTTGCTTATAGGGAACTTGGATTAAATGCATACAAAATAGATCACTACAGACAAACATACCATCTAGTTAAATGAATGACTGGAAAATGTAAGGGTTTCCAAGTTATGCTAATATTTTGGTACTACATTTACAAAGTTGACTTTGGGCAGATTTTTCTCAACATCGGCCTCGATTGCTGAAATTCAGAGGAAGTATATTAGCCGCTTGCATACAATATTGTTAGAATGAGAAGATCATAAAGCTATATTTTCTTTCCAATAAAAGAATGGTTTCCAAAAGTGTTCCAGCAAGTCAACCTGACTTCATAGAGTCAAGCAGCATCGAAGAGGCCTTTCAACCCATCGATTTCTTTTAATATTCCAATCTCAAATACTGACCACATCAGTGAAGTGCCTATTACTGGGTTTTGCAATTTATTCTGCACATAGATATTCACTCTGGAAACTATTTCTTAAACAGCCATTATTGCTAAAATCAGTCAAGTTAGAGGCAAAGTCAACCCAATCTCACTAATCAATGGGGGTTTAATTAACAAAAATAATTCTAAACATGTGTTATGGACAAGACCAAACTCCTCAAAATATTAAGACGACAGCCTAGACCCTAACTTTTTTATTTGAAGTTAAGTTTAAGGCATTGCATTCCAGATGCAATTTAATTTGTCAAACTACTCAACTTTAAAGTAAAACACTTTACTTTTGCACTACAGTCAAAATACAGACAAAATATAAACAAAAGAATTGGCTTAACTGTAACTCTATTGAAATGTTTGACAAAATAACATATATATGTTTACTGCTAATTAACTGTTCCAATGTAGTAACGTCCCATGATAACATCTTGGCAAAGGCAAATTCAGTAAAATAGACGGCCTCACATGCAATTCTAGCAGCAGGAAGAGAACACAAGCTTTTAGCTGTAACAGAGATAAGAATAAGAGTTTCCACATCCAGCTTTACGACTCCCGCAACAGCTGAAGGCTAAAACTAAAAATCCTGGTTCTGTGGGAGATTGACCCCACCCATTTAAGGTGCTTCTATTGTTCCAATTTTTAAAAAGCCAAGGCCTTACAAAAGCTGTTTACTTTATTGGCTTTAAGCAGACTGCTTTACACCTCTGTTGCAACCTTTCTTCACAAAAAAAGGACAAAATATACCTCTTAAAACCATAATACCAACACACATGACATTTAAAACAAAAGCAATTCAGCTTACTTTGATTAACCTCTAAGCAAACTCAATCACTCCCAACAGTATTTGGCATTGCTTACAGAATCAATACCCACTACAAAAAAAAACTATTCATTTAACCTGAAAAGAAGAATGTGAATACCAGAAAACATTACCTTTGTACAACAGAGAAAACATCATAAAGTGTCTCCTAACAGCAAAGATATTGTTAAGATGGAACCCTTGTCTCACGAAAATAACAAGACAAAAGGATAACTTGAAAGTGTTACACAAATCCTATGTGTAATTATGAAGCAAACGGCAACTTTAAGTGCAAAGTTCACAACTGCGGCAAATGAAACTAGTTAGTGTGACTACCTACCAGAAAGAACGACCTCAATCAAGTCCCCTTCATGAATTTCTTCTGCTGATACCAGCCTCTGTAGGATGTTTTCAGAACTGAGGTCATGGCGAAAGAGTAAGATCTTGTCATACATTCCAAAAAAGCCACATTCTGGGAACTAAAATAGAAACAGATTAGATATTTACAGATGCCAAATTTTCCTAATCTGATAAACAAGTTACCTTCAGTGTGACTCAACAACACTGATTTTCTCGAAAACGTTTAGACATGATGAATGGCCTTGTTTTTATTGCTGTCACAACAAACATCCAAAAACTGTTTCCTTCTAATTAAAAGTGTATATAATAATATGGTTAGATTTATAAGTACATTTATATGTTAATAAATACTGGTATTATAGTATATTGACATATACATTGAGATTTTGGACATGTTTCGCTGAAGCACTTCCGTTTGCCAATTGACGTGAAATTGCAATCGAATTCTTAGTGATTGCATATAAAACCGTCCCCATTTTGCATCGGCAATCTCAGAGAAGCAGGGGATAATTTTGCAGAAAAAAAATCCTACTTGTGTCGACTTATGCCTCAAATGCTCATTATTTACAATTAGGTAATTTCCTTAAACAAATATTTTTTCCTCTAGTTACATACAGCTACCAAGCGAAAATAAAGAACAGTAATGAATCCTCAAATCCTACAGCATAGCTCAAATTGGGGCACCCAGAAAACCGAAAGGTGCCACTAAAATGCATGTCACACTCAAGAACCTCTCAAATATTTTAGATATTTAATGTTACATATCATTTGCTGACAGAACAAGCATTTATATAACACAGTTATTACAGTAGGTATTCCAAGATATCTCAGAGGAGAGATGAACAATAATCAACATGCCAATTAAGAGATATGACCAAAGTAAAAACTGTTTGGAGGTGCAGCAAACTTCTGAAGTTGGAAAGCATCAGATGAATTTACAGAGTGTGTTCTAATACATGGGCTAGACGACAGAAAAGGTCTTCTACTAATGATGAGGTGGAAATAAACACCTGATTAGAGTTTAATACGACATTTGAACTAGGGTACAGAGTCATAGGGAACAGTATGAAGTCATGTAAAATTTATAAATGAGGATAAATATTTCAAACTCACGAACTTGGAGGTGGAACTTTGAGAGAGAAAGGACTATAAGACGTAGGAGCAGAAGTAGGCAACTCAGCCCATCAAGTCTGCTCTGTCCTTCAATGAGATCATGGCTGATTTGACAACCCTGAAATCTAATTTCTGCTTTTTCCCCATAATCCTTGGTTCCCTTATTTTTTAAGCATCTAGCCATCTCAGCCCTGAATATACTTAACACCCCGGCCTTACAGCCATCTGCAGTAAGTATTCCATAGATTCATTACACTCAGAAACAAAAAATCCTCCCCAACTCTGTCTTAACAAGCAACCCTTTACTCTGGGATTATGCTTGCTGGTCCTTGTCTTTCCAACAAGGAGAAACAACCTCTCTGCAGATATGCTGACAAGCCCTGTAAGAATCTTGCGTGGTTCAATAAGGTCACCGCTCATTCTTATAAGTTCCAATGAGTACAAGCCTATCCTAGTTAACCTCTCCACTTTAGATGGGCTCTCCATATCCAGACATCAGCCTAGTGAACCTTCCCAGGACTGTCTCCAATGTCAGTATATCGTTCCTTAGGCATGGGGCCCAAAACTATTCAGTTTTCCAGCCTTGGTCTGACTACTGCTTTGTATCATTTTACCAAAACCGCCCTACCTTTAGAACATAAGAACATAAGAACATAAGAACTAGGAGCAGGAGTAGGCCGTCTGGCCCTTCGAGCCTGCTCCGCCATTCAATAAGATCATGGCTGATCTTTTTGTGGACTCAGATCCACTTACCCATGCTCTCACCGTATCCCTTAATTCCTTTATTGTTCAAAAAAATATCGACCTTAGCTTTAAAAACGTTTACTGAAGTAGCGTCAACTACCTTACTCGGCAAGGAATTCCATAGATTAACAACCCTCTTGGTGAAGAAGTTCCTTCTCAATTCAGTCCTAACTCCGCTCCCTCTAATCTTGAGGCTATGCCCTCTTGTCCTAGCTTCACCTGCCAGTGGAAACATCGTCTCTGCCTCTATCTTATCTATTCCCTTCATAATTTTATATGTTTCTATAAGATCCCCCGTCAACTTTCTGAATTCCAATGAATATAATCCCAATCTACTCAGTCTCTCCTCATAAGCCAACCCCCTCAACTCTGGAATCAACCTAGTTAACCTACTCTGCACCCACTCCAGTGCCAGTATATCCTTTTTCAAGTAAGGAGACCAAAACTGCACACAGTACTCCAGGTGTGGCCTCACCAGCACCTTGTACAGCTGCAACATAACCTCTCTGCTTTTAAACTCAATCCCTTTAGCAATGAAGGACAAAATTCCATTTGCCTTCCTAATTACTTGTTGTACCTGCAGACCAGCCTTCTGTGATTCATGCACAAGGACACCCAGGTCCCTCTGCATAGCAGCATGCTGCAACTTTTTACCATTCAAGTAATAATCCTTTTTACTATTACTCCTACCAAAATGTATGACTTCACATTTACTTACATTGTATTCCATCTGCCAGGCCTTTGCCCACTCACTCAATGTATCTCTGTTCCTCTGTAAGGTTTCACAGTCCTCTGCACACTTTGCTCTGCCACTCATCTTAGTGTCATCTGCAAACTTTGACACCCTACATGTGGTCCCCAACTCCAAATCATCTATATAA
Organism: Ginglymostoma cirratum; assembly: GCA_024137785.1. NCBI lineage: Eukaryota > Metazoa > Chordata > Chondrichthyes > Orectolobiformes > Ginglymostomatidae > Ginglymostoma > Ginglymostoma cirratum. The sequence continues at coordinate 15,745,122 of JAHRHZ010000018.1, forward strand.
ATTGTAAATAATTGCAGTCCCAACACCGATCCCTGAGGCACACCACTAGTCACTGACTGCCAGCCAGAATAGCACTCATTTATCCCCACTCTTTGCTTCCTGTTAGTCAACCCAATCCTCTATCCATCCTAATACTCTACCCCTAACGCCATGCATCCTTATCTTATGCAGCAGCCTCTTGTGCAGCACCTTGTCAAAGGCCTTTTGGAAATCCAGGTACACCACATCCACTGGGTCTCCATTGTCCACCTTGCTCATAATGTCTTCATAGAATTCCAAAAGATTTGTCAAGCATGACCTGCCCTTCATGAACCCATGCTGTGCCTGCCCAACTGGACAATTTCTATTGAGATGCCTTGCTATTTCTTCCTTGATAATAGACTCCAGCATCTTCCCCACTACAGAGGTTAAGCTAACCGGTCTATAATTCCCCATCTTTTGTCTACCTCCTTTTTTAAACAGTGGCGTCACATTTGCTGTTTTCCAATCTGCTGGGACTGCCCCAGAGTCCAGCGAATTTTGGAAAATTACCGCCAGTGCGCCTGCTATTTCTCCTGCCATCTCTTTTAGTACCCTGGGATGCATTCCATCAGGGCCAGGAGACTTATCAATCCTTAGCTCCATTAGCTTGCCCAGCACTACCTCTTCCGTAATAATGATTGTAATGATTTTTCACTCATTTCACTTTGGAATGAAGGCCAACATTCCAGCGCCCTTCCCTTATTACCCACTGAACGTTCCTGCTAGCTTTTTGTAATTTACGAATGAGGACTTCTAAATCCCTCGTGCTGTAACTTTCTGTTAGAACATAGAACAGCACAGCACAGTACAGTACAGGCCCTTCAGCCCACGATGTTATGCTGATCTATTATCCTACCGTAAGATCAAACTACCCTGCATACCCTACATTTTATTATCATCCATGTGCCTATCCAACAGTTGCTTAAATGTCCCTAATGTATCTGACTCCACTACCACCACCGGCAGTGCATTCCATGCACCCACCACTCTCCGTGTAAAGAACCTACCTCTGAGATCTCCCCTATACCTTCCTCCAATCACCTTAAAATTATGCCCCCTCGTAATAGTTATTTCCACTCTGGGGAAAAGTCTCTGGCTATCCACTTTATGTTCTTCCTGTCAAAATACAGACAGTCATTTCCCACATGAGATTCCATTTACCAAGTTTTTGCCTACTCATTTAAGCTGTCTATATCCCTCTGTAGTATCTTTGTGTCATCGTCATCACTTGCCTTCCCACCTAATTTTGTGTCATCTGCAAATGCAGCTATAGTACTTTCACTTTCCTCATCCAAATCATTAATAATCAGTGTAAAATAATTGTGGTCCAGCAATGATCCCTGTGGCACTCCGCTTGTTACAAGTTGACATCCTGAAATGCCCCCAATCCCAACTCTCTATTAGTTAGCCAATTTTCTATTTTTTATTGCATCTTTATGTATCATGTATTGCATCCCCCAAGACTGTAACATTTTCCCAATAACGGATTATGCCAACTGGCCCAGAGTTACCTGCTTTCTTGACTCCTTCCTTTCTTTAAAGTAAAGGTGTAAACATGGTTTTCCAATCCTCTGGAATTTTTCCAAAACCTAAGGATTCTTGGAAGTTTACTACCAGTGCATCCACGATCTGTGTAGCTGCTTCCTTTAATATCCTTGTATGCATCGCATCAGGTCCAGGGGAATATTCAGCCTTTAACTCCATTGGCTTCGCTAACATTTTTTTTGTTCATGGTATTAATTATTTTTACTTACTGAAAGCAAGACTTATGATATACTATGCCAATAAAAGCTCATATTACTTGAAGCTGAAGTGCTGTATATATAGATCTAGGAAGTGAATGCAGCAGAATTAGGAGGTTCAATAGAGAAAGCAAAGCAGAGACTGGCATTGTTAGAAAGATGACAATAAGAATTCTAAGGGCTGTACAGAACAGTGGGCCTGATTTAATGGTTCTCACTTCTCAATGTGCTTGCTGGCATATCCAGATAAGGAGCTCAATATTGTCAGACATCAATTATGAGTAAAATAACCCCAAATAACACTGTTTACTAATGTACTAATTTAGATCACTGTCTCTCTTGCACATCAGTTTCCGATGAAGTTCCAATAAATAGCTGATTTGATTTTGTCTTAGTCTACCATCAACAAGTCAAAAAGTTATATTTATTTACTCCATACTCAATTTTACTGTTGTGCCATACTTGTTCTATATGCATCAAACTACTGGAACTGATTAAAACGTGTGGAAGCATTAAATTTGGCAACAACACATGGGGTTTCACTCCAGCACGGACAGAGACTGTATGTGGCACAGTACAGAGTTGTGACTACTTCAGTGCCAATGTTTAAATTGCATGTGGAATAAATTATAAAGCTTTTAGGAATTGCTGCATCACATCCAAAAACACAAACCCTAAATTGATTGCTTTCATAGAATCACAGAATCCCTGCAGTGCAGCTAGAGGCCATTCAGTCCATGAAGTCTACACTGACCCTCCGAAAGGCATCCCACCCAAACCCATATCCTCACCTCCATCATATCCCCGTTACCTTGTATTTACCTTAGCTAACCCACCTACGATGTTTATCCCTGGACAATTTGGCATGGCCGATCCACCTAAGTTGCACACCTTTGGACTGTGGGAGGAAACTGGAGAACCAGTAGAAATCCATGCAGACATGAGGAGAATGTACAAACTCCATACAATCTCCAAAAGCTGGAATCACTGTACTGTGAGGCAGCAGTGCTAACCGCTGTGTCACTGTACCACCCCAGGACATATTATAAATCAAGATCTTTTCAATGTACATTTTTTGTGATTTTTTTTAAGTGATATGTAATTTGAATTGATTAATAAATCTTTGAAATTAAAAACGATTCAGAGGTTGCCCTATACCACCTATCAAATACAAATGAATCCCAGATGCCATGTTAATGGTGGATGCAAACCTACACGCAAAACTTTGTTGGGAGACTTGAATGCAAAAAAAAGTGGTGTAATTTGTTGGTTTGATAATCCATTATTAAATATAAACAATCAGGAGCCTTATTTTAAATAACCGTTCATTTGATTTAATGCAAATCTACTGGAAGTTCCTAACATCCATTTATAATCAACAACAGTAACATGTGAGGCACCAAGAGTTGAAGGTTGTTATATTTTATTCAGAAATGGGGGAAATTCAGAATCCAAATTTTTAAAAATTCAGTCATAGGATGTGAGCTTCACTGGTTGAGTCAGCATTTACTTTTCAACCATATCTGCCTTTGTGGTGGTGGTGGTGGTGAGCTGTCTTCTTGATCATCGCAGTGCATTCAGTGTAGGTACACTGAAGATTCTGTTGCAGAGGGAATGCCAGCATTTTGACTCAGCAAGACTGAGGGAACGATTAGGTACTATCCCATTAGGGTGGTGAGCGTTTGGAGATGCGCTTGCAAATGGTGGTGTTCCCGTGTATCAGCCGTCTTTGTTCCTCTAGACGATAACGGTTGTGGGTTCAGAAGGTGCTGTTTAAGTGGTGCATCTGGATAAATTGTATACACTGCTGTTACAATGCATTCATGGTGAAGGGAATGAATGTTTATGGGTGTGGTGCCAATCAAGCAGGCTGCTTTGATGTGGATGGTGTCAAGCTTCTTCAGCTACACTCATCCAGACAAACACTGGAGTATTCCATCACATCACTGACCTCTGTCTTGAAGATGGTGGACAGGATTATAGGGGGGAGTCAGGAAGTGAGTTACTTCTTGTACCCCCTGCTCTTCTAGCCACAGCATTTATATGGTTAAACAAATTCAGTTTCTGGTCAAGGGTAACCCTCAAGATGTTGATTGTGATAGATTCAAGTATGGTAAGGCCATTGAATGGCTTGATTTTGCTGATGATAGACTCTTCCTTGGATTATAATAGTTGAAGAGTACTTCAGCATAACAACCAATTCCTTTCCACCATCAGCACTGTCAAGGTCATCCTCTCATGTCAGAGGAAGGCAATGGCCTAGCTGTATTATCACTGGACTGTTAATCTAGAGACCCAAATAACGTTCTGGGACCTGGGTTTGCATCCCGCCACGGCAGATGGTGGAATTTGAATTCAATAAATATCTGGAATTAACAGTCTAATGATGACTGTGAATCCATCGTCGACTGTTGGAAAACCCATCCGGTTCACTCATGTCCTTTAGGGAAGAAAACTGCCATCCTTACCTGGTCTGGCCTACATGTGACTCCACACCCACAGCAATGTGGTTGCCCCTTGGGCAATTAGGGATGGGCAATAAATGCTGCCTAGCCAGCGACAGCCTCATTCCATAAACGAATAAAAGAAGTGAAACCTGAACTCATCTGTTAAATTATACTGGCAGTAACTCCCATTCACCTTTCAAAACTAAGGCTCTAGTTTCTATATGTGCTGAATCCCCAAGGTCAGTCTTCATTCGTTTCCTAAAGAGAAGTCTTGATTCACACTGACCTAAGCCCCTTAGAAATTTCTACAGTTAACTGATTTTCTTTCTGGTAACTCCTGATTATAAGTCCCAGTTCTACATACTTTTTCCTAACTTCTCTGGAAAACTGAGGATAAAATGATAATATGGAAAATGAGAGCATGGACAATGTAAGGATTAAATTCACACAATAACTCGCCCGAATGTTGTACAAATAAATTTCAAATGTGACCAAAAGAAAACAAACATCCGGTAGTTAAAAAATTTCAAAACACACGAAGAAGCCCAGTTTTTCCAGGATATGACCAGCACAAATACAAAGTCACTTCCTATTCTGCAGGAGTACTAGGACTTCCCTGCTTATCACTGCAAAATAGAATTAGACAAACAATTCTGACCTTATAAGGGTCAAATGATCTGCAGCCATTGCCATAGCAGCTTTCCAAACATTATCCCTTTTAAAAACAATTGATCATTTGTAATACAGTGTCTGCTACAGGAAGACCCTCATCGTACATCCCTACATGTATACACCACATTTGTCCTGACATGGGACATAACTACATACGCGCAAAACTGTTTTAAGATTTCTTGCAGAAGTGATACAGTTGACTCACTAACTAGAAAGCTTTTTTTTTTTTTTAACTAAAATGGGTGTGGTGGTTACTCTGGCTTACAAAGGAATCAAAACAGACTGATGTACATCCTTACTTAAGAAAGGACATAACTGCATTAGAAGCAGCTCAGAGAAGGTTCACACAACTCATGCCTGGATTAAGGGCATATTTTATGAAGAATGATCAAAAAGGTTGGCGTTATACCCATTAGAATTTATAGGAACGAAAGGCAATCTTACAGCAGCGTATTAGATTCGAAGGGAACTTCGTAGGGTGGATTCTGAAAGAATGTTTTCCCTTGTTATGCAGTCTAAAACTAGGGGACACATTTTAAAAATTGGAGTTTCCATTTAAGACCATAGGGAAGAAATTGTTATTTTTCTCTAGAGTCATTAGCGTATGAAATACGCTTTGATGAACAGCAGTGGAGGCGGGGTTACTGAATATATTTAAAGGCTTTTTGTTTGATTTAACATATTTTTCGAATCAAACTTTCAGAGATGTTATTACACACCTCTGGAACAGGTGTTACTTGAACCTGAGCCTCCTGTGCCACAAGAGGGCTATTAGTTTTTTGATTAAGGGAATTGACAGATATGGGGAGGGAGTAGGAATGTGGACTTGAGGTCATAAAACAAATCAGCTATGAAATTATCAAATGGTAGGGCAGACCTGGGGAGCCAAATAGTTTGCTCCTCATCTTGTATTTTCTTGTGTGTTCATGTTACATTTTAAAATGTGTAGTAAAGTTACTACAATGAGATTTAGTTGCACATGGCAGGGAAATTACTATAACCTATCACTCGCGGATAGGATAAATGAGCATTTTAAATATAAGCTGATCTAACGGATTAGTATTTGGGAAAGGCAGATCACATCTAACTAATCCAATTGAATATTTTGAGAAGATCACAACAAAAACCCTGAAGTTATACTGCAACTTTAATACAGTAAAACATCCAAGGTGCTTTACTATAATCAAACAAAGACAGATCTAAAGACTGGGCTAAAGGAGGATGACAACTAATAGCTTGGCCAAAGTGGTTGGTTTTAATGACTAACTTAACTGACACTTTAGGAACACAATGCAAAAATGACTTTAAGACATGAACATCAATGATAGGGAGAAGGAATTAGGGGTATCCAGAAGACTAGTGAAATGTCAGGTCTTTAGAGGATTGCAGATATGGAAGAGGTAAGACAGATAGGCAAGTAGATATAGATAACACAGTGTGGAGCTGGAGGAGCACAGCAGGCCAGGCAGCATCAGAGAAGCAGTAAAGTTGATGTTTCGGGTCGGGGCCCTTCTCGGGTCCCAGCCCGAAACGTCAATTTTCCTGCTCCTCTGATGCTGCCCGGCCTGCTGTGCTCCTCCAGTTCCACACTGTGTTATCTCTGGCTCCAGCATCAGCAGTTCTTACTATCGCTGGGCAGGTAGATAGATCAGCCACAGGCGGTGGAACAGGCTTAAGTGACTGAACTACCTAATCCGGTTCTTCCGGTTTGCTTATCCTGAATAGATACAGTTAAAAACATACTTGTTCAACTTTGATTATTGCTTTATGTCAAAGGTTTCATCAACACAGGTCATATTTCTATGCTCAGAAAAAGGTCTTATTTTTCTGCCTTTATCATTCCTCAGCAGAGTTCCCAGGTTCTCTTTACGCAAATAGCTGTTAGGAAAGCAAGAAAAATCCAAAGTCTTACTAAGAGGCAGAAATTAATTGTCCCACAGGGGTTCCACTACTTGGGAGCCCCAATCACTTCCAATGGGCGGGCTCCAACAGAATTAAGTGCCCTAGGTTGTGTTATGTTTCAGTCAGGCTGCAATATAGCTTTAAGAGACATGCATGTGACCTGAAGGTAAAAAAGATTCCACCTTATCTGCAGGTACTTGAAGCTGGCGCGCTGATAGAAGCACGGTACTGTTGTAATCAAATAGTTTAATATTAGCCCAGACATTGAAGTGGCCATGACAGTATGGATATATCAGGAGTTGCCATAAACATGTGCCGAACCTTTCAGTACAATGGTAGTCCATGCCTAGTTCTTATGTTATGGGAGCTGATATAGCATTGCTACACAAAAGTACATACTAAGCCGGAGGCAATGCTGACACCAAGATAGTAGGTGACACCTCAGGCCAAGAAAGGGCCTTTCTCAGATTTAGGGCCTTGGCAGCAGGAATCCCAGCTGGCAGCACCACATTCCCATCATTTCCAGTAAGAACAGTAGTAGCTCCTGGTAATCACCAAGATATCACAGAACAAGATGAACGAATGTAGAATGTAGAACAGCGGTGAGAGTTTTATGGAGTGCACCCTGCCTTCTATGCTAGATCCCTCAATTGGGTGCAGTGCCTTGACAAAGACGAAAGATGCAACCTTTGTCATGTGACTCTAAAATGACTCGTCAATAAATTGCATTGGGCACAGAGATAATGTGTTGTCTTATGAGGAAAGGTTGGACATTTTGGCATTGTATCTGCTTCAGTTTAGGGCAGCAAGAGGCGACCGGTCAAAATTTACAAGATCCTAATAGATCTTAACAGGTTGGACGTGGAAATGATGTTTCCTTTAAAGGCAGAATTTACAACTCGGGATCGCTGTTTAAAAGTAACGGCAAGGCCATTTAAAACAGAAGTTAGGCGCTTTGTTTTCTCTAAGTGGGTTGAGTGTCTTTGGAGATCTCTTCCACAACAGGTGGTGGAAGCACCTGTTGAATATTTTTAAGGCAGAGATGGATAGCTTCTTGATAAACAAAGAGGTGAAAGATTATCAGGGTAGGCGGGAATGTGGATTTAAGGTTACAGTCAGATCAGCCACGATCTTCTTTAATGGCAGAGCAGGTTCAAAAGGCCAACATTTTCTTCTCCCGCTCTTTATTTGTATACTTGTATTTGATGGGCGGGCCAAACCAACATATTAATAGTTATGACACAGCACAGAGGAAACCTATCATATTGCATTACTGTCTCATTTCTTGTTGAAATTCAGTTCAGTAAAGCACAAAGCTCTCTTACTTTTGGTGGTAAACCTCGGCTTTTAAAATCTATTATTTAGGCCCTTACTTTGCAGGACTGTCACTGCTATAATCAAGTAACTTGAATCCAAAATAGCTTCCAACCTTGATCATCAATGTAAGAACCTACAATGTGGGATTGAATAAAATTTTAACAAACAAAATAGCTGTCACTGGAGTCAAAAATGCTTCCTATGTATTTTTTGGCAAGGTCTTCTTTTGGAACCCAAAAAGAAGACTTTCCATCCTTATGGGCAATCTCTTCTAAAGGAGGAGGAGTTATGTGATTTGAAGAATTCAATTTTTTTTTCAATTCCTCATGCATTTTCTTGAACTAGACTCAACTCTGTACTGTGTGGACGAGCAAAAAAAAAAAAAAAATCCTTTGGGCATCATCCAATGTAGTTCTGAAACTGGATTCTAGGAGGTGTATAATCTTCTATCTCCAAAATTTATTTCTCTTTGGAGTAAAATAGCTAGGCCTCTGCTTTGCAATAGTATCAGGATAACGCAACCAAGATTACATAGATCTGATGTTAGGAGCTTGAAACACAAATCCTACTTTTCACTAAACAGCACCGTGCTTCCAGTAGCACCCAGGAGAAACATAGGGGAAGAATAAAACACATGGCTTTAGCTTGTAAGATCGTTAAAGTACCATTTCCTACTGCATATCTGATCAGACTATATTGTTTCATAAGTCCTTAAAATTATATAATCAATGTGCACTTTCAAAAATGATTTGATGTAGAATTACACAGCAAGTTGCTCAATGCCTCTAAATCATCATCCATTAGAGCCCCACTTTACATGGGTTAACACAGTGACTCAGCAAAATGCCTATTTTAGAAAGATGCAAAGCCACATCCAGTTCTGTAGCAGACACCAGGCTTTACTACTTTATAGGACAGCTATGTGAAGCCTTTACCACAAGAAGCAAATGATAAATTTTGGTATGAGCAGTGCCCCATTAATTAAAGCAAAATATTGCAGAAGCTAGGAATCGAAAACGGAAACAGAGAGTAACTCAGGAGGTCTGGCAGTAAGAAGGAGAGAGAAACAGAGTTAAAGCTTCAAGTCCAATATGTCTCTCCTTTACAATAGAAATTGTACACCTATAGTATATATCTTGAAACACCAACAATGTCAAAGTGCTTACTAAATCAAAAACCTCAAGTCGTGCCCTGAAATCAGTGCTATGCATTAATTTCAAAAGAAACTTAAAAATGAACCATTGACAATCACCCCAAACCACCAAAACCAGTGACTTATAACACACAAGCCTGCACTTTACGTTGTCCTGCATAACATAATTTAGGTGCAAGTCATTTCTTCTTTGGGGTGTGTTATTCCAATTCATGTTACGATTTATGTTTTTACATCATCATTGTGAACATTGTGCGCTGTGATTTCAGAACAATGCTGACATGAAGAAGTTGGCTTGGGACTTTTCCCCTGCTTATAGCCTCATTCCGTAGGCTACAAGTATTCATGATTTGCTAGTCAGGTAATAGAGAGTGGGGAGTGGCTCCCTGTGAAGCCTGGAAGAAATATGCTGTGGAACCTAACTCCAATTTGTAAATTAATCCTTGTGATAAAGTCTGATTTGCTCAATTCTGTTTCATTTAGGAACCCTTTTAAAGAATGTTAAGTTGGGAACCACTATAATTGGGAATGTTGTACATCAAGAAATGAACTCTTTGAATATGACTATGTTTGTTATTACAGATATTTCAAATTTCCATTTTAAAAACAATGTGCCTGGAAAATGGAGAACTCTTGAAGTCTGCAAACAAGCTTTAAAAGTTCAACTTGTGCCAAAACAGTTATTTGAGAAACTTCAGTTATGAGGATAGGTTGAAGAAGTTTAGATTGTTCTCCTGGACAGAAGAAGATTGAGAGGCGATTTGATAGAGGTTTACAAAATCATGAGCAGGCTGTTCAGACTAGACAGAGAGAACCTGTTCTGCGCCCTACCCCCAACTCCCCCCACTTCCACACCATAAAAAAACAACAACAAAACGGCACAGATTTAAAATGACATGCCAAAGAAGCAAGGGTGATGCAAGTAGTTAGAGTATGGAATAATTTTGTAATACGGTCACTATTACAATGTAGAAAATGAGGCAGCTAATATATGCATCACAAGATAGAACCACAGAAATGAAGCGGGCCATTCGGTCATTCTTGTCTATACCAATCCAAAGATACCCAGATGCCCTTTCTAATCCCATCTTCCCATGGGTTAACAGCCCATAGCCCAGCAGCTTGCAGCACTTAAGGTACAGATTCAAGTACTTTTAAAAAGTGTTTAGGGTCTCTGCCTCCATTACCAACTGCGGCAGTGAATTCCAGAAACCCACCATCCTCTGCGTAAAAGCGTTTTTCCTCACATTCCCTCTAATCTTTCTGCCACTTAGCTTGAATCAATGACCCCTGGTTTTTGAACGGTCTGCCAAGGGAAACAGATTCCTCCTGTCTACTCTATTTCTACCCCTCACAATTTCGTATACCTCAATCATGCAATCTCTCAGCCTTCTCAGTTCCAAAGAAAACAATCCCAACGTCTCCAATCACTACTCGTAGCTGCAAGTCTTCAGCCCCATCAACATTCTAGTCAATCTTCTCTGCACTTTCTCCAGCGCAATTACGTTCTTTCTGTAATGTGGCGACCACAACTACACACTAGACTCCAGTTGTGGCTTCACCACTATTTTATACAGTTTTATCATTATGACCCTACTTTTGTATTCAATACCTCTTCCGATAAAGGAGAGTATTCTACATGTCTTCTTCTCAACCTTAACGAGCTGTACTGCTACTGAGATCCGACAAACAGCAATGTAATTATCTCTTCTTATGATGTTGAAGGAAGGATATAACTGCTCCAAGTCACCAGAGATTAATCTTCTGCCTTCATCAAAAGAAGGCCGTGGGATCTTTTGCAATCTTGTGAAAGGAAGATAAGGTCTTAGTTTAACATCTCACCAAAAGATATAACCTCCCTCAACAGTGCTAGACCAGATTCCTGTGTTCAAGTCCTGACATGGTCTCAAACCCACGACAGTCTGACTCACAGGAGAGTGTGCTGTCAAATGAGTCAGGGCTAAAGCACAAATCTTTGTGTAAACATATATTCCCACTTAAATTAAATAAAATTATGGCTGCATAGCGATGCTGTACAATTTGTACTTTGAAAAGGTGGATAGTATCTGATGTGTTATCAATAAAGTTTATGATTTGACAATTTAAATTTCATGTGAACAACTTAACATTCAAATAACAAGGTGTGGACCAGGATGAACACAGCAGGCCAAGCA
>JAHRHZ010000018.1:15756949-15802185 GCA_024137785.1 Ginglymostoma cirratum
ATCAGAAATGATGAAGGGTCTAGGCCCGAAACGTCAAGCTTTCCTGCTCCTATGATGCTGCTTGGCCTGCTGTGTTCAGAAATGATGAAGGGTCTAGGCCCGAAACGTCAAGCTTTCCTGCTCCTATGATGCTGCTTGGCCTGCTGTGTTCATCCAGCTCCACACCTTGTTATCTCGGATTCTCCAGCATCTGCAGTTCCTATTATCTCCTAACATTCAAATAGTTCAGCAAATGCTCAGAAACACACAGGACTGGGATTTTAATTAAGGTGCGACTCATTGATGCGTGAGTTGAAGAGTTGGTGAAGAGTTAATAGCTAAGGAAGCAAAATCCTGACAAAAAAAGTAGATCAAGTGTACTTTAAGCTATATTAAGCAAACTGCACCAAGTACCATATTTAAATATATCAAGAAATGTCTGTTTAAAACAATTCTTACAAAAAATATTACATTCTAATACTCTGTCTGGTTTCACTGGTTCATGGCAAATTTTGCATTTGTTAACAAACAAGTTAGTTTGAGTAGGAATTGGAGCAAGTCATTTCTCAAAACTAATGAAAATTGTGGGGTGCATCTTGAATGACTCTTGCATGCACTGTTTTTGGTTGCATAAAGAGCATCACTTAAGTGAAATAGGAAATTTGATTCACTGCTAGGGAAGAATTGCTTAAATTTGATGAGAAATGGCATTTCTACATAGTAGAAATCATCTAGATTTCTAAACGAATCCCATTATAGATACTGGAGAATGAAACTTAGAATCACAATGCCGTTAAACCAAGTACATAATAAATTTTGCATTTGGTGGCCAGGCAGTACATGTTTTGAATCAATGCCAGCCACCAGAATTTCAAACTACTCCGTAAACGAACACAAATCTCACTATATTCCAATTCAATCAATCAATCTTTCAATCATCAGACGGAATGATGTTAATATATTGTTGAGTAAATTAATTGAAGAAATAAACACTGATCATCACAAGAGCGCAATATAATGAGTGATTTATTTAGTTCCACCATGGAAGATGGGGAGAGTAATGTCTGTTAGATTGTTTACAAACAAAGACTTACTCAAAAACTAACGGATGAATTTCAATGAAACTCGATGCAGAGATAGGCCCAAAAGAACTAATTAGCTGTTGGCAAAGACACAGATCCAGATCCTAGAATGTTTTGCAAAGGATCCATTAACATTAGGAGGAGATTCAGCAATCAACTTTGTGTTAGAATGGTTTGCATTGTCTCAGCTGCAAGTTGTTACAGCTGTCAAAATGTGAGCACAACTTGCACAGCAAGTTATTGGATGTGAATTGGCTTGAAGTAATGGGAGCTCTTAATAAACATTTATTTTTTTCAGCTTACTAGTTACAGAGCATCAATCAGGTAAAAAACCTCAAAGGGAGAACTGCAGAATGTTGAAGAAACACAACACGGCAGAGATTTTTGATTTTTCACTACTTTGTCATGGGATTTGGTCATCATTGGCAAGACCAACATTCAGTGCACATTATTCATTGCTTTGAGCTGTGTAGCTTGCTAAGCCATTTCAGACGGCCATTAAGAGTCAACAACATTACTGTAGATCTGGAGACATATGTAACCAGGCTATTTGAGAAGTCAACATCTGACAATGATTTCATTTATCATAATTCCATTGTTAATATTTACAAATATTTCCACATGAAAATTAAAGTCACAAGCAAATACTTTTTTAAATATCTGCAGTCATGTGGCCCAGACAAGTAATTTAATTCTACCTCTTCCCTCCCCACAACCTGTGAAGCAAGAAGAGCTGCAATAAATGTTTGGAAAAGTTCAGCTGATTTAGTACGTGGGAGCTCATAAACTTATAATCAGGACAGGAAATAGGCCACCAGTACTGGAAATAAAAATATTGTACTGGTGTCTAATCTGAGAGCCAACTGTTTGCGGGAAAGTAGCAACATTTCTATTGTAAACATTACCTATTTCCCACAGCTGTTTCAATCTTTAATCTTTGTATTTCTGATTATGTGAAGAAAGGTTTTAGCCTTTGTCTTTACAAGTCACTCATCATGAAAATGAATTATTCAAAACCAAGAGAAGGAACAAGTTAAGAAAAGTATCTTAAAAAGTGAACTTTGAAAAGGACATTAACAAAATAGAGCTAGTAATGAAGTAGATAGGGAGGTCAATGAGAGCAGGAGAGAATTTTTTTTAAAAAAGGGACACTTTTAAACCAACAGGACAAGATTGAAACATCAGAAAAATTGTTCCTGACAGGACCTTCTGGGGGTAATCTGGGAGGCTCAGCTGGAAGTCACCTCGAGCAAGAGCATACTAAGGGAGGATAAGGCAACCATGGCTGACCAGGGAGGTCAGGGTTTAGCATAAAAGCAAGAAAAAGCATACAAATGTGAAGATTACTAGGAACCCAGGGAATTTGGAAACCTTTAAAAGTCAGCAGAGGACAACTTAAAAAAAGTAATAATGGTGGAGAAGATGGAAAACGAGGGTAAGATAGCTATAATACAGAAGTAGACTGCACAAGCGTTTTTTGGAGCTATAAATGGTAATAGGGAAGCAAGAGTAAGCATTTCACTGCTGGAAAATTAGGCTGGAGAAGCAGTAATGGCGAACAAAGAAATGGAGAGGAATTGAACAGTTACTTTGCATTAATCTCCACAGTGGAGGACACCAATAGCATACTACAACTTCAAAAGAGTCAAGGGGGAGGTGAATGTAGTGGCCGTCACTAAGGAGAAGGTTCTGGGAAAGCTCAAAAGTCTGAAGATGGACTAATCACCAGGACCAATCAACTATACCACAGAGTTCTGAAGGAGATAGCCAAAACGACATTGGTGGTGATCTTTCAGAAGCTCAGGGAGCGTCCTAGAGTACTGGAAAATGGCTAATATAACACCCCTGTTAAAGAAGGGAGAGAGGTAGAAGACAGGAAATTATAGGTCAGTTTTCAGTCATTAGTAAGATTTTAGGATGAGGTTATTAAGGATGAGATTGGAAGCACATAGTAAAATAGGGCTGAGTCAAAATGCTTCCTCAAGGGGAGGTCATGCCTGACAAATCTGTTAAAATTATTTGAGGTGGTAATGAGTGAGTTAAACAAAGGAGAGCTAATGGATGTAACTTATTTTGATTTCCTGTAGGCCTCTAACAAAATGCTGCACAGGAGGTTGCTATCCTATGGTGTTAGGGGTAAGATACTGGCATGGATACAGGATTGGCTGACTGGCAGAAGGCTGATAGTGGGGATAAGGGGTCTTCTTCAGGACAACTGCCAGTGACTCGTGGAGTTCCACACAGGATCAATGTTGGGACCACAACTATTCCTGTAATGCATTCATGATCTAGATGAAGGAACTAAGAGCATTGTCGCTACATTTACAGAAGACATACACATAGGTGGAGAGACAATTTACGTAGAGGAAGCAGGGAAGCTGCTGAAGGACTTGGACAAAGACTAGGACAGTGGGCAAAGAAAAGTAGATGGAATACCATATGGGAAAGCGTGATGTTAGACACTTTGGTAGAAAGCATAGAGGTGTAGTCTATTTTCTGAATAGGGAAAGGATTCAGAAATCTGAAGCACAAAGACAATCTGAAGACAAATCCTAGTTCAGGATTCTCTTAAGATTGACATGTGGGCTCATTTGGCAGTTAGGAACGCAAATACAATGTTAGCATTCATTTCATGAAGGCGAGAATACAAGAGCAGGGATGTACTGTTGAGGCTGTATAAAGGGTCTGGGTTTGTACTCAGTGAAACTTAAGAGTGGGGTCTCATTGAAACTTACAAAATACGGAGAGGCCGGTATAGAGTGGACATGGAGAAGATGATATTTCCACTAGTAGGAGAGACTGGGGCCAAAGACACAGCCTTAGAGTGAAGACACTACCCTTTATAACTGTGATGAGGAGGAATTTCTTCACCCAGAGGTGATTAATCTGTGCAATTCATTGCCACAGAAGGCTGTGCAGTCCAAGTCACTGACTATTGTTAAGGGACATATTGGTTCTTAACTAGTAAGGGGATCAAGGGCTATAGGAAGAAGACAGGAGAATGGGGTTGAGAATCTTACCGGCCAAGATCGGATGGCAGAGCAGACTTGATGGCTGAATTCTGCTCCTACATCTGATGGTCTTATGGCCATTTCAGTAGCTTTGGTGCAGGAACATTAGTGATTAATCTAATTGGAATATTCTTAGATCTACAACTTCTCTAAGGACTTTAAACTTGTTTCTCAAAGTATCCTTCATCTTGAATTCAACACAAGAAAGCCTAGGGCACTTAACTTAAAAAGAACTGCCTTTAATATTTATTTGCAAATAATCAGCCTCTATTTTATCAGCAAAAAAATTTATTTCCCGATCCCAAATTTTATCGCCATTTACCTGTGTTTCAACAATTAGGCAAAGAGACGTAGGCTTGCTACTTTCACTTTAGTATTTAAAGCTAATGGGCAGCACCAGTAGGATAAATACAATAGCATAAACGTAGGCACGTATTAAAAGTGCGTCAGCAATCTGTTTCTGACAGATCCCTACATATATCACAGAAATCATTGTGTAACCGAATACTTCGGCTTCCTAGAATACTGGACTGTTGATTGTATTCTGAGTAATCAAGGCTTCCTGACCAAATGCCATGTTCCCTTCTGAAATATCACTTGAAGAATTTGTCATATAATGTTCATTAGAAAACTGCTTCAAAATCAACAGGCTGTTAACAGAAGTATGAAATCCATAAAATCTGCTTATATGATTTATGTAGTCTCCTCTTGCATCACATGATTGAAATGGGAAACTCTGGGCAGGATTGTGAAAAGAGGATTGTGCAAATGACTCAAGTCTCATTAATCTATGGCATGACATGTACATGTAATCCCTTCAACAGCCCTCTAATACTTTCATTAAAAAACTGTTCAAATTAGAGTACTAATATGCGAAAACTAAACATTTCTGGCTCTACATCAATCAAATAACATCTATGGTATGGATACATTAGAACATATCGTAGTGTTATATTTTGCTAATTTGATTTGTGTGTTTTATTTTAGAATCTGTTACTTCAATGTGTCGACGCTTAAAGATTTGTAATGACTTTTCTTTCCAATTGACTGAATCAGTGCATCAACCCAGTGATGCGGTGCTCCCTCAGATTACACATTCTAATACTATTCTAGGCAATGACACTTTCTTCAATTTATTTAAAAATAACTTGGCAGGTGTGCAATATCAATGAACACACATCCGATCTTGCTCTAAAGCAGCAAATTACTGCAGTTGCTGGAATCTGTACTGAAAACAACAAATGCTGGAGATCACAGCGGATCAGGCAGTATCCATGGAGAGACAGCAAAATAACGTTACGAGCCTACATGACTCTTCATCAGAGCATCATCTGATTTTGCTCTACCTTATTTGATCAGAGTCAACCATCAGAGGGCACAGACTTCAAGATTGGCAAAAGAATTGGGGCAACATGATGTAAAACCATCTTCTGGTACACAAATATTCAGGATTTGGATTTCATGGTTTTGTGGTGGCGATGAAGACAGGTTCATAGCAGCCTTCAAAAGTGAACTGAATAAAAACTTGCATTTCAAATAACGACAAAAAGCAAGGAATTATCTGGATCTCAAGAAGTTGGCACAGATCTGATAGATTGAATGGTCTACTTCAATAAGATACTATTCTACACCACATATTCCTATGTCTGTGTTTATAATGTTAAAATTGATTTTTGCACATGACAATGAAACAAATGTATATTGATACTCCAATAATTAATTAATATAACAATCAATATAGCATTTCTAATGTATTTGTAATGGAAACTGTTACATTCCTTTACAAGTGATGTTATAGTACTTCACTAGTTGGAAAGGTCTTATTGCAGTATGATACTGTGGTAATGTCCATTATAAATGCCAACACAATTTTATAATGATAAACATCGAAAATGTACATTGATGAAATATATTAATAGCCAATCTCTCACTACACCATTTACAGCAGTTGGAGAACACAAGATGTCTCTTGCTGATCTAAACTGTTTGAGGTTTCTCTCCTTCTCCTCTTTGCTATGCATTCTCTCTCTTTTCTTACCCGTTTCCTTGTATGGCTTCTCTCGGTTTACTTCTCCTCTTGGTGTTTTTCTTCCACCCATGTGGGATGGTGCATAATTTAAAGCAAGGGAGCTAACAAAAGGCAGCTGGTGGACCTCGTGTAGCATTTTCAGGGAAAACCTGTGCTCTATTTTCTACCTGTTTACCTTTCACTACCATCTACTACCTAGTCAATACCTTTACGTGCAGACTGCCTTTCTTCCCCTTCCTGCTCATTTCCTTTCTCCTCCATACCACCAAACAACTGTCAACCAATATATTCTCACTCCTCTATTACTGCTCCATAATGTGCGGCAGCAGACCAGATCGCCTCATTTTTGACCAATAAGACCCTTTCATCTTATTCACAGGTTTCTTCGAAAGAAAACAATGAGGAAATTTTCCTTCATCCTATTATAACCTTTTGCCTTTCTCGTGACCACTAACTCACAAGTATTATATACTAGAATCTCTGCCTCAAAAAGGTGTAATCCATTACTACTGACTTCTTCATAACACCAACACAGGTAAGAAACTAGCAACAAAGCTTAGTCATTAAAATATACAAAGCTATTAAAAGAAACAAACACTCCTTGCATTCCTTCACTGCTGTCATGCTAGATTCTCTTCTGAAGGCTTTAAGCATATAATTAGCTCATATTTTTCCTTTCGCATATACATATGTTCAAAGTTTTGGCAAAGATCTGTAGCTTGGGTTGTGGGTGAGGTTGTTGACTTGCTCGCCAAGCTGGTTTGTCCTCGTTCAGACGTTTCGTCACTAGGTGATATCATTTGTAGAGTCTCCGATGAAGCGGTGTTCTTCTATTCTGCTTGGAATTTGTACTGTTTGGTCTGTTATGGTAAGTAGTGTCATTTCCGAGTTTGATCTGTATGAGATTGTACATGGGGTCCAATTCTAGTGTTTGTTGATTGCATTACGGGTGGAGAACCGTGCCTCCTATGTGTGTCTACGTGTGATTTGGGCTATTATGGTTACCTTGTCCCAGTTAAACTGATGGCTTTCATTGTCTGACTGTAGCGATATTAAGGAGAGTTCGTCATGCCGTTTTGCAGCTAGTTCATGTTCCTGTATTCTGATGGTTATTTTCCTTCCTATCTATCCGATGTAAGGTTTGTGGCAGTCGTTGCATCGCATTTTGTAAACCACGTTCATTCTGCATGTTGTGGGAATGGGTGAACAGACTGTTGGTGATCATCACTCGCAGGAACTTGACGCTCTCGACCATCTTCACCTTGATCCAGATAGAGGCATGCCCTCCACTCCACTTCCTGAAGTCAATGGCTAGTGCTGTTAGAGAGGGAATTTTAGGATTTTGACCCAGCAACAGTGAAGGAACATTGATATAGATCCCACAGGATGATATGCTACTTGGAGGGGAATGTGCAGGAAGTGGTGATCCCATGCATCTGCTGTTCTTGCCTTTCTAGATGATAGAGGTCACAGGTTTGGAATGTGCTGTCGGAAGCGCCTTAGCAAGTTACTGCAGTGTATCTAGGCAATGATACACACGCTGCCACTGTGCATCAGTGTTGAAGAGAGTGAAGTTCAAGGAGGTGGAGGCAGTGCCAATCAGGAAGGCTGCTTTGTTCTGGATGCTGTAGAAGGTCTTGATGGAGTTGCATTCACCTGGGAAAATGAAGAGTACTGCATCATATTTTTGGTTTGTGCCTGAGAGATGATGGACAGTCATTGGGAGATAACAGGCAAATTACTTGCTGCAAAATTCTGAGCTTCCATGTGCTCTTGCAGCCATAGTATTTATATGGTTAGTTGAGTTCAGGTTCTGGTCAATGGTTGCGCCTAGAATGTCGATAGTGAGTATTCAGCAATGGTAATTCCACAGAACTTCAAGGAGCAAAGGTAAGATTCTCTTGTTAGGGATGGTCATTGCCAGCTACATCGTGGCACAAATGTTACATGCCACTTATTAGCTCAAGCCTGGTTGTTGTCCAGGTTTTGTTGCGTAAGGACACAAAATGCTCGAGTGTCTGTGGAGTTAACCTAAACACTAAACCTATCGCTGGTGAGTGGCGCTAAATATTGTGAAATCAGCAGCAAGCTTCTATACTTCTGACCTTATGAGGTCGGGAAGATCACTGATGAAGCAACTGGAACGGTTGGGCCTAAGACACCACCGTAAGGAATTCTTGTTGTGATGTTCTGGAGGGAGATGACTGGCCCTGAAGGTACCATAACAAATGTCACCAAAGGCAATTCCATGGATAAGAAAGACCACTTTACAAATTATGTAATTACTCATTTTGGTTAAACTCTTGCTTTGGGAATTATGAAAACTGAATAAGAAGAATTCCTTTAAGTTAGGTTTTTCCCCATTCCAAGTCCAGGCACAGTAACATATTCAGGAAAAAAGCTGAAAAAATGTGGCAAGATTTTGACATCATGAAATCCAGTGCCAGATACAGATAGCACCTATGAACACCCAATTAGTACAGATTTGTTTTAATGATTCCTTATAGTAATTGTAGAAAAATGAGTCCAAGAGATCATTCTGTAATGGTGATATAAAGTCACATGACTAGAGTGAGATAGTGTTTTTTCAGACAGACCTCATGGAGGAAACACTCAGCTCATATAGAACCCTTGCAGTGCAAGTAGAAAGTGTATTTAAAAAAGCGTGTTGCTGAAATGAACACAGACAGCTCGACAGTCATTTGACTGACAGTCAAGGCTCCTCACTTCAATCTAAAAGCAAAACAGTAACAGAGTTTCATTCCTCATTTCTGATATAAATAAAGCTTGCTACTGTGATGCAATTTATACATTTTTAATAAGTTTGGATTTAGTACTAGTGCCCTCTAGGGTTTGATCTGTATCTATGAGGAGGCTTATAGACCAAGTTGTTCGGCAGCACAGTGACTCAATGGTTAGCACTGCTGCCTCACAGTGCCAGAGACCTGAATTAGAATCCAACCTTGGGTGACTGTGTGTGGAGTTTGTACATTCCTGCTGTGTCTGCTAGGGTTTTGTCTGGGTGCTTCAGTTTCCTCTCACAGTTCAAAGATGTGCAGGTTAAGTGGATTAGCCATACTTAAATTCCCTGTAGCTTGCAGGCTAGATAGATTAGCCATGGTAAATGTGAGTTGACAGGGACGAGAGGGATACTCGACAGAGGTTTGGTGCAGATTCAATGGGCCAAATGGCCTCTTTCTGCAATGCAGGGATTCTATGATTTTCTGTAGCCATGATGATTTCTTTCAGAAAGCAAAATAGGAAACAATTCTTAGAGGCTAATAGGGTTTTAGAAACCCTAACACTATTATAGGTGAGTTTTACAAGCAGAGACAGTAAATAGCTGTGCCTTAGGTTTCAGTTCAGAAAGGTCATGGATGTATTTTTTTATTAGAAGAAACACTCATTGCTTGAAGAAAACATCTTTAGTTCACGCTTGTACCTGGATGAGCATAACAGTCACTCCAGAAGAAAGAAGAAAGAAGATAGTTTTGAACAGTTAAAAAATAGGTTACCTCAGTATAAAATATCAAAGTAAAAGTTCCAAACCAGAAGTGTTTGGTTAAAAAATTGACAGAGTTATTTAAAACTTAAAAAGTTCTAAACTCAGTTATATGAAGACTGCAGGAAGAAGCTATCAGATTCTTAAAGCTGGGAATTAAAGCCAGGATTAAATTAGGGCCAATAGATGCAATCGAGAATGGAATTCTCTCTGTTGTGAGTATTGTAAAGGAATGCTATTTGGATTAAGGCGATTTTGCTTTACAATGGTTTCAAAATATAACTTGTTATTTGTAACTAGTTTGGTTTGTTCTATCTTATCTTCATTTCTCTTCCATAATGAACCTCTGTGTTAACTGTTAAAAATATATCTGCAGTATTGCATGCCTGCGTTCCAGTGAAAAATCACTCATTAAATTTAACAAAACAAATCAATCTATTGAAGCAGATGTCAGTCTGTCATATGACAGGTCTAATGACAATATCAGCTGGAATCATAACAATTGGGGGCTTTTGGTAGATTTGAATTTACTGGATTTGAGAGAGACCGGTGTCTTTCTTTTTAAAATAACGGACAAACACTGGCTCCGGATATTAAAAGCTACACTGTCATGATCTTTACCGAACAGAATTTAAAGGTGGCTTTGAATGTTGCCAAGAGTTTTCTTGAAGCAGAAAATAAAACAGTGGATTATTTTAAATCTGACTGAAACTAAAAAGAGTTAGCAGATAAACTGAATTTAAAAGTAAAAGTTTAGAAGCATAAAAATGAAATGATTCAAATGATTATCCAACATTTGGAATTGGAAGAATAGAAACCTGAAATTGTGATGTCACAGCTGGAATTAGCCAAGGTTTTGTTAGAAATGAAAAAAAAACATACTTAGGAGAGACAGAGGTTAAGGAGTAGTGAGGACAAAGAAAAACAGAGTAATGGGAAGGGACAGAGTGTGAACAAAACCTGAAATGGAAAGGGAGGACAAGACAAACAGAGGATGATTTAAAACAAAATGTAATTTAAAAGTCCCATGAAACTGGGAGAGGATTTGGAAACTTGGTTTCAGAAATAATTTTTAAAATTTAACGAGAAATGATGAATGCAAGAGCATGAGGCTGACATGTTTAGCCCATTTTCTTTAACAGAGATGCAACAAATAGATATGCAATTAATTGAATTATACCAAACAACCTACTAAAGAGACTGAATCTGAAACAATACCTTAGTGCTATTACTTGAAAAACAAGGTATCAACGACAAAATGGAAACCACTGCATTTGTTGCAATTTGCCAATCGAGCTGCTCCTAAATGAGTCATTTAATCTTAATATAGACATAAGGTGACAGCACCATTTAAAAGGATACAGAAATTGATAAAGTAAAGCTTTATATTTCAAATTTCAGAGAAAAATTGAACAATGCTCAAGTTGACTAAAAAGCATTTGAAGGTTGCTATAAGGGAGTGCTGTTCGGATTAACAGAGTTGTAATTTACTGTGTTAACAAGGTGTGGAGCTGGATGAACACAGCAGGTCAAGCAGCATCATAGGAGCAGGAAAGCTTGACGTTTCAGGCCTAGACCCTTCATCAGAAATGGGGGAGGGGAAGAGGGTTCTGAAATAAATAGAGAGAGAGGGGGAGGTGGATAGAGGTGGATAGAGGATGGATAGAGGAGAGGAGACAGACAAGTCAAAGAGGCGGGGATGGAGCCAGTAAAGGTGAGTGTAGGTGGGGAGGTAGGGAGGAGATAGGTCAGTCCAGGGAGGATGGACAGGTCAAGGGGGCGGGATGAGGTCAGTAGACAGGAGATGGGGGTGGGCTTGAGGTGGGAGGAGGGGATAGGTGAGAGGAAGAACAGGTTAGGGAGGCGAGGACGAGCTGGGCTGGTTTTGGGATGCGGTTGGGGGAGGGGAGATGGATGAACACAGCAGGCCAAGCAGCATCATAGGAGCAGGAAAGCTTGATGTTTCGGGCCTAGACCCTTCATCAGAAATGGGAGAGGGGAAGAGGATCCATTGCTGAGGCCAGGCGCCAACTCTCCGACACCACCTCCTACCGCCCCCTGGATCATGACCCCACCCCCGAGCACCAAACCATCATCTCCCAAACCATCCACAACCTCATCACCTCAGGTGACCTCCCACCCACCACCTCCAACCTCATCGTTCCCCAAACCCGCACCGCCCGTTTCTATCTCCTTCCCAAAATCCACAAACCTGAATGCCCTGGTCGTCCCATTGTCTCCGCCTGCTCCTGCCCCACTGAACTCATCTCCACCTACCTAAACTCCATTTTCACCCCCTTGGTCCAGGAACTCCCTACCTACGTCCGTGACACGACCCACGCCCTCCACCTCCTCCAGAACTTCCAATTCCCCGGTCCCCAACACCTCATTTTTACTATGGACGTCCAGTCCCTATACACCTGTATTCCCCATGCAGATGGCCTAAAGGCCCTCTGCTTCTTCCTGTCCCGCAGAACTGACCAATCCCCCTCCAGTGACACCCTCATCCGCTTAGCCAAACTCGTCCTCACCCTCAACAACTTCTCTTTCAATTCCTCCCACAGACAAAGGGGGTGGCCATGGATACCCACATGGGCCCAAGCTATGCCTGCCTCTTTGTAGGTTACGTGGAACAATCCCTCTTCCGTACCTACACTGGCCCTAAACCCCACCTCTTCCTCCGTTACATTGATGACTGTATCTGCGCCGCCTCGTGCTCCCACGAGGAGCTCGAACAGTTCATCCACTTCACCAACACCTTCCACCTCAACCTGAAGTTCACCTGGACCATCTCTAACACTTCTCTCTCCTTCCTGGACCTCTCTGTCTCCATCTCGGGTAACCACCTAGAAACCGATGTCCATTTCAAGCCCACTGACTCCCACAGCTACCTGGAATACACCTCCTCCCACCCACCTTCCTGTAAAAATGCCATCCCCTATTCCCAATTCCTTCGCCTCCACCGCATCTGCTCCCAGGATGAGGCATTCCACTCCCGCACATCTCAGATGTTCTCATTCTTCAAGGACCGCAACATCCCCCCTCGCAGTGGTCGAGAACGCCCTCGACCATGTCTCCCGCAACTCATCTCTCACACCCCTTCCCCGCAACAACAACCAAAAAAGAATCCCCCTCATCCTCATGTACCACCCCACCAACATCCGGATCCAACGCATCATCCTCTGACACTTCCGCCATCTGCAATCCGACCCCACCACCAAAGACATTTTTCCCTCCCCACCCTTATCTGCTTTCCGGAGGGACCACTCCCTCCGTGACTCCCTTGTCTGCTCCACACTGCCCTCCAGCCCCACCACACCCGGCACTTTTCCCTGCAACCGCAGGAAGTGCTACACCTGCCCCCACACCTCCCCCCTCACTTTAATCCCAGGCCCCAAGGAGACTTTCCACATCAAGCAGATGTTCACCTGCACATCTGCCAATGTGGTGTACTGCATCCCCTGTACCCGTTGTGGCTTCCTCTACATCGGGGAAACCAAGCGGAGGCTTGGGGAACGCTTTGCAGAACACCTGCGCTCAGTTCGCAACAAGCAGCTGCACCTCCCAGTCGCAAACCATTTCAACTCCCCCTCCCATTCCTCAGACGACATGTCCATCCTGGGCCTCCTGCAATGCCACAATGATGCCACCCGAAGGCTGCAGGAACAGCAAATCATATTCACCCTGGCAACCCTGCAGCCCAATGGTATCAATGTGGATCTCACAAGCTTCAAAATCTCCCCTCCCCCAACCGCATCCCAAAACCAGCCCAGCTCGTCCCCGCCTCCCTCACCTGTTCTTCCTCTCACCTATCCCCTCCTCCCACCTCAAGCCCCACCCCCATCTCCTATCTACTAACCTCATCCTTGACCTGTCCGTCCTCCCTGGACTGACCTATCTCCTCCCTACCCCCCCACCTACACTCACCTTTACTGGTTCCATCCCCGCCTCTTTGACTTGTCTGCCTCCTCTCCACCTATCCTCTCCTCTATCCATCTTCTATCCACCTCCCCCTTTCTCCCTATTTATTTCAGAGCCCTCTTCCCCTCCCCCATTTCTGAAGAAGGGTCTTCTGAAGAAACGTCAAGCTTTCCTGCTCCTATGGTGCTGCTTGGCCTGCTGTGTTCATCCAGCTCCATACCTTGTTATCTCGGATTCTCCAGCGTCTGCAGTACCTATTATATCTGTAATTTACTGTGTGTTTTGAAAGGTTTAAATGTGGGTTATATGTAAATAGTTTGGTTATTCTGTCTTCATTTCTTCTGCATAATAAACTTCAGTTTTATTGTTAAAACCAAATCTGCAGCATTGCATGCTTGTATTGCAGTGAAGAACCACTTATGTAAAACAAAAAGTTATGATCTGTCAAGCAAGATTACAGTCTGGGGTCTGACTTAGCCAGTAATAACATCTGCTGAGGTCATAACATTTCTAAACAGATATGGTTTCAACTGGGTGAAGTGGGTGCTTCAGCTTCTCCTCGCTGTTCTCTTACCTCCTTGATCAGTTGCAACAAACTTTTAAAACTTCTTTTCGGCATGCAAGCATACAATACTTCAACTAAAATAGCACTCGTCAAAATTAATACACCAACTACAAATTGTTTTTTTTGAGTGAAATGGAGAGGAATTTCATTACTTAACAGGCCCAAGAAAAATAAAAATGTGACAAAGTACACACAGAGAAGCACAGGCATAAAGTTTAAAAAGGAGAATTTGTTTGGTGCAAAAGAAAGGTCAAGTATGTGCAGTTTAAAATATGTAATTAGAGTCCTTTAGGTGCTGTATTTTTAATCTGAGACCACAGTTATTTAACTAATGTCTTATAGAGCCATATAGCACAGAAACAGACCCTTTGGTCCAAACAGACCATGCCAAATATAATCTCAATGAACTAGTCCTAACTGCCTGGTCCTGGCCCATTTCCCTTCAAACCTTTCCTATTCACATACTTATGTAAGTGTCTTTTAGAAGTTGTAAATGTGGCCGTTTCCACTACTTCCCTAAGAAGTTCATTTCATGCATGAAGCACCATCTGCGTAAATAATTTACCCCTACTGTCTTTTTTAAATCTTTCTCCTCTCACATTAAAAATATGTCTCCTAGTCTTGAAATCCCCCACCCAAGGGAAAAGACATCTACGAATAGCCCTTTCTATGCCCTTCCTTAGTCTTGTATCCTCAAATCTGGAAATGTCCTCAAGATCTTCTTGAATGAATGTTTCTCCAATTTGCATCACCAGGCACTGTTTCAGACTGAGAGATAGTAAGAACTGCAGACGCTGGAGTCAGAGATAACACAGTATTACGGAGGTGAAGGGGACCACTCTCTCCATGACTCCCTCGTCTGCTCCAGACTCTGCACTAACCCCACCATCGCCAGTACCTTTCCCTGCAACTGCAGGAAGTCCTACACCTGCCCCTACACTTTCCCCCCACCCTCCATTCAAGATACAAAACAAACCTTCCATAATCAGACAGGGGTTCACCTGCACGTCTGTCAACTTGGTCTACTCCATCCGCTGCTCCCAACATGGCCTCCTCTACATCGGTGAGACCAAGCGTAGACTCAGAGACCATTTTGCAGAGGATCCGTGCACTGTACGCAACAAAACAACACCTTCCAGTCATCAACCATTTTAACTCCCCCTCCCACTCCCTGGGTGACATGTCCATCCTGGGCCTCCTCCAGTGTCACAATGACGCTACCCGCAAACTGGAGGAGCAACACCTCATGTTCTGCCTAGGGAGCCTACAGCCTGATGGCCTAAATGTGGAATTCACCAGTTTTAAAATCTCCTCACCCCTGGCCTCATCCCATGACCAACCTTCCCTCTCATCCCCATCTCCTTGACCTGACACAACCTGTCCATCTTCTCTCCCACCTTCTGCCCCTCCCATCCCACTGGCCAATCCTGACCACTGTCTACCTGCACTCGCCTATCACCATCCCATCTACCTTCCCCAAGCCCACCCGTCTTCTCTCTATTTATTTCCCACCTCCCTTACCCCTCCCCATTTCTGAAGAAGGATCCCGACCCAAAACATCAATCTTCCCGCTCCTTTGATGCTGCCTGGCCTGCTGTGCTCCTCCAGCTCCATACTGTGTTATCACTATATCACAATCTTGGCTCAAGCTGGTCAGGCAACCACTGTCCCTACCTGTTGTCAGGATTTTCTCGTTTTTAAAAAACAGAAAATTTTAGTCCCAGCAAGTCTTAGATAATAGAATTAGATGATGGAAATTCAAAATTTGCAGTTCACATTTTATGACTATTGTGACAATATGTTTACTCCTACTTTAGCTCATCAGCAACATAAATATTTGACTCAGTTGAACTTGAATTTTACTTCCACTGCAACCACTCACTCAGCCATGTGCCTCATATTTTTATTTCCCCCAACACATAAAAGGCATATCCTAATTGGAGTCAAAAGTGTCCAATTGACTAATTCAAGTCAGCAGTCAACAATATATGAATTCAGTGGTGACTCAATTGTATTTACAGGGTTTACTGCGGTTACGCGGACCACTTGATTATCTGGAATATTTGATCAACCGACACACTCCTGGTCCCATATGTACTGGTTAATAAAAGGTTTGCTGTATCAGTTTTCAGTAATTTATAAATGAGATTGATTATATTGTTATACACATGCTTGCAACTTTTAGGGCAGGTTATTCTCTTGATCCCCAGAAGAATACCTCAAAAGTCCAATAAATTGACACTAATAAAAAACTGCAATTATAATTATGACTCATGTTACACAAAAAATGGGCTAACATTTGCTATTAGATTCTCATAACACTTAGTAAAATCAATAGTCTAAAAGAGACAGAAATGATGCAAATGGATGAAATGCTTAATTTCATTAAAATGTATCCAGTTAGATTAAAGATAAACAGCTTAAACTATTAAATATACCACTGTCATACCTGTTAATAGGGTACAAAATAATCTTCTCCCCACGAAGGCTGCTTTCTAGAATTTTCTGAGGGCTATTTTTCAATTTTAGCAGCTACTTTTTAAATTGTTATAAACTCCTTTAAAAGGTGATGCAGTCTGTGACAATGCACGGTCAATTGGACTCTCACAGAAGGAAATTTGTAAGAATTTATCAATAACCTCATTTAGCATCAATTGTTCGTTAAACTAAAAGCCACAAAGCAAAAGGAAAGCATGAATTTCCTAGACGCAATATTTAATTTGGTACAAGACAACAAGCATAAGTTAGCAGATTTTCCCCCTCGAAATACTGCCACACACTTCTACACTGAAAAGCCATCACTTTAAACACACCTTCCAGATTGATGAGGTCACAGCTAGTGTGTTTCCATCATATTTTACAAGCTTAGAATATTTTAACAGGGTAGTTATTGTAATAAATTGCAGCTCAGATATTAATTGTAGATTTAAGTTCCACAAATTTTAAATTGTTAAAGTGCTCATTATACAGCATTCAATATTTTTTCCCCATATTCTAATTCCTTATCATACCCATCCAGCCTGAGCCTGAAGATTCTAAATTCGTCTGCAAGTAATTCATTGCCACAGTGAGTTTAAGTTTACCTAGTTCATGGCTGGCTGAGTGTTTCTTTGTTGAAAGTTTGACACGGTTCTCTCTTCTTTGCAGCCAGTTTCTTTCCTTCTTTGCAGCCTTCCTCCCCAATCACAAAAAAAACTTTCCTCTCACCACTCCCTCGCAGCCAGTCCAACTCCCCTCAGCTTCCTTGCAGCACTCTCTGGTTGGCACCACCACCACATGCCCACACTGCAGTCCCACAGTACCTCCCAAACTCCACACATTCCCCACAGACTTGCAACCTCAGATAACAAGCATGGGGCTGGATGAACACAGCAGGTCAAGCAGCATCATAGGAGCAGGAAAACTTGACATTTCGGGCCTAAGCCCTTCATCAGAAATAGGGGAGGGGAAGAGGGTTCTGAAATAAATAGGGAGAGAGGGGGAGGCGGATAGAGGAGAGGATAGGTGGAGAGGAGGCCGACAAGTTGATGAGACGGGGATGGAACCAGTAAAGGTGAGTGTAGGTAGTGGGGTAGGGAGGAGATAGGTCAGTCCAGGGAGGACGGACAGGTCAAGGGGGCGGGATGATGTTAGTAGATAGGAGATGGGGGTGTGGCTTGAGGTGAGAGGAAAAACAGGTTAGGGAAGTGGAGATGAGCTGCTATCTCTGACTTGCAACCTCTGTTTCTTCCCCAGGCCTCTTGTGGTCTTCCTAATTATTCTAGGAGCAGCAAGCTTGGGAAAGAACCAGCCTGCAATTACAGAACAGCACCTGGCCATTTCTTTCCATTCTTTTCATGAGGGGCACTCTTCTTACATGAATGTATCTTCCCATTAGATTTGAGGGGTCTCTGATTAGAATTAGAATTCAGATTAGGGTTGGGGTGGCATGGTGGATCAGTGGTGAGCGCTGTTGCCTCACAGCGTCAGGGACCGAAGTTTGATTCCACCCTCAGATGACTGTCTGTGTGTAGTTTTCACATTTTCCCTGTGTCTGCGTGGGTTTCCTCCAGGTGCTCCAGTTTCCTCCCACAGTCCAAAGATGTGCTAAATTGCCCTTAGTGTCCAAGCATGTGCAGGCTGGGTGGATTAGCCATGGGAAATGTAGGGTTACAGGGATAGGGAAGGGGGGTGGATCTGAGTGGGATGCTGTTTGGAGGGTCAGCGTGGTCCTGATGGGCTGAACGGACTTATTCCATACCATGGGATTCTATGATCTATTTGTCTACTGCCCCACAACATTTTCAGCAGTAGTTCTTAATCTGCTGCATTGACGTGGCTGTGATTTGACCACTTATACAAACAATACTTTTTAAATGTATAGTATCATTTGTACAAGTTCCACTTTCAAAAATGAGATTTTCTCCCTCCTTCCCCACCTACTAATAACCAATGTGCAAATGAAGAAATTTGCATTGTCCATTCCATCATCCTGTAGCCATCCTCATACTTGCTCAGTAGTTTCATGAGTGGCATCAGCCTGCTACAGGTAGTTCACCTAAAACATGACAGTTGTGTTCTTGTGCGACCTCGCACTATAAAAAATCATCATTGGAAATTGCATTATTGTTGCTATAGAAAGTTCCTATACTGTACAGTAGAAATTTCACGTTATCTAAATAGTGTCTACTATTCATCAATCACGTTACAGCCAATTTGCACCAACCAAACATGCATTATAGCAGAATTACCTAACGTTTTTTGTAATCTGTATTCTACGTGAACCCAAACAATGTATTGGTGGGTAATCTGACCTTAAAAGCATCAGTGCAGGACCAAATCTTGACATCTTTCAATCCTAATTCCTCTTGCCAGGAGAGGAAACCCAATAATGAATGAGAACGCAGCAAGAAGCCAAACATCCCAAAGTATCCACAGTTATCCATAGCTTCCTGCCTGATAATAGGTGTAGCTAAAACAATTCAGGACTTCTTTTAAAATGGTAATTTTATCTGAACCTAAATGGTTCAATCCTACACCGCAGCATGTCATCAAGCAACAAAATTCTTCACACAATATATAGACAGCAGGATTCGGACCATATCTGTGAATCAGAAGCATTTACTTCATGTCAGTTATTCATTGGGTCACTTAAAGTGAAATAAAATCACATTATACTGTAACATGGAACTGTGCACTTCAACATAGAACAGCCATTTTTCAGGCAGAATGAAACTGAATTTTTCAGTCATACACATTTTTACACCAAGTCTGCATTGACTTCACAACACAAGTATGCTTTTTCTTATACAAATGTCATCAGAAATTAAAACAACAAAATTGGAGCAGCAGTTCTCAATTTCAAGTTTGAAAACACAATATTGGCTCCTTCCCTCATGTCTTTGATCAACAACAGATTCCAAAGTGTTATTTCAATACTGTTACAGTACTTGATATTAGATCCTAAATAGTAAGAAAGTGGGAGACTTGGAATGCATTATCCTTATATTGTTCTCCTCTCACCACAATTTCGTCAATTCCTGAGAATGCTCACTTAAATTCTTAACAAAACACATTTTCTTCGACATCCCAAGATCACAATTAATATTTGCAATTCCAAATTCAAGTGCAATGCAATCCTTGGCCACCATAAAAACTAAAAATGATGCAAGTCTTATTTTGTGAAGCAAAGAGAAACATTTCTCTCCTTTCCCTAGATTCCAACGTCCGACTCAAACCATCAATATTTTCACGTCAAGGTCTCTATCCCACCCCACAGGCACCATTCACTCTGCCAAAGGAATTCAAGCTACTCAACATCATGGAGATGGTTTTTTAAAAAAAATTGTCGCAAAAATTTAGGCATTTATTTAATCCTGCACACAAAGACTTCATCATTAATGATTAGCACATTTAAACTAATGTCCTTAATTGCAAATTGAGTTGGCTTGCAGGAATAATTTTGTATTACAATGCTCAATTAGTTTGCAATATGCACTTGCACCTTACAGTATCAATAAGGCAGAGATATAGAAACATCTTATTTTTATAGTATACTTAAAACCATAAGACATCTTAAACTATTTTACGAAAAGTTATTAAACTGACAGCTTCATAAGGAGCTATCAGGTCAAATGACAAAAATTCTTGGTTAAAAAAAGTAGGCTTTAAGGAGCACCTTAAAAGGAGGAACAAGGAGCAGTGAAGGAATTACAAAGAATTGGTCCTAAAGACAGCTGAAGGCACAGTTACCAATAGTTGAGCTGCTAAAATCAGGAATGCTGTTTAAAAAAGTGAGGATACAAAACTTATAGTTGGCAATTTTTTTCAATAGATTTTGCTGGTAAACACAGAACATCAAACAATACAGCACAGGAACAGGCCCTTTAACCCACCACATCCATAACAACCATTATGCTGTTCTCAACTAATCTGATCTGACTGCACATGGCCCATGACCCTCTTTTCTCTGCCTGTTCATGTGTCTCTCTAAATGCTTCTTAAACTTTGTTACTGTACCTCCTTCTACCACTCGCTTGGCAGCACATTCCAGGCACCTATTACCCTCTGCGTAAAACACTTATGTTGTATATCTTCTTTAAACTTTCCCCCTCTCACCTTAAATGTCTGCCTCCTGGTATTTGCCCCCGGGAGACAGACTCCAACTATCCACTCTATCTACGCCCAAACACTCAATTTTTTTTTGTTTATTAGAGTTAGAGGGAGTAACATTCCTTCTCTGATCACAATGAACAGGCTTTACTATGTCACCTCTTATTAGCATGCGCTACGGAGCTGTTACTTTTATAATACCTTATATTTGATCGTCACATGTCTACTCCTGAAATTACCGTTACTTAACGAGCACATCTTTTGGGTAAAACCATTTCTGCCAAAGTTAGTAACTGAAATGCACAATGGTATGATTGGACTGAGATAAGGCATGAACTGTATTTGATTCTAAAAAGTGTCTAGTTTATTAACATTTTTTTTCAAAAAAAAAAATACGTATGAATACCCAGCGTCACCTTGGCGAAGGGAACTGCTGTAGGAAATACACAGACCGGAATTTCAGGACTGTGGGGTAATATAATACAGAAGGGATTCATGGGACAGGGTTCACAGGGATCAAAAGTAAAGGCAATGAGGGGATTCTCAGTGCCCTACCCCTAACCGCTTACTGATCAGGCACAAAATATCTGCAAAAGAGGGACTCTCTGAGGAGACCACAATCAACCTCACACAGGAGTTGTCATGCTCCCCACATGGTAACAAGCTCATCTGTTGTTGATTCAATACCAGTGGTAGAAGGATGAGGCACTAAGTGGGCATTAGCTGTCCAGTTAAGGGTTTCAAATGGTGGGGCAAGGCGGCTGTCCATAGGCCTTCCCACCACGGACTTAATAAGGGTGAAGACAGGAAGGTGCTGGAGCCTCTGATTAAATGCCCCATCCACGTCCAACATATCATGGGAAAAGCATACGAAACTATTTTAACAGTTTTCAAACCTACAGATACAAATATTCTCAGTTTTGCTAACTAATACAAAACAAACTTTAAAAGTAGTGCCATGTCAGGCATCAATATCAAAGAGCGGGTGGTGGTAATGTACGCAAGAATATAGGGTTCTACTTTTTTGGAGCCTAAAGTTGTCGATGTTCCCAGGGCCTGGACAAAGACAAAACATGGCAGTATTAGGCTTTACGTACACGTGGTTGTAGAAGAGTGAAACTTATGTAGTGACTCACGTATCCAGCAGCACGTATTATAATTTATTTCTATTGACTTGTAAATACGTAAATCGTATTGCACTGCTAAAATACACAAGCCTTTGCAGAAATTTACCGCAGCTGCTGCATAATAATCCATAGGTTCACATCACACCAGGAACCCTATAGTTATCTTAACAAATCCTAGCATTTTATATTATACACAAGACAAATTGTAAACTTTAACACGTGTGGATGAAGTAGGTAGTGAAAGTGATTGTGATCCTCATTTTTATAGGAAGTTAAAATGAAGCCCAGAATTTACTTAACTCTCGATAAAGACTTTAAAGGACTTGTATGACCACAGGACTTCACAATCACTTTACGGACTGTGAAATACTTCTAAATTCAGTCTATTTTATAATGTAAGAAGCACTGTCGCCAATATGTGGACAGCATTCACAAGCACCAATGGGATAACAACCAGATAATTCGGTGTTAGTAATGCGGATTGAGGGATTTAATGTTAGCAAGGCAGGCAAATAACTCCTCTGCTTTTCCTTAAAATACGATCTTTGATCTTTTATTTCATTGGAGAGGAAAGACAGAGCCTTAACATCTCAACTAAAAGGCAGCACCTGGTGACACTGCAACACTCCCTCAGTAGTACTCTAAAGTGGATGTCTGAGCTAAAGCCCTGGAGTGGGATGTGAATTATTAACACAGTCTCAGCTAACACACTTACACGATTTGTATCAAGTTAAGACTAACTTAAAATAACACTTATAGATCACTTTATCAAGTTTTCATAGAATTATACAAGTCAGTTTGGAATACTTTGGTTTGTAAGTTGAAAAGCAACCAAATGTGAAAAGCAACAGCGGTAAAAGTTTTTGCCTTTGGAATTTATAAACAGTCTCTGGCGAGGGGAAATGCATTACTTTGTTGATGTGTAATAGAGCCATAATTAATATGGGTTACACATCACAGTTTATTCAACACATGAATGAGATGTGCCCTTCTGAAGTATTTAAATTCAGAGATATTTATGTTTGTCATCCTGATTCACTCTGTTACAAGATTTTTACAACAGTAACACAAATTCATTACTATTGCAGTCCTGAATTACTTAGTTAACTTTATTGGAGTTTAAATTTAAGTAAATGAGAAAGCCAAAAGATGAAACATTCTAAATGACTCAATTATGAACCAGGATGCAAAGGTACATGGCCAATAGAGTCTCTGATGAGGTCAGATTGGGCTTGTTATGAATGCATAACTCTGGTCACACGCACCGGCAAGTAAATGGCTGCTGTGCATGAGGAGATTTGTACCTCATTTTCTGAAAGTATGGAATCATTTTCAAATAAAGCCTGAAAAATAATTCACAGACACACTTTGTTGGTCAGTTATCCCAGTATAGACTCCCCCCTAGTCTCGAGGTGAAGCCCAGTGTGGACTCCCTGCTTTAGAACTTTAGGACTGTCATGCTGAACTTTTACCTTTATTTCTTTATTTTTCTAACCTATACCTTAGATTTTGTATTTCGGTATCTCTGTGCCCAAGATGGTGCCGGAAATGGCAACTTTGTACAGTTTTCACTATACTCATGTATCCCTGTACTTGAGTACATGTGACAATAAACTTAATTCTAATTCTAGTTAAGTTATCCGGAGTTAAACTGTGTATCTACTGGCATGATGGTGTTAAGATATCCAAATGCAGTAATGTAGTTTGAGAAACAGCCGGATGATTTTATGACACAAATAGCAGCAATGGCGATGACCCAATAACAGCAGTTACAGGATAGTGTAAATAATCAGATTGTATAATACTACCATCTTAGTCATCATTTCACCTAAAGTACACTTCTTCCACCACATTCAGTGAAAATAAAATCAATGAATATGCATTAAATATGCATAGTTTTAGAAAGATTAGGAAACAAGTAGCGTGCTTCCCACAATTAAATCCCATAATTCTGATCAAATTTAATCCATCATAATCTTGCTCACATAAGCTCATGTCATCACCAGATCAAAATGATCAAGTGACTGCCATAACAATCAGCAGACATCCATTCATTATTCCAAAATTAACTGAATGTCAGGAGAACGTTCCAGAGAAAAGCATGAAATAAAAACCGAAAGAACTGCGGATGCTGTAAATCGGGAACAAAAACAGGACTTGCTGGAAAAGCTCTGCAGGTCAGGCAGCATCCGAAGAAAAATCAGAGTTAACATTCTGAAGAAGCGTCACCAGAAGCAAAACATTAACTCTACTTTCTCCTGACAGATGCTGCCAGACCTGCTGAATTTGGTCAGAAATTTCTGTTTTTGTTCATGATCTCTAACATCTGCAGTTCTTTGTTTTACCTGCAACATGCGGCTATATTCCATTATTCATAGAATCAGTGTGGAAATAGGCTATTCAGCCCATTGAGTCCACATGGACCCTCTGAAGAGCATCCCACCCCCTTCCCTATCCCTGCATTTCCTTCAGCTAATCCATTTAACCTGCACAGCCCTGGACACTACAGGCAATTTGGCTTGTCCAATCCACCTAACGTGCACATCTCTGCACTGTGGGAGGAAACTACAGCAACCAGAGGAAACCCATGCAGACACAGGGAGAACATGCAAGCTCCACACTGACAGTCACCTGAGAGTGGAATCAAACCCAGGTCCCTAGTGCTGTGAGGCTAACCACTGAACCACTGCACCACCCATTACTGGAAACAACAGACTTGCTACTGTGTAAATTATATTCAGCCAATAACCATACCCTCTTCCAACAACCCTTCTCAGAAACCATATTAATTCATATTGAAGGCAGTGAAATCAGAAGTAAGAGGTTAACTTTGTACTTAATATTAGATTTATTACAAACTGCCATGTTACACATGCCTGCAATAACAAACTCCCAGAAGTTCCTTGTTTTATTTGCTCAAAAGTTATTATGTCCTCCACCTCTTTATCCTTAATAGATTCATAAAGCATAAAAACACACCCTCCAGTCCAAATGACTGACATGATGACGTTTGCAAACTATACTAGTCCCACTTGCCTGCATTTGGTCCATATCGAGCAAAATCATTCATTTTCATGCATTTATCCAAACGTATTTTAAATTTTCTAACCATACCTGCATTCACTACTTCCTCTGGCTGATCATTCCACACACAAACTACTTTCTGCGTAAAAAAGTTGTCCCAGTGTCCTTTTAAAAACTCTCTCTCCTCACCTTAAAAATATGCCCCCTTGTTTTGAAATCCCCCACCCTAGGGAAAAGACCCTTGCTATTTACCTTATCTATGCCCTTCATGATTTTATAAACCTTTGTAAGGTCAACCCTCAACCTCTTCCATTCCAGTGAAAAAAGCCCCAGCCTATCCAGTCTATTTTTACAACTCGAACCCTCCATTCCTGGCAACATCTCGGTAAATGTTTTCTGAACCCTCTCCAGTTTAATAATATCCTTCCCATAACATGGTGGCCAGAACTGTACACAGTAGTCCAGGAAGAGGCCTCACCAACATCCTGTACAACCTCAATATGACATCCTAACTCCTTTATGCAACGGTCTGAGCAATGAAGACAAGCATACTAAATGTCTTCTTCACCACCCTGTCTACCTGTGAAGCAAATTTTAAAGAATTATGTACCAGAACTCCTAGCCTCTCAGTTCTACAACACTATCCAGAGCCTGACCATTAATTGTACAAGTCCTTGTTTGTTTTACCAAAATACAATCCCTCGCATTTGACCAAATTGAACTGAACCTTAATAATACTGCAAACATAACGCTAACAACATGCAGGGATAAAGAGGAGGAGTGAAAAGGAACCAACTGCACAGCTTTTTCAAAAAGAGAGCTGCACAGGTACAATGGGACAAAAGGACTCCGTCTCTGCTGTATGATTTTAAGTAAATGTTGCATTGTCTTGTATTGTGTATTGCCACAGCAATTGGGGCATTAGTCTGATATTAGGAATTTGATTTGGGTACCACTCATTTTATCCATGTTTCAGATGCAGACAGAACTATCAAGTCAAAAGTAATAAGTCTGAAGTCCTGATGAAGGGTCTAGACTCGAAATGTAGATGTTCCTGCTTCTCTAATGCTGTTTGACCTGCTGTGCTCCTCCAGCTCCACATTTTAAAAAGTCTGACTTCAGAAAATTGCTCTTGAATAACTATTATTTGTTCACCATTGCTCACCTAAGTGTAATGAGTAATATTTTGTGCATTGCATCGTGAACAACTGGAGTGTCAAGCTCTTGTCCCCCAGTGCTTTCGTCACAAGCTGAAAAGGTCATGAATCTTTGAAAATTACATAGCAACAATTTTTGTCGATTAACACAATGAATTTCCAAGGAATCAATTGTTGGAACTTTTCTTGATGAACTGTTAACAGTGACATTACCATTCCAACTCTCCCATTAAAGTAGCTGTGCCATGATCTATCAACAAATGCCAATGCAAACCTTTTGAAAAACATGTGACCCACTCCTAGTTCCTCCATAACAAAACATTACAACTACAGACAAGAAACCTACTGTGGAATTTCACATCAGATTGAACCTCATAATTCATCTCATTTGTATCACTTGTTTTGCACTAAAATTTATGACAACATCTGAATTTCTGGAACAGATTGCAATTTTGTAAACACTTGCACATACGCACTATTTCTTCCAAATCTGTGATTTTGCTCAGACAGCAACTGTTATAAAAGTGCAGATTCAAAAATAGTCACATTTATGTTTCAGACTAGAGAGACCAACCACTTTATGCTGAAGGGCAGTTCGAACAAATGGCAAGGAGAAAGAAAAACCTGCAATCAGCTCACCCACGTGTATTTCACTTTACCTTTGAATGCCTTGAATTAACCTTGTCTTCTAAATACTTTTCAGATGTCCTAGCAACATGATATTTTCAACATTCGCATTACCACAGTAATTGTAATTTTAAAAGGTACAACAATTAATCTGTACACTGAGTCAAAGAATAGCAGGTGGTGGCTGCGTCTTTTTGTCAAAAAAAAAACAAAAAAAAAAAATCAGTGTTTGAAGATCCTTCTGCAAGGAGTTTCAGGTGTACTCTATTCACAGCAAACAAAACTTCACTGAAGTCATTGCTGTTACTATCCATTGCCTCTCAAGTCCTGAGGGTGATGACTAAAGATATACATTAGTTTCAACTAGTTGCTTAACAAAGGTTTTCAACCAAATTCTGAGTTTGGAGCAGGTGAGCACTGAACAGATATTTTGACTTACAGGCAATCAGTTCATTCTAATCTTGACTGTACAATCACATTGAGAAAAGAAATATTATTTTAAATCAGTGTTATTGATGCCATTTGATCAATTAAGGTTGAAGCCAGGGCAAGATGAAGGGGTACACCCGAAATGTTGACTGCTCCTTTCCTCCAGGTGCTGTGTTGTTCCAGCCTCCTGTTTGTCTACCTTGGATTCCAGCATTCCAGCAAAAGAAAAAGATTTACAGGAGGTTTTATGACCGTGAATCCAATCACACACTGCCAAGTCATTTGGATTTTAAAGAGTGTTCATATAGAAGAAATACCCTTGTATTTTCAATCAGCTGCAACCTACTTGTAGGACATAGCTGAAGAATTGCTCCTTATCTACACCCAACTCTCTTCCAGTGCCTCAAATATATTTAAATACAGTCTTATACAAGGAAGAAATACCTTTGATTTGTTTGCTGGATAGAGTCAAACTTCAATGTTTATTCATTTTTTCACATGCTACTGTACAGAACTGAACTGCTTTAATAACTATGTATGTATATTAAGATATTTTACGAATAACATTTATTTTTGAAATAAAAAACCCAACTCTCATTGCTAGCTCTAAGTCCTGGAAAATCATGTCAGCAGACAGGCAAAGTATAGTGGGAGGGAAATTATGAATATGACAGTATCTGGCTGAATGTCTTCCTTGACTAAGATAACAACCAGAATGGAAGGATTCCAAACGGCCCATATAACCATGTTTTGGACCAAAGGCGTGACACACCGTATTGCATAAACTACAATTGTTTACACAACAGCTATGGATGAAACAGCAAAGGAACTCGAGTTCCTAACTTCGGTCAACAACCCACCTAGGGAGGAAAACATCCAACCCTCTGACTTGGAGACCTCACTGCCTCTGACCAAATTCACTGCACCCTGACAGATGAGCTCCCGACTTAAAGGATAGGGTTAATCAGCACAAACTGTACTCCACCTTAAAGCCGCATCATGCAGGCAGGTAGGAAATGATCCATCCCATATGCCACTCAACAACAAAAAAGGGCCAGCAGGTGGAAGACGCACTAGCAGTTCCAAATCCTGCATGAAGGCCACTCAGAACATTGTTCATTTTGATGTTGACTTAGAAAGGACATCACCACTCAATAGCAGCCTTTCTGAAGGGAAGCATCCTTAAGATTCGCTGGCAGGACTGCATAATAAGCAACGAAGTTGTGGAACTGCCAATATCAAACGCATTGGGTGGGTCACGTTAACCAGTTAGATGACAGGTGCCAGCCCAGCACAGCGCTGCATGCAGAGCTGACCACTGTTAAAAGGAACAAACCTCACAAATGTTTCAAGGACTCCCCAAAGACCCTCTCTGTGTGCTACATCAAAGATCACCAGCACAAAATATAAACCAGAAATCATGATGCTTGGAGATGCTACATCATGATTGCTATTGAGACCCTCAAGATTGAGCAAAGAGCCTGAGAGGGAAAAAGTGAAGTACAGAACCAAATGTCCACAGCAGTGACTAAACTGCATTGGCCAGCAGGTGGAAGACGCAGTAGCAGGACAGCATGGTGGCTCAGTGGTTAGCACTGCTGCCTCACAGCACCAGGGACCGGGGTTCGATTCCAGCCTCGGGCAACTGTCTATGTGGAGTTTGCACATTCTCCCAGTGTCTGCATGGGTTTCCTCCCACAGTCCAAAGATGTGCAGGGTAGGTGGACTGGCTATGCTAAATTGCCCATAGTGCTCAGGGGTGTTTAGATTAGGTGGGTTAGACAAGGGAAATGCAGGGGTAGGAGAATGGGTCTGGGTGGGATGCTCTTTGGAGTGGCAGTGTGGACATCAGAAAATTTTCTGAAGAAGGGTCCAGGCCCGAAACTTCAAGCTTTCCCGCTCCTATGATGCTGCTTGGCCTGCTGTGTTCATCCAGCTCCACACCTTGTTATCTTAGAATAGCAGCTTACTTTCTGCTTGGGAACTCTACATCCTTCTGAACTCACTATCAAGTTCAACAATTTTAGGGCTTCAGTCACCTTCTCCCATGACCTTACCCCAACCCACACACTCCATGCCTTGTTATCATATGGTCTGTTGTTATATACAGCCCATTGTTAGCCACTAATAGTCTCCATTAGTAGCTATTCACTCTCTTAGGCTGATTGTTATCCACTCATTTTTCTGTCCAACTATTCTTCTCTCTCTCTTTGGGCTATCTCCACTCATTGCTTATTCCTTACCCCCACCCCCCACTCTATCCTCTATATAAAAACCAGCTTTTTCCAAGCTACCATCTATTCTGACAAAGGGTCATTGGACCCAGAATGTTAACTCTGATTTCTGTCCACAGATGCTGCCAGGCCTCTTGAGCTTTTCCAGCAATTTCTGTTTTTGTAACCTCACAGACAGTAAGACTGCCAAGATCCAGGACAGCAAGCAGCTAGAGGTCAAAATTCTCAATGGTTCACTTAGTGTAATTCGAAATGAGAGTGCAAACTAGAAATCTTTCAACATCAGGAAAATCTCCAAGAAAAACTTTCACAAAGCAAGATAGTTCCAGGGTTAAAGGGAAAGGAGTGACAGCAAACAATCAGGAATTGGAACAGTCACTACGGGCTGAATCCAGGAAAATCAAATGATTATTTAAGGGACAGTGTAAATAATATCCGCGAAGTGTGACTTTCAGTTCTGCTAGGTAAAAGTTCTGGTTATTTAAAGTATATTAAGACATATTGTTTAGTCAGTGGTTAGTTACAGAAAATTTCTTAAAAATATGAAATCTTATGTCAT
Source organism: Ginglymostoma cirratum (assembly GCA_024137785.1). NCBI lineage: Eukaryota > Metazoa > Chordata > Chondrichthyes > Orectolobiformes > Ginglymostomatidae > Ginglymostoma > Ginglymostoma cirratum. Next base: position 15,786,787 of record JAHRHZ010000018.1, read on the forward strand.
CCTTCCAGCTAATCACCAGGAGTTTGAGCTTCTACTTAAATATTCTCAATCACAGATCTGAAATTACTAATTGAATTAACATATATTGCTTTTGTAGCAGACAGAATTCCATACTTGTGCCTCCCTTTATGAAGGGATGTTTCCTAATATCTCTTCTAAATGGACAGCTTCAGATTTTAAGGTTATGCTCCATTGTTGAAGACTAGTGTATGACACTGAAATTTAAACAAAGGTTATGAGAAATGCAGGGAATGGGCGCTAACAGTGCGACAATTGGTGTTGACGACACAGGAATCATGTTTTCTCATCAGCGTAAACTGAGGTAATAATTGCTGATTAGGAATAGGGTGAAGCAAGTTCATAGGAATAACAAATGAGGGCTCAAATGTTCTGGAATATACCTGAAGATCACAGAAACAGTGCTTGTGTGAAATGCTGATTAGAAATATTGTCAGAAGAGGGAGTAAGTGGAAGTGAAAGATGAATTTGGCTCAGGGAATGTAGAAGTGGTAAAAAAAAATGAGAACTTGTTCATTTATGCCTTACAATCTCCGAATCAGTTATAGGACCCAAACAGAAAGGAGTTCTAATGCGCGAAATTTGCAAATTCAGTTATTAACCGAGCACATTTTCATCACTGAAAACAGTTACTTATGTATTTACCGGTAACGATACACACTATTCAACAATGCAAAGCCCCGGAGTACTGCCTATGAATTTCCTCTCCAAACTAGACTTTTGTTTGACTTATAATATCAAATTGTTTCATAAATGTAAACCGAAAGAATTGCGGATGCTGTAAATCAGGAACAAAAACAGAAGTTGCTGGAAAAGCTTAGCAGGTCTGGCAGCATCTGTGAAGAAAAAAATCAGAGTTAACGTTTCGGGTCTGTTGACCTCTTCTCAGCTTTTCCAGCAACTTCTGTTTTTGTTTCATAAATGTGTTGGGGAAAGAGTTAAAAGAAAAAGACACAATCAATCAAGTTTCATGCAGTCAGGATAATCTATATTTGATAACTATAAAAATAATTCTTGAAATCATAGACCTGAACTTTGGAATTCAACTAGACAGTTACATAATACATAACAGCACTTTTCATCATCATAATAAAATAGTTTACGTTCTGAAAAATTCATATCTTTAAGATTCCATTAAAATTAAGTTTCTTACATGGTTTTAAATATTAAAAGCTGTCAGCAGCTAAGAGCACATGGCAATAAATGTTCATGCTTGGACCATTCCACCCACATTCAAGCTAAACCAAAGCAAAAACAGAAATTCAAATTCAAAAGCCAAATAATAAAAGAATACTTTTAATAAAATCCGTCTATCATTAATGAATGTATTTTGTAAATATGCAGAAAGCACGAAGCTAATAAGCAAAGTTCATTGATTGTGTCATTTTAGATTGACATCCTGGGGCTTTTTATAATACCAGTTAGTTATAAATGCTGTAATCATTAACAGTCAAAAGTTTATATTTTCCAAAACTTTGCACATAAACACACATCAAGCATCCAATGTCGTTGTATCCTTAGCATGGGAAAATAGAAAGCCATGATAGTGTATTTTTCAAGCACTTACACGACAGATGCACTAGTGAAAGTGATAGTTACTGTTGAATCAGTTGCTACCCATATCTTCTAAGTGACAGGGCTCTTTGAGGTTTTACATGGCATCTGGGGGTAGGCACCTTCTGGTCTAACGAAAAAGAGTCTTAAGGAGTAAAGAGTTGCTGTTAATTGTTTCGTAATTTTTACTGTTCCACCAAGTCCTCATGACATCACCATTAGCGGATGATGCTCATTGAACTACATCAAGTATTAATCTTTTCAGATCTTTCCAGACATATACACAACAGTTACCACTTACATAGTTTGGAAAGTTACTCCTAAATGATCATCAATTTCTAAAACGTAACCTGGATTTATAAGAGGTAGATCTCATCTGGTTATGTAGTGTAGTGATAGCTGAGAGTGCAGCAGGCAATGTCAGGAGCAGCACCTGGCATACCTAAAAATGAGGGATCAACCTGGTGAAGTAACCGAACAGGACTACTTGAATGCCAAATAGTACAAGGAGCAACTAATAGAAAGAGCTAAGCAATTCTGCAAGCAACAGATCAGGTATAAACTCTGCAGTCGTTCCACAGCCAGTCACGAATAGCGGTGAACAATCAAACAACTCGCTGGAGGAGAAGGCCCCATAAATATTCCCCTCTTCAATGATGGGGAAGCCTAACACACAGTGCAAAAAAGGCCAAAGCATTTGCAACAACCTTCAGCTAGAAGTGCCGAGTCGATGCTTCATCTCAGCCTACTCCAGAAAACCCTAGCATCGCAGACGCCAGTCTTCAGCCAATTTAGTTCACTCCACATAACACCAAGAGACGGTTTGAGGCATTTCACTTTTCAGCAATCGTACTGAAGATGTACTCCAGAATTTGCCACGCCCTGAGCTTAGCTGCACCTGCTCAACAATAAGCTGCACCTGCTCAGTGATGCCCCAGGTACCACAAGGGTCAGTCAGCTCCTGGCCTCATGTCAGTCTTGGTTCAAACTTGGACAGAAAAGCTGAATTCGAGAGGTGAAAGTGACAGCCCTTGACATCAAAGGCACATTCGATAGAGTGTGACATCAATGAGCCCTAACAAAATGGATCAATGGGAATTTTGGTTGAGGGGGGGATCTCTGCTGGTTGGAGTCATACCTGGCACATTGGAAAATAGCTTTGAACATTGGAGGTCGGTAATCTCAACTCCAGGACATCTTTGCATGAGTTCTTCAGGGCAGCCCAACCAGCTGCATCAATAACCTTCCCTCTGTCATAAAAGGTTGGTAATGTTCACTGATGACTGTAAAATGTTCAGCAACAGTGTGTGACTGCTCGGATATTGAAGCAGTCCACATCCAAATGCAACAAGACCAGGTCAATATCTAGGCTTGGGCTGAAAAATGGCAAGTAACATTCACACCTCACAAGTGCCACAGCCTTCGAAATTTAATGGCATAATCATTATTGCCTGACAGGCACCACATCCACCACCAACAGTCAGTAACAGCAGAGTGTACTATCTACAAGGGGCACTGCAGAAATTCACCAAACACAGCACCTTCCAATCCCACGACCACTATCATCTAGGAGGACATGGACAGCAGATACTTGTCAACCACCGCCTGCAAGTATCCCTCTAAGTCACTCACCATCCTGACTTGGAAACATATTGCTGTTGCTTCATTGATCCTCGGTCAAAATCCTGAATTCCCTCCCCAACGGCCTTCTGTGTCTACCCACAGCACACGGACTGCTACAGTTCAAGAAGGCAGCTCACCATCACCTTCTCAAAGTCAACTATGGATGGACAATAATTGCTGGCCCAGCCAATGACGACTGCACCCCACAAGGGATTTGTTTACAATTATGTATATTTGAACACATTTGTGATATCACTATGATACTCAACATTGTCCCAGAAGACCATGGCTCTGCTGTCTCATTACAGAGACAACAGGTGCTGGTTTAACCTGAAGGTCACCATACCTCATGCGAGAAGCGAGGTCAGAAGGTGGGACCCTCATGGTGACCTCACTCAGTATGAGAATTAAACTTATACAGTTGGCACCACTCTGCTTTGGAAACCAGCCATCTAGTCACCTGAGCTAACCGACCCCCATGATATTACTATACTCAGCAATGAGAGAAATTCTTCCTTTTCAAAAGTCTGAATAATGCTTCAATCTAACCACTCACTACCCCTCATATTTATGCCTTACAAAGAGCAGCACTATTTAATTTCTTAAATAATATTTTCAAATGTAATTCAGCAGCTTTGAAGCAAACTTTAGGACTGAAATAAAAACAGCCAACGCTGGAAATATTTAGCAGGTATGGCAGAATCCGCACAGACAGAAAGCAGATAACGTTTTAGCTCTGTGACCTTTTATCAGAATTAAACCCATGATTTCATACATTGCTCCACTCTTATTTTGCCTTCTTTCTTATTTTGAACTTGCCAAAAAGTAGCAGTCCTGTGGAAATACAGTTGAAAGTGTTCTTATTCAGTGCAGCCAAAAACCACGATCAACAAACTACACAGATGTGCTTCCTGTAATCATACACTGCTTTACTTTTACTAGTTAACAATCAATTACACCAGACTTCAACTTCATGATACTGTAAAGCACAGCTTTATCATTCAATAATTATAAACCGGGCCTCACTGCTTGATGTTGTCAGTTACTTGGGCTCTTCTATGTTAATACACTGTTCTAGAAAGCAAAAAATACAAGCTCTATTTTCATATGATTGATTGAGACAGATATCATGCCCTTCCTGCTAAGTTAGAGACAAACAATAAAACCCTTCTTTTCCAGATGAATTAATGCAGCATTACCTGTTCCTAGACTCCAAGTCAGACAACCATCATACCTTGTGTGCAAATGTAGTCACTTCATTGGGCAGCACACATTCCCCTACTCTGATGCATCATCGATCTAAATCAAGCTCAATTGGTCAAAGCCAAACATGTCACAAACAGTGGTCCAGGGACTGGATTGGTTAGAACTATATTCAATGCAGTTTAGATGAATAATTTTTCACAAGTAATGATACTAAGATATTAGCTAAATAAATTCGTACTTTAATTCAATGTTTCATGCGAATAAATCCCAACATAGCCAGGAATGTTTGTTATTCTATATGTCTCCATGAAAACTTGCAACATTAGGTACCAAGATCCCCAGCAAGAGTTTTACGACACCATTCTCTGCAATCACATTGTGATTCCATACAAAATGCAGCATTGATGAAATTTTGCAGGTACAACTCAAGATAACCCCAACTTTAATCACTGGTCTGTTTCAAATTATCTGAACTCATTTGACATGGGAATAGATTTCCATGTTCTTGGGCTTGGGCATATGCAAAAACATAACAAAATGTGGGCAAATGATAAAACATTCATAAACACTGACCGGTTGGAAAAGTGTGTGCACATGGATATCAGTTGGAACAGGACCAGGCTCAGGGTGCATGGCCAAACAAGCTACAAATACTCATGAACTATTCAGCTATTTGTGTCACTTCATATAACATGACATGTATAGTGCAGAAACAGCACATATGGTCTAACATGTTCGTGCATGTCTTTATTTCCCACATAAACCTCATGACGATATGACTGACTCAGTCTTTTGACATTCCTATCAGGGTACTGAAAATACACAGTAAATGTGGTATAACCGACTTTGCACCTGACCGGCGCTAAAACAATCCTGCCTTAACTCATCTTAAATATTTATTTTATAATGTTAGCTGTGTCTCCAGAGTGCTATAATACTCATGCATTGCCAGAACTGCAATAACCACCCCATTTAGCAGTTAATTGCCAGCTGCGTGCACGCATGCAGGTTTTTTAATATTTCCTGCTGACTGCCGGAAGCAGCGCAGGTTTTTTTCTTCTTTGCACGATAAGATCAAGAACAATGCTGCAGGTTGGATGCATCCTAATTGTCAAACTAATCACAGAGATCTCATAAAAATAAGGGACCATGGAAACTTCATTTCCCTAGCAAACATTACAAGAAATAACAATACTCAGCGGTTTGATCAGCACTCAAAGCCATAAGTAACAACGTTATTGTTAAAGGACAGCTGGTGAAGAGCAAATATATTTTCAATTAAAAAGATAACTGGCAAAAAATTGTAACTTTTACAACAATGGGTTATTGATGAGTTGGAGTACAGATAATGTTTGGTTGAGAAGAGCATGGGACAGAGGGAAATTAAGGTCAGAAAAACAAACAGTACTCTAGCTGCCATCACTGCCACAACTTGGATTTATGCAGTGCTTTTAGTGTAATAACATGGCTCAAAGCATTTTACAGATGCATTATGAGCAAATATTTTGTGAGCCATATAAAGCAATATTAGGACAGCTGACAAAATTCTTGGTCAGGGATAAGTTTTAAGGATAATGGAAGTCTTGAAGGGTATAAAGAATTACAGAGTTACAGAGGGAGAGGCAGAGAAGATTACACAAGGAACTCCAGAGACTAGGGTACTGCAGACACAACTGCTAATAGCGCAGCAATTATAGATAGGAATACATAAAATGCCAGAATTAGAAGAGCTCAGACTCTTACGAGGATAGTGAGGTTGGTGAAATTTAGAGATTGGGAAGGACGGGGCGATGGCAGGATTTGCAAAAGAGAATGAGAATTTTAAATCAAGGCAATGCTTAACGAAGAACTAGCGTAGATCAGGAAGCATAGCGATGATTCATGAATGGAATTTGACACAATTAAAGAAGCTGGCAGTAATGCTGTGGTTGACCACAAGTTTATGGGGAAACAAATGCCAAGAGACCAGCCAGAAGTGTCTTGAAATAGTCACGCTTAGAAGTAATAAAAGGTACAGATGAAGGCTTCAGCAGCAGATAAGCTGGATGCTATGGAGGTGAAAATAGCCAGGTTAGGTGATTGCATGGACCCATGATTAGAAGCTCATCTCTGGGTCTAACATAAGAAGTTACAAGCAGGACAATAAAGTCTGTTTGCGACTAAAGAGATATAAAAATCAAAGTATGGCTAAACAGGGCACCACAGTTTATGTAAGAATTCTTCAGATTTATATTTTACCTGTCTGCTTCTACAGTGAAACTTCCAACATATTCTGTTGATTGTTGTTTCACAGTGGTTGGATGCGTTGAGTTCTTTCAACTTCGTTGTTAGCTATTTCAACATCAGTCATGAAGAAATTTAGGGTATCAACTATGGCTTAACAGTAGCAGTCTCACCTCGAATTTGAAGGTTGTGAATTCTGCACTGCAGCTATAAGTGCAAATTCTGGGCTGAACAAAGCAGAACTGAGGGAGCACTGCATTGTTAAAGGAAGTATGTTTTGAACAGAGCGTTAAACTAAGGCCTGTCCAATCTCTCAGATCCCGTGGCACTATTTCCACAAAGACTTTTCTCAATGTCATGGACAATTAATACCAAAATTTATGGATCCTTGCTCAGTGCATAGTGGCTACAATAGGTTTCCTAGAAGTGACTACACTTCAAAAGCATTTGATTGGCTTGAGGTCCCAAGGTTGCACAATATACTACTCTCACACTGAATAGCCTAACTAATGCAGAATTTAGGGGAAAAAGAATTCTTCGTACGGTTTAACTGCATATTTGGTCTCCGCAAGCTGGTTCAAAAGACAATTTTTTTTAAACTGTAAACTGAACCACTGCATGGTTTCTACAATAAAATGTCCAAAAATGCATGCACGCTCGTGTCCTCTTGAAAAACAAAGGCCAGTCTTCAACTTGAACTAACTTAACAACAAGTCCCACTACGGACTCAATGCCCTTACCACTTGAAACACTCACCACTCAGATCCATGCACTGAAGTCCAACCATATCCAGTCATAAATGATGGTGAATGATTAAACAATTCAACGGAGATGGAGGCTCCACAAATAACCTCATCCTCAATGTGGGGAAGCCCAGCACATCAGTGCAAAAGATAAGACAGATGCATTTGCAACAATTGTCAGCATGGAGTACCAAATCCATGTTGACCTCTTCGAGGTCCCCAGCATCATATTATCCAGTCTACAGAAATTAAGAAATGACTGATTGAACTGCGGATTGCAAATCCAGGATAAATCCAACCCAAAAAATTAACGACCCATCAGTCTACTCAAGATCCATCAATAAAGTGATGCAGAGGGTCATCACCAGTGCTATTAGGCAGTCCTTGTTTAGCAATAATCTGCTCACTGACACAGTTTGGGATCCAGCAGGTCAACTGAACTCCAGAACTCATTACAGCCTTGGTGGAAACAATCTCCTTGCTTCTATCTTATTTATTCCCTTCATAATTTTATAAGTTTCCATAAGATCGCCCCTCTCATTCTTATGAATTCCAGCGAGTATAGTCCCAGTCTACTCAATCTGTCCTCCGAAGCCAACCCTCTCAATTCCAGAATCAACCTAGTGAATATCTTCCATACCCCCTCCAGTGCATTTACACTCTTTCTTAAGTGCTCCAAAACTGTACAGAGTACTCCAGCTGTGGCCTCACCAGCAGCCTATACAGTTGCAGCATAACCTCCCTATTTTTAAACTCTAACACTCTAGCAATGAAGGACAACATTCCATTTGCCTTCTTAATAACCTGCTGCGCCTGCAAACCAACTTTTTTTGATTCATGCACTAGGTCACCTAGGTCCCTCTGCACAGCAGCATGATGTAATTTTTTGCCATTTAAATAATAGCCCATTTTGCTGTTATTTATCTTTTACCTGGATGAGTGCAGCTCCTACAACCCTCAAAAGATCTTGACAACATTCTAATTCAACTCACAGAATAGGCGCCACATCCACAAATATTCAATCCCTCCACCACCAATGCACAGCAGCAGCTGTTTGTACAATCTACAAGATGTACACCAGAAATTCATTAAGGCTCTTCAGACAGCATCGTCCAAACCCATGACCACATTATCCAGAAGGACAAGGGCTGCAAATTCACGGGAACACCATCACCTCCAAGTTCCTCTCCAAGCCACTCATTCTCCTGACTTGGAAAGATTCCAAAACAAAGGCAATGTTCATAACGGATACTGGAACTTGAATTCAATAAAAATTCTGGATTTAAAAATCTAATAATGACCATGAAATCTATCGATTGTTGCAAGAACACATCTGGTTCATTAACATCCATTCAGGAAGGAAACTGCCATCCATATCTGGTCTAGCCTATGTCTGACTCTGGACCCACAGAAATGTGGTTGACTCTTAACTGTCCTCTGAAATGGGTGACCAAGCTTCTCATTTGTATCCAAGGGCAACAAGAGATAAACAATAAATGCTGGCATTGCCACTGATGCCTAAAACACCCCAAAAGGGAATTGAAAAAAAGGAAAAGCTATGGGCTGCAGCGGCTCCAAAAGACGTTTCACTGCCACCTTCTCAAGGTCAATTAGGGAGGACTAATAAATGTTCACCACTCAACAAAGCTCACATCCCCTGAATGAATAAACCTTTGGTGCAGAGTTGAATACTTAAAAGGGTTTCAGAATGGGGAGCACTGGGCAGTCATTTGAGTTGAATAAGCAGTGATTGAAGCAAAAGAAATGTTGACTACAATTAACACATTTCAGCTGATTCAGTTGGTAGTATTCTATTCTTGAAGCCAAATGGTCATGCGTTCAACTCCCAGTTAAAGGCTTGAGCAGGTCCAATTTTGCTCTCTCAGGGTGGACACTTAAAATCTTAAGGGCACTATTTGCAAGAAACACTGGGACTTATTCCCAATGTCTGGGCCAATGTTTATCCTCAAACAACATTAAAAAGAACAGATCATCATCACATTGCTATTTGTGGGAGTTTGTTGTGCAGAAATTGACTGCTGCATTTTCTACATTACAATAATGATTGCATTTCAGAAGCGCTTCATCACTTAATGACATATACAACACTTTGGAGCAAGTAACTGATATTATACAAATTTACATCTCTTCTTCCTTGGTTCTTGTTAGTTGCTTTATAACTAAAATGTTAATGGGCCAGCCAGGCATCAATGGATACTTCAAGAACACAATTTGGCACGTCATCCATTTGCTGACTTGCTGGAAACATTTGAAATGGATTTTGTTATCCTTAAGAATTTCACTACTCAGTTGGGAAACAACATATGGATTCTTAGCACGACAGAACTTTGTGCATCAACAAGGAAGACTGGCACACAGTTTATAGGCCTGTTAGGAATTTGCCCACTGATGTGGTCAAGGACCCACACTTGACGACCTTCAACATATTTTAGGGCAGAATCGAAACAACTAGCATTGAATTCGCGCATCATGAATGGTCTTTGTGGAGTGCAATAGTGGTTCAATGTAGTTTTGACCTCCAGAAAGGAGGAGGTCAGGGCAAGAAGCATCAGTAACCTCTTGTCTGCAGCTGCTCAAAATAAACAACAAATCAGCTCTCCAAAGCACACCATGCCTTGTAGCCGCATAAGGAGAGGCTATTTTCAGCAAGTCAATATCATCTTGATATTCAATATATGAGAGTTAGAGAAAACAGGAAGAACAAGAAAGTCCTCATTAAACTTATCAGAGGCTTCCAAACTGGCCTGTTCTGATGGTATTTTTCAAAGAATGTCACAGAAGGACAGCATTTACAAGCAATGTTTACAAAAGAGAAAGTAGCGATCTACCAGATGGAAAACAGTATATTTCCATGTTATTTTTGATAAAGCCAATAGAATACAACAACTTTACAATCATTTGCTTTCAAAACTAACATTACTACAAAAAGCAGTATTGAAAGTGGTCATCAAGATGAAATATCACAGATAGCCAGCAAAACTTTGTTAGAAGGAGGTCGTGTTTAACAAATTTGCAGAATTTTTCAAGGTGGTGGTCAGGCGTGCAGATGAGGGTGGTGAAGTTGATTTATGGATTTCAGAAAAGCCCCTGAAAAGGTCCCATATGGGACACCGATAAAGAAGGTAAAAGCATATGGCATCCAGGGTAACTTGGCAAGTTGGATCCAAAACTGGCTTAAGACGAGGAGACAGAGGGTGGTGATAGAAGGTTGTGAGACTCAAGGCCAGCATCCAATGATGTACGACAGGGATTAGTGCTAGGTCTCTTACTGTTTGTGACATATTATTAACATAGACAAGAACGTGGGGAGATAAGTAGGTTTGCGGATGACACAAAGATTGGCTGGTTGGTCAATAGTGAAAGAAGTTGGTATTAGGTTAAAGGCAGTTATAGGCAGGTTTGCCAGATGGGCAGATAGAATTTAACTCTGAAAAGGGTGAGGTGATGTACTTTGGAACAAGTAATAAGACAAGGGAGCTCTCTGTGAATGACAGGACAATAGGGAGCAGAGGAATACTGGAGTGCTTGTTCACAGATCCCTCAGGTGGCAGGACAGGTTAACAGAGTAGTTAAGGCAGCATATGGGACATTTACTTTTATCATCCATGGCATAGATTATAAAGCAGGGAGGTAATGTTGGAGCTGTACAGTACTTTTGTTACGCCACAGCTGAAATACTATGTATAGTTCTGGATGCCTCACTCACGGCAAGATGTGATTGCACAGGAGGGATGCAGAGGAGATTCACCAGAATGGTGCCTGGGATAAAGCATTTTAGCTATGATGAGAGGCTGGTTAAGCTTGGGTTGTTTTCTTTAGAGCAGAGAAGGTTGTGGGTGGACCTGACTGAGGTATATAAAGTTATGACAGACCAGACAGAGTACTTAGGAAGCAGTTGTTCCCCTTGGTTGAAGGGTCAATAACAAGGGGACGTAATTTTATGTTGAAGGGCAGGAGATTTTGAGGGGATTTGAGGAAAACTATTTTTCACCCCGTAGGTCGTGGTAATTTCGAATACAATGCCTATGAAGATAGTCAAGACAAGAAACCTCACCACCTTTAAAAAGTTCATGGATGAGCACTTCAAATGTCAGAACGTTCAAGGCCAAGTGCTGAAAAGTACGATTAATGAAGATAGGTAGGTCCAGACTCCAAGGGCCAACATGCTTCTTCTGTGCTGTATGAATCTGTAACTGAGTTCTCCTGTAGCTTTCACAAGAGATATACCCACACCAGATCCTTAAGATGCTAGTAATTATGCATTGCCAAATGTAGTGGTACTTACTGCTATCATGCAAGAACCTGTCTTGTTACCTACAAACAGTCCCTCATGTGTATACACACTGCAATGGTATATCCTCTGCCACTCATCATTAGATAGGCCCAAGACAAAAGACAGGAAGGAGAATTGGTGGCAGCAAACTACCTCAAATAACCCTCGTGGGTAATACCACATACTGGCAGAGGTGGAAGTACCACATGGTACCAGCAGTGATCAAGAACAAAAACAAAGTTGCTGGAAAAGCTCAGCAGGTCCGGCAGCATTTGTGAAGGAAAAAAAATGAGAATTAACGTTTCGGGTCTGGTGACCCTTCCTCAGAACCTGTTACCAGCAGTGATCAACTGGGAAAATACATTATAAATCCCAAGTCCTGCTGTCACACTTGATACCAGGTATTATAAGGCAAACTGCACAGAATACAAAGTCTATTTACTGGTATGAATTGTAAGACTAAACGAAAAAACTGAATTCATTAAAGCTAACACAATGTTACTACATGATAAAACACAGTGACACTGTGACTAAATAATAGGCAGCAACAGAATAAACAGGACAGAGATTTACAGTCTTAATTGAACGGAAGAGGTGCAAACGACAGAAGAGGTGAGAATTCTTTTTCCCATTCATGAGATGAGGGCATTGTAGCATTTATTGACCATCCCTAATTGCCCAGAGGCTATTTAAGAGTCAACCACATTGCTGAGAGTCTGGAGTCACATGTAGGCCAGACCAGGCAAGGATGGTGGTTTCCTTCCCTGAAGGACATTAGTGAACCAGACGGGTTTTTCCCTGAGAACTGATTCACGGTCATCATTAGATTCTTAATTCCAGATATTTATTGAATTCAAATTCCAACAGCTGCCATTGCAGGATTTGGACCAGAGTCCCCAGAATGTTATCTGGGTCTTTGGATTAACAGTCCAACGATAATACCACTAGGCCATTACGTCCCCTGTAAGCAAGTATAAGAGCAAACAGGCCAATAAACTAAAGAACAAATTCACAGGTGACCTAACGTCTGTCAGAGCAATTGGCTAAATCAAATTTGAATTTGCATTTAGAAATCATTAATGTGTGAAGACTTCCAGATGTCATTTGCTATACACAGCTGCTATAACTGATATTCAGAGAATACTTCAAATTAGGAAATACCTATATTTTATTCTCGCATTAAGATGATGAAAGCAGATTCAGAAATGCTGGGAGACAGTAGAAACTGTCGATGCTGGAGTCTGAGATAACAAAATTGTGGAGCCAGATGAACAGAGGCCGCCTGGCCTGCTGTGTTCATCCAGCTCTACAGAACTGCTGAAATATTTATAGAGAAAAGTAATATAAATTTTGGAAGAAATGACAGTCGCTGTTATGAATACTTATGTAAGCTCATGTAACACATTTGTGTTTCATCTCTAATTTCAAAGGATCAGCTGCAACTATGTATTGCCAACATTTGAATTACCAGTATAGTTGAACTGCATGAATGGCCATTGACAATCCATGTTTGATTTGTTTCTTCGCCTGAAAATACTTCAGGGATATAAGAAAGCACACTAGTAATACTGACCTGAGAACCTCCTTTGCTTCAGCTGAAACAACACTAGGTAACTGCTTTTATGAATTCTAAACAGAGTTGACTAAATCCAGAGTAACAGAATAAAGCAGATCATTAGCAGTTCCCAAAATCCGGTCTCTATCTATGAGCCAGGGGGTCTGGGTTCAAATCCCATCTGCTCCAGAGGTGTGTCATAACATCGTAGAACGGGTCAATTAGAAAATATTTATAGCAGTACGAGTTTATGATGTTATGAATACATGAATTACATTTCATAATTAGCTGTAAAAGACATGCTAGATTTATTATGTTGCTTTTACAGATGAATACTGAATATAAAGTAGGCTAAAAATGTACTCTCTACAAATCTAAACCTTTGAATTTGGATCCATTTTGTCCCTTCTAAGGATAAAGAATAACAATATTAATATATTTGCCTACTACTGTGAACTCTATCCAACATAGATTTGCAGATATATCAGATGTCCTTCACTTTCATAATGCAAGATGCCAACAGTCATTTTATTCCCTTGCTAATAACATGTAATTTATGATATCCGGCGACTGCCACAGTTCAGTGGCAGATTTGCATCCAAATCCTTGTTTATTTTAATTGCATGGGGAGGGGGGGCATGCAGAAGAGAGCTGCTACTTAGATGAGGTGACATTTCTTGACAGCGTAGGTAAGTATGCCCTTACCTTTTGATACTTTACCCACAAGCAATGCTCCTGATCTCTCAGGTTTTGGTTTGGAAATAAAATACACATCTAAAATACAGTAATTACATTTTGTGTAATCACTTCATTACAGGCACTTGGTGGTGCTCACTGGATAGAATCACGTTCTTATTGTTTAAAATGCATTCAAAAATGTTACAATACTAAAAAAAACTACAAGGAGCGGCTCCCATGACAACAAATTGTTAGCTAAATTACAGCTACACCTGAACAATACTCTGTCAAACAGCTGCAGCAAGGTAACCTAATCTTCCTTTTTTAATTTGGGATGCAATTAAATTCCAGAAACTGAACATAAACCTGTGCACAAATAAACTAGCAAGAGAAAATAGAATTGAGGAACTATTAAATAATAGCTAATACTCTTCCTGCTAGTAACATACATTTCATCTATTACTTCAATGCAGCGAAATCTTATCATTCATGGGGGTTACATTCCTGGAAAATGTTGCATACAGCAAACATATATAAAGGGAGTCAACTAATAGGTTCTAAACATCAAAATATTTGGTAAGTACAGTATTTACAATAGATCAAAAGCAATAAAAAGTGTTTTAATGCATGTAAAAGGTGGCGTACTGCAAAACATGTTTAATAAGAAATAGGAAAATTTGTCTTCTATTCATATAATAAGACTCTCCAACAGAATGCCTTAATCATAAAATAGTACACACACATGCAAACAATCCAATTAGCAACATTACAGTGCAAGACACCAAATACATTTTTTCCCCTTTTGGACTATAAACTGCAAAGAAAGTCAATAACTAAACTAACTTTCATATAATTAAAATACCAGGAGCGGCACAAATTTCTAGTTATACCAGAATGCTCTGCTTTTGGGGCATTGAGGTTATTGGGCCGAAACACCACCAGGTGTCTGAGTTGAAGAAAACCTACCGAATAAGCATTCGGATCATTTAAGTTCCAGTTTCCTACAGACTTGTGGGAGCAGTGAAACTAAAAGCATCTAGAGCGAGCAAATGAACAAAAAAAAACTCTTTTCTCTCTATGGGAATGAAAAGACAAAAAAACCTCAAAAGAATGCATTTTAATACAAGACTTAGGTCCAACCATCAAATCAAAGATCAGCCATCATTCTACAGACAACGGAGATAGTAGGAACTGCCAATGCTGGAGAATCTAAGATAACGTGGTATAGACCTGGATGAACACAGCAGGCCAAGCAGCATCAGAGGAGCAGGAAAGCTGACGTCAGCTCTCCTATTCTACAGACAACGCCATGTTATCACTACTGAAATCAAAAGAGCTTTCAGAAATAACTCTTCACCCAGTGATCTGGACTTGCAATCTTCAAAGATAAAAGGTACTGCAGATGCTGGAGAATCCAAGATAACGAGCCTGGGGCTGGATGAACACAGCAGGTCAAGCAGCATCATAGGAGCAGGAAAACTTGACGTTTCGGGCCTAAACCCTTC
>JAHRHZ010000018.1:15802585-15851390 GCA_024137785.1 Ginglymostoma cirratum
TGCTTGACCTGTTGTGTTCATCCAGCCCCATGCTTGTTATCTTGCAATCTTCAAAACTTGGTTTTCCCTGTCCATATTTTCATCTGTCTTACTTGTGAATGAGTGTCCACTTTCGGTTTCAAAAGGGCATATTTTACATTGCATAGTAACAGACGGTCTGTTAAAGAATAAATTCAGTAAATTTACAATAGATATTAATGACAAAATCTGGTGAGACTTCTTTATCCTGAATAGCAGTCTGTCAGGCAAATTGATCAGCTTGGTGGTTAATTGGGTATTTAGACTTTTGTGATGGCTTGTGGAATAATCAAATTTGATATCTGAGCATTATTTCCAGCTAGGTTATAACAGCAAACAACACATTCAAAATGTTCACTTTCTTGCCCAAGAAATGTAGTACAAATTCCACAGGCTCCTTTCATATCTTAGTCTCTTTGATGTTAATTTAAGTAATTTTCCATTTTGATAATTACCCCTCTCCCAAGATTTGCCCCCCAACAAAGAGATACAAATGAACATTGGACCTGCAATGGGAAAAATAATAAGGTTTTCAACGGATAAAAAAATTTATCAATACCATCAATGAACTTTGCTGTATTAGTGCGCAAAGCAGTTGCACGTGTTCACTTTCAGAGCAAACATTAAACTTCATACTCTTTCAGGCAGACGCAAAAATAGTGTAAGAAGCACTACACCATTGACGAGCAGGGATTTATTCCAGTCAACATACCCAAAAAAAATTCAAGATTATCTGTAACAATATTGCACAGCTTTGTCTGTCCACATATGGGTATATCCTACATGTTGTGATGAAGGATTTTATACCAGGTGCCATGTGGATAGATCAAAAAATTGTTCTACTCAGAAAACTTAGTATCAGAATGTTACAATAAAGTTTTATAATATCTATTTAACCAACTGCAGAACACCAAACCAGAAGTCATCCATGAAGAAAGGGTCACAAACCTCACAGCGGTCATCAGATCAGAGACAAGGGATTAGTTGTTCTTAAGTGAGTCTCCCTCTGTAGGCTCACTGGAAAAATTCCCGATCACTAATGATTCCTGAACTTTTACTCCATAAATCCAATAATGTATAGGGTTCTCTGCCAGTGTATTGTGCATTCTATGGCATCAGTGGGGTGGACAGCCAGGATTGCTACCATACCTACTGAACCAGAAAGGTTAACACATCTTAAAAGGGGGGTTTAGGCCCGAAACGTCAAGTTTTCCTGCTCCTATGATGCTGCTTGACCTGCTGTGTTCATCCAGCCCCATGCTTGTTAAAAGGATTGAGGTTGCTCCGTTTGGTGTGTCAGCACTAATTTGGATTTTGTTCAGGCATAAATAAACAATCCTGTTGAATTTTAATTAAATGATTTAAGATCTTTCATTCTTTGGTACAGAGAGGCTGGAAACTATGTAGATTCCCTGAAGCAGTATGCCTAACTTGGGATAAGGTACATCTCCCAGTGTAATATGTTGTTTGGTGAATTATTTTTATTGAAATGTTTTGGAAACATTTACTAATGTCATGAATATTTTAATAGGAGAAAAGGTTCCGAAGGTAGGGAAAGAGACTGCTATCCAATCTCCTTTTGAGACAGATGCATTGACACTTGCTGAGCCTCAACTCAAACAAGTCTATGACACCGGATTCTGTCCTCTACAGCCTGTTCCTAAGGACTCACATCAGGATAAATAACAACTGTAGTCGTACAACCATCAAAGCAGTGGAAGATGCTCTTCAGTCTGACTAAGATCTTGCTGATCTTCCAGTGCAGAGTTGTCCTTGACCAAGTGTTACAAGCTGGCACATCCTCAATTCCAGGGCTGCATAAATGCTTGGGAAACAGCCACAGTAGTGCAATCTGGAAAGTCCACTGTCTAAAGGCCTAAGTCTGCAGCCGCAATACACTAAAGGAACTAGAAATTGTGTAGAACTCCTCGGGCATGGAGCGTGCATTGTAAATATGATGCATTTGGGCATCTCGAAGTGATTTCCTTGCTGTTTGGAGAAAAGTTGAATTCTATAGCAATTTTTAATTTTGGAATATAATTTTACAAAATTTTTTTGGGAAAGATTAGATTGGATGATTTTTCAAATGGCATGGGAGGACTGGCATGACATGAGACAACATATTAATATGGCTACAAATGTTTTGTGCATCTTTGCTGGTAAAAACAGATTTTCTGATTCATTGTTATTTTGAGGGCTTCATATGTACAAGTTGGCCATTAAATTTCTTAAATAGTGACTACACTTCAAAACTATTTAATCAGCTTCAGGGTGTCCTGAGGTCAAGAAAGGTGCTACATTCCTGCAAATATATTTTTCTTCACAGTTCCGCACTGTACAAAATCGTACAAGGTGCCAGAAAGGAACACTATTCAGAAAACTACAATGGGAGCAGATGCGGGGAAGAGTGGCCATGGGTACCCGCATGGGCCCAAGCTATGCCTCCCTCTTTGTAGGTTACGTGGAACAATCCCTCTTCCATACCTACACTGGCCCTAAACCCCACCTCTTCCTCCGTTACATTGATGACTGTATCGGCGCCGCCTCGTGCTCCCACGAGGAGCTCGAACAGTTCATCCACTTCACCAACACCTTCCACCCCAACCTGAAGTTCACCTGGACCATCTCTGATACCACTCTCCCCTTCTGAACCTCTCTGTTTCCATCGCTGGCAACCACCTGGAAACCGATATCCATTTCAAGCCCACCGACTCCCACAGCTACCTAGAATACACCTCCCACCCACCTTCCTACAAAAATGCCATATCCTATTCCCAATTCCTTTGCCTCCGCCGTATCTGCTCCCGCATCTCCTCGTTTTCAAGGACCGCAACTTCCCCCCGCCTCGACCCTGTCTCCCACATTTCCTGCAACTCATCTCTCACACCCCCGCCCCCCGCAACAACAACCAAAACAGAATCCCCCTCGTCCTCACGTACCACCCCACCAACCTCCGGATCCAAAGCATCATCCTCCGACACTTCTGCCATCTGCAATCTGACCCCACCACCAAAGACATTTTTCCCTCCCAATCCCTGTCTGCTTTCCGGAGGGACCACTCTCTCCGTGACTCCTTTGTCCGATCCACGCTCCCCTCCAGCCCCACCACACACGGCACTTTCCCCTGCAACCACAGGAAGTGTTACACCTGCCCCCACACCTCACCCCTCACCTTAATCCCAGGCCCCAAGAAGACTTTCCACATCAAGCAGATGTTCACCTGCACATCTGCCAATGTGGTATACTGCATCCGCCGTAACCGTTGTGGCCTCCTCTACATCGGGAAAACCAAGCGGAGGCCTGGGGACCACTTTGCAGAACACCTACGCTCGGTTCGCACTAAACAACTGCACCTCCCAGTCGCAAATCATTTCAACTCCCCCTCCCATTCCTCAGACGACATTTCCATCCTGGGCCTCCTGCAGTGCCACAACAATGCCACCCGAAGGTTGCAGGAACAGCACCTCATTTTCCGCTTGGGAACCCTGCAGCCCAATGGCATCAATGTGGAGTTCACAAGCTTCAAAATCTTCCTTCCCCCCGACCGCATCCCAAAACCAGCCCAGCTCGTCCCCGCCTCCCTAACCTGTCCTTCCTCCCACCTATCCCCTCCTCCCACCTCTAGCCCCACCCCCATCTCCTACCTACTAGCCTCATCCTGCCCCCTTGACCTATCCATCCTCCCTGGACTGACCTATCCCCTCCCTAACTCCCCACCTGCACTCACCTTTACTGGCTCCACCCCCGCTTCTTTGACCTGTGTCTCCTCTCCACCTATCCTCTCCTCTATCCATCTTCTATCCGCCTTCCCCTCTCTCCCTATTTATTTCAGAACCTCCTTCCCCTCCCCCATTTCTGAAGAAGGGTCTAGGCCCGAAACATCAGCTTTCCTGCTCGGCCTGCTGTGTTCATCCAGCTCTACACCTTGTTATCTCTCTTCCGGTCTTTTGCATTTTTGTGATTTGTAACACAATGAGCTGATCTGCATAGTCCATTTACTTGTTTAAAATTGTAAGAAGCATTGAAAAGAAAATGGACTTCAAGTACATTCTGAACATTCTGATATAAAATGTAAGTAAGAGTACTGCAATAATTACCACACTCCTGTCAGTGCACTTGGAATGCAGCTTTTGATTATCTTCATGGAGGGTTGTGTGTGCGCGCACGTGTGTATTCTGGGGGAGGTTGTTGGCCTCGAGCACACAAATTTCACCATAACCTTAACGGAATTCACCAGACCGACATAAAAGATGTGGGAGAGATTTTCAAACACTCACCCAGTTATGCATGAGGCCTGTTACGTCAGTGTTTTCCAAGATCTTTTATATGGTTGAAAATGCAGTTTTGCCATTTAGGCTGACCCATGTACTCAAGTCAAAATTGTAGAATTCTGCTGACAGTGCTAGCTTGAAAATACTCTTCAAAACTACACATTTGTGTGGTACACAGGCATTTGTTTTTTAAAAACTTTTCACGTCAAAAATATTTAAATTACTAAGAAACCGATTAATGCACACTAATTAAATAATCAATTGTGTTGCTTTTTAACAGTTATTTTTAGCAATTTTACAACTGGTTATTCACAAGTAGAGAACTGGACAATTTTTAAAATGCTTACTTTTGGTGAGAATCCTAAGTTTAGTAGTATTAAAAGAACTGCACCAGGTTACCATTCTTAAATACAAAGGAATACTTTATAATAGAAAGAAAGAAAAGGAGAAACACAACAAAAAATGCTTTGTTACACCACCTGATTGTGTGAGCCCAGGGTAGGTTTTAATATTGCAGTTGTACAAATTAATTTATGTGAAGCACAATCTAATCAATATACACCGGGCACAATTCGGCAAGGGAAAGTCTACCCCTATATGTTTATAATGAAGTCCCAGAAAGCGGTCAACATTTGCTGTTACTTAACATGGTTTACAACAAAATAAACTATCTTTATATAACACTTTAAAATAATTTTGTATTCTCTTCGATTAAATGCTAAGAACTATTAGCTTCAAGTTTGATAGGATTTTTACGGATCATCTTCAGATTAGACAGAAGTAAAATGGATTAAACCCACAAATCTCTCAAGGGCTATGGTACAATACTTGGCAGACAGTGCCCTAGAAACAGATTTAGCCTTTGACAATCACCAAGAAATATTGCGACATGTAAAAAGAGAAACAGCCTTTTGTAGGGAGATTGAAAAAGATGGGTTGGTTGTAGGAGAGAATTGGGAATTATTTCATCAATAATATTCAAGATAAATTGCAACAAAGTGTATTTTATTAGAAAAAGTACTGAAATATAATACAACCATATCTGAACCATTAGCGTCAGAATAGAAGCATGTGCAAACATTGAAACCTCTACTAAATAATTAAGTCTAACAAGAACAAGGTTAAAATTCTGCAAAAGTCTGAATATTTTTCCTGCAAACTGTAACGGGTACTCCTAAGAGACTATATGAACAGAGTACCAAATTGATGAATAGATATTCGTGAAATTGAACATGGAAGATGTTTGGCTTGTTGTTTGATCTTCGTCATATTCCCAAACATGTTTCTTTTCTATTTTGTTTATACAGAACTACTGTAAATGCATTAAGACCCATAACTTTGTTTAATACAGGATTTGAACTTTCCTATGGCATAAATACTACATTTTGCTATTACTTTACAGATATGATGTGTGGATTTGTTATCCAGCGAATATTAACCCCGCTTGAATTTGTTAAATAATAGATCATGTGGAATATACTTTCAGGAAAAGCTTGGTTCGATCCTGGGTCTGTGCTGAATTAGCTTCTTTTCAGCAGAATAGCAAAGGTTTGTTACGATTAGTCTTGCAATTAAGTGCAGGCAGTCCAGCGAAGTTTGCCACTTGCAATTAGTATCATTCAAATCCTACCAAAAGTGCAAGTGCAAGCATTTTTGTTGAAGCTAAATTCAGGTCTTATTCCTTCATTCCCCAGTAATCAACCAGCTGTTTCATCGCCAATGATCAATGCACGCGTACAAATAATTGTTAGTTTAAGAACAGCTGGTGCTTTGAGCAAAAATAACTTAAAGAAGAATTTCCTTCAGGAACAACTGCTTAAAGCTTTAGGTAGGCACACTATTCCATCATCTCGGGCATGGGTTTCTAACCCATTTGATTTGAAAGCCTTTAGCCGAACAAAACACTGAACTGTAAACTGAATAAAAGCTTTGTGTTGCCAAAATTTGGTGCTATTGCAACATTTACATTCAGGATTTTTATTCAGAACTTTCCAAGCAAGGATAACGACACAGTGCACACAGAAAATAAATGTGTAATTCACAAACATACCCACGTGTTTATATTGTCATACATTGAAAATGCAGCTGGTCTGAGCAATTAAATATATTGTTGCTGAAACACATGACCTAAACATCCCATATTTACTAACCAAATGTACTTTCTAAATTTTATGATTTATTTTAACTAGCCGTAAAGGTTACCTTGGAAAAATCTCAAATCTCTTTGATATGTGTAACACTCAAATTCCACGATTTATTTAGACTTGTTTTTGCTTACAGATTGTATTTTTTGTCTCCAGCCAGGAAGGAAACATACAAAGGAACTTTAAGACAAAATATTCGTATCTGGAGGAGCGCTTCTAATTTTCTTTACAAACTCCAGTTAAATCCCACTAGTCAAAGTCCCAGGCTTTCCTGGGAGGTTTAGTCCATTGCAGAAAGTAGGTAAATAAACATATTCCACCTCATATATCATGATTAAATAAATAACTAAATAGCTGTGGTTGCATAAATAAATTCCCTGAACACAGTAAGTTCAAAGAGGTCATACGTTTGTACTTTCCATTGTCTTGATATATCATTGATGGAAAACAAATGCACATTTACCTTTACAGCATTGGCAATAAAGTCTTTCCATCTTTTACATCATCAGACATTTCTGAAGACGACAAGATTTCATGGCACACTCATTTAACCAAACTTTCAAAATATGCCCCCAGCACCCTACCCCACACACCAGGCCTTGTTACCACATAGTCTGCCATTACACACCACTAGTCACTAATAATCCCCATTAACAACTGTTCACCCTTCCAGCCTGATCGTTATCAATTCTTTGTCTATCTAACTGCTCTTCCCTCTCTTTAGGGTCTATCCTACCATTTACTCCCTACCCCAACCCCCTCCCTTTTTTCTGCATATAAACTCACGTTTTCCCAGCCACCAACAGTTCCGAGGAAGGGTCACCGGACCCAAAATGCTAACTCTGTTTTTTTCCTCCACAGATGCTGCCAAACCTGCTGAGCTTTTCCAGCAACTTTGTTTTTGTTCCTTTCAAAATATGGTTATGCTCATTGGACTCAAGGGAATCGGCTTTCATGCATGTTCAGAATTCTTTTCACAAACTCTGCTTGTATGCACTCACAAAGATTCATGCTATGAGCTGTAGTCATAATATAAGATACAGAAGGAATAGACCCTACTATCCAAGAACTTACTCCACCATTCTTTCAAGTTAGCGCTGATTCTCTGAATAAACTCTCTACCCTTCAACCCAATTCGGGTTACAAATGCTACTGATCTCATTGTTGGAAGTATTTAATAAATGAATATCTCAAACACTCAGTGTCAGAATTTCTCATGTCAGTTCTAAAAGGCTGATGCCTTATCTGGACAGTAAGTGCCTGAATACATCATTTGGATTTCTTCATGAAGTGTCAGAATGAAAATTCTGGCAAAGGCATGTGAATGCACAGTTCGTAATAGCTTGCATTGACTGAATTTCTGGACAGGCTGCTTGATTCTCTGAATTTTGATTTACAGGTTGCCAATCTTCTACTTAAGCTTAGCATTTTTTTTGATGAACAGCCAGTCATGGAAACAGAGGAATAGGAGCAGGCCAACAAAGCCTTCAAGTCTGTTCAATTCCATTCAGTAAAATCACATCAGGTCTAGGCTGAAATTCCATCTACCTGCCAAAGGTTCATATGCTTTTAGACGTTTGGCTAGCAAACTTATACTGACATCAGAAATAAAATTATTAACTCAGTTAGCCTCTACTACTGTTTGTGGATGACAGTTCTACATTATTACAACTGTGTTGAAAACCCAGAATAAAGTGGTTCTGATTTTAAGCTTATATCCCTCAACTTCCATCTAACAGGGAAAACAAATCTAATTCAAGCAATCTCTCCTTATAATATAACATTTAGGGCCTTGGTAATATTCTGATGATTCTGTACTGCACCCATTTCAAGGTTAAGTAATCCTCTCAAGATGCACTACTCAAAACTGTTTACAGCACATCAGAGCTACTCTAACCAGAACTTAGATTAGCTGCTGCAAAACTTCCTTTGTATTCTAGCTCTCTAGGTATAAAGGCCAACATTCAGGAACAAATGTGACAAGACATGTAGAAAAGCATGAAACCTAAAGAATGAGACATAAAATCCACCTTACTCACGCACAAAAAGTGGTTAAAGCTCAAGAGAATGACTCCTTTCTGGGATGAAGATTGATGAATGTTAGCCACTTCTCAGTACTTCACTCAAAAGGTGGGGAGGCTATCACAGCCAAATTCAAACCTCACTTCTGCTACACTTTTGATCCTAAATCATTAAGTAAAATGGCAGCAGGATCAATAGGCAATTCAGTAATTCAGGGTAAACATCAATTTGTATAATCTCCCCTTGTCACATAAGTCAAGATCAACAGAACAGGAAAGCAAAATCAACTGGTAAAATGGCTCGCAATGCATGCATCATGAGGACAGGGGCTTGGAGAATAAAAGTAACACGTTAAGTTATTTGTTTCTTAGACTCTACAACTGACCTAGAAAATTAAAAAGAGAGTCAGAAATCAAACAGCATGAGGGAAAAGGAGTGGGAGAAAAGAGAAAATAATTAAGACTAAGCACATGAAAATAGAAAATGTGTCATATACACAGGGGGAGAAATGCAAAGATATATGTACACAAGGAAACAGGGAGAGGTGGAGACAAAAAACACGTAATACAGAGGCAGATTGAGAAAAACAAACTGACACATAACAAAAGTCAGGGTAAGACTATATAAGAGCGGGCACAACAGCCAAATGTGACAAAGAGAAAGGAGCATGTGAAGAAGTGTGGAGCACAGCACAAAGAGACAAAGAGAGGCCCAGATAAACAGAAAAAGAACTCAACTAAACACATGCATTGTTTAAAATGTAGATTCTCCAACCCCATGCTCCCCCGACACAAGCAGATCCTGAAAATCAAACAATTTTAGCACTGGATCTTGCATTCTGCATTTGAAACCAGTTAATATTTGGCACTAGACTGAAGTAGAAACTTCAGACTCAAGTCATTATAATATTTATTGGAATGACAACAAAAAATTATTATAGATGGGGTGCTGGGTTCTCCTTTGATCCTAGCTTTTATGCATCAGCAGATCCATTTTATCTTTTTAATATCTTCACTACTAGCAAACAAAGAAAATCAGTAAGAGTTTCACATGTTGATTTTGGCACAGCTAACTAATCCTGCATTTATAGGATCCTAGGTTCAATTTTATTTAAGTATGAATAATAAAAAGATGACAGAAAGCTATAAAATTCTCTGACAAAGTTCATGTTAATCCCTTTAACTGCCATTTATGAGATGATTCATTTCTTAAATATCAGAACTGAAAACTTTTAAAAATAATATTTAAACAAGATTAAGCACATTGAACTAGTTAAGGAGCCAACAAGTTTCAGTTACTACTCACAAGTACCAGTACATCTAAAACACCACTTTCAATTATGATCCCAGGATCAATACTCAAAACATACACTTGCAATAACTTAATAAGGCATTATTGTGTAAGTCTGGAAGTTACCTTCGCTGGATATTATAAAACCTTCTGTAATTAAGATGTGCAATAATCTGCTAAGTTTGACTGCCAAAATGAAGACCCACACACTGTCTTCTAAATAATGGAACATTTCATCTGAAGAAGTAGCGACGAACTCATGACACTCCCCAAATGGACAGCATCATCACAAATGTAAATATGCAACCATTTTCATCTATGAGTCCCACATAGTGGAACAGCATATCCAGCAATGGGGTCTCTAGAATATGCCCTGCAGAAACCAGAAAGTAAGCAGTAAGAGAAACAAAAAATGAACCAGATCATCCCTGAAACAATTCTAAGCAGAGGTGATAATGTAGTAGTAATGTGACTGAAGTAGTAATCCAGAACACCAGAATAATGTTCTGTGTGTGTGGGTTTGAATCCCACCATGATAAAATTTGAATACAATAAAAAAAGCCCTAATGGTAACGTTGTCAGGGAATTTTATCGCTTAATTGTTCATACTTCAATAAAATTGAGTCTAGGATCCTATAAATGCAGATTAGTTAGGTGGTAAATATTGCAAAAACCATACCTAGGACATTACATGTTCTTCAATGAAGGAAATCTGCTCTCCTTAGCTGGTCAGGCCTATATGTGACTCCAGATCCACAGCAATGTGATTGACTTTCATTTGCCCTCTGTGTAATTAGAGATGGGCAATAACTGCTCATCTAGCTAGAGATGCCCACATCCCACAAACAAATAAAAAAATTCCAGCATTGGTGCAATTGGGAAGAGATTACTTGTTTTCAATCTTCATCAAGATGGGATAGAGTGAAAATTACAGTAGAGTTGGAAGGAGTCTTCACTGTGAGCTCCGAGGTTCGAAAATAACATCCAATGAATCAAAACATTCCACACTCAATCATGGATGAGTTTTAAATTTGAATATTGACGAGTTTATTTGCACTCTCCTGCTGGTTGTTTTACATTAATCACATCGAAAACTTTGCCCCAACAGTGACCTCAAAACAACACTTCTTCCGAAGGTATCATGATGTGAAATACATTATATAAAATCTGTTAAAACATCTCAACCATGTCAAGCAAAAATATCTTATTGCTTCAAAGAGAAGTGCAAAAAATTTCCATAAAACTGAAGAGGAAAACTTATACAGGACAACAGGCTAACTAAGCAGATAAAGGAATAGAGCAAATATTGATATTGGACTGAAATGACTGCATTACATAAGTTTGTAATGTTAATGAGAACATTATTTATCAAGCAGCACTAGCTATTCACTGTCCAGGGGCAAGAGCTTCTGCTGCACTGCTTATAAACATATGAAAGTTATCTTAAGTACTTCAGCAAGTTACTGAAACATCAATTACAATTTTACAAGTCATTGAATCACAATAAGTACATATTCCAAGTTAATTAGTTTAAACGACAGTCTATAATTTATTTTTAAAGTCCGATTGCAGACTTGAACATCATTTTGTTCGATTGGTTAAATCAGCCTTGCTGTGTAATTTTCACAAGCTGCTTCACCTTCAACATATGTTATAACTTGCTTGTATAAAGTTGCTGAATATACTTGTTGCATTTCACTACATTAAGTTTATTTGATCGATTTCCACATAATGCATAAGTGAATCAATCAAGGCAGCAGTGCTGAAGTCAGCAAAACAAACTATACCTCGTCAACCAGGGAATCTGATGAGTCCAACTGCCACATTCAGTTGATAAATCACTCTCTGACAGACCACACCAACGTTGTACGGATGTGTAGTATTTATTTAGACGAAGCAGACTGAAGTCAGATCAAACAGAGTTCTCAGATATATCTGTAACACTCTTTATGTATCCTCCCACCCAATAACCACACATAACTGAAATCAACAGCTAAGATTGTAAAACCAGAAGAAATTGGAACAGGACTAGGCTGTTCAGACTCTTAAGCAAGCTCTGCCATTCAACAGGATCAAGGCTGATCTGACATTCCTCATATCCACTTTCCTGCCTTTTCCCTGTAACTTTTGATTCCCCTGTTGATCAAGAACCTATTTCAGCCTTAAGTGTACACATACATATACATGATCTTTTGTGTCAAACTGATTTCCTCATCCAAATTTTCATAATCCTGATATATTGCTTCTTACAAAGATTGTTCAATTTGATCACCTTTCTGACAATAGATGAGATTTGAAATCAACATTAGGCACTAATCATATTATGTATATATTGCTTGCATTCCATAGTTCGAGTCTTTAAGTATTATTGGGGTTCTTGGAGATTTTAAATAGTATACCCAGCACTGGGCCATCTGGCCATTCCATTTACCTGTTTCGTTTTTTCATTATCGCACATCCTTTAAGTCTGAAATAAAGACTTGTGAACTTTGAACAATAATTTGCACTTGCAAAGTACCTTCAACCAGTGCAACATCCTCAGGCACTTCCAAGGGATGTTAAACCATCCACGAAACTCCCTAAACAAAACACAGCCAAATTTTGGGAAACTTAGTCCTTTTGTAATACTCTGTGTGGAATTCTGTCTTAAAAGGAGAGTTAAGGGATCAGAAAGGTTAGGAAGGGAATTTCAGAGTTTAAGACATAGTCAGCTGAAGGCACAGCCATCAAGAACATCCAAAGGTCTAGAAGAGAATCAGCACAGTTCAAAGTCACGACACAAAAACTAATGCTCCCAATCTACAAGCAACTTGGAACCTCTTTATCACCCAGAGTCTGCTGTATTGTTGCACACAGCTCACATTTTCAAAAGAAAATGATGTCGAACTAGAGTTCGCCACTTCAGGCAGGTTTTTAACTAGTTTGTTAAAGGACAAGATTTTTAAAAAAGACACACTGAAGGTTTAAGAAGAAAACTGCAGAATGTGGAACTGGCTACATTTTTGAATACAAAATGCCATTCATTGATACAAAGTAGCATTTTCTATTTTAATCTGTGGCTTGCAATAACTGTTTTTATTGACATGCCAAACAAAAGAACAACATTTTTTTTACATTTAATTAGTACCACTCCTGTGAGTTAGTATTTAACAAATGAATGCAAAAACAGTAATCATCAAAATGAGTCCAAGATGCTTAGCCAAAACAAAAAAAAAATCCAGAATCCATTTACCTCCTCTGCTGAACTATACATGACTTCAGAACAATACTGTTGGAAAGAAGTTCTTTATAGTAGACATATCCAATTAAGCAGGCAATGTGGTTAAAGGATGAGTTCCAATTTATTTCCCTTCAGTGATATGTTTGTGTGTTTATCACTTAACTAAAGCTCTGAGCAAACATTATAGGAAGTATTTTTGAGATAAGCACTGTCTGCACTTTGGACATGATAACAATCTATGCCCTCGGAAGTCAGTATATCACATCACCTTGAGTTCTGAAACTAACAGCCCATACAAATGAGCTATTGGCAGAACAATGGTCAAATTATCAACTATATTATCAAACGTTTTGCCCTTTTGTGCAAGATTTAATTTTGTTTTAACCCCAAGCGGACAACTGTGAAAATGTATATTTAATTCTCAACATGACAATAGCTTCTAAAATGTCAATGCCCAATTAGCCACTTGGCATCGGGTGATTCTCTTATAGCAGGTCAGGCTTCATTCTTAAAGTCACACTATCCTTTCATCTTTCATTCTGTAACAATTGGTTGTTCACATTCAAAGCAAAAAATAACTTCTTGGCTTCCCAGTCTACTTAGCATGGATAGAGGTATTGGCTAACTAATAGAAGACAGATAAGGCTGCTATTTTCAGCATGTTAACCTATAACTAGTGGAAGTATCATAAGGATCAGTGCTAGGGCCACAGCTACTTACAGCATCCATTAGTGACTTGGATGAAGTTTGTGGATGAAAAGTAACAAGGATGTCACAAACAGTCTGGAGAGGGACACAGACAGGTTAAGCAAGTGAACAAAAACTTGGCAGGTGGAATATAATGTGAAGAAATTGAGTTCCTGCACTTCAGTGGGAAGAACAGACAAGCTGAAAATTATTTAAATGGAGACAGCAGAAAGCTACAAGACAGAGAGATTTGGAAGTCCTCATCCATGAATCAGTAAAAGCTAGCAGCCAAGTTCAGCAGGTAATAGGGAAGGCAAATAAAATGTTGAACTTGCTTTCAAAATAAATACAGCATAAAAGTAGGAGGTTTAGCTAAAACTAAGAAAGGATTAGTCAGATCGCTAGTGAACCATTTTGGGCTTCTTACCTGAAGAAAGATGTACTGGCACTGGAGGCAGTCCAAAGAAGATTCACTAGGCTGATGCCAGCTATAGATGGGTTGGTTAATGAGGAGAGGTCAAGTAGGTTAGGCCTGTGCTTGTTGGGATTTAGAAAAATGAAACGTTATTGAAACAGACAAAATTCTTCGGGGACTTGACAGGGTAGATGATGGATGTTTGTTTTCCCATGTGGAACAGTCTAAAACCAGAGGGCATTATCTTAGAATATGGGGTCACAAACTTAAGATGGACATGAGGAGGATTTTTTTTCTCTCTGTGAGTAGTGAATCTGGGAATTCTTTAACGCAGAGGGCTGTCAATGCTGGATTGTTAGGTATGTTCAAGGCTGAGATGGACAGCTTTTTAAATTAGCAAGAGGTTCAAGGGTTATAGGATAAAGGCAGGAAAGTGAAGGATTATCATATCAGCCATGATCTCATTGAATGGTGAAAAAGATCTGGTGGGCTGTTTGGCCTACTTCTGCTTCCAGGGTCTTATTTGATGTATTAATTAAAAGAGGAGCTGGTTTCATTTTTAAGAAAGGCAAGGTAAGAATGAAAATTCAGGAACATTTTCCAATTTGCAATTGTGTGTAACGAGTTTAGTCAATGGCTTCAACAAACCACAAAAGACCAACATAATCCTGGTAAAAATTAGACTGAATCAGTGCCAGAAAGAATACAAATGGATCATAAAAGGATCACGGATTGAATTTTCCCAAAATTTGGCTGTCAATTTTAGTGAGTCTCTTGGAGTACTTCCCCCTGAATCCTGGTGACCATTTTGGACTGGTCTATAAGTATGCACTCGTCTCCACAGCACGACTATCAAACAATCTTGCGCTCAACAATGGCAGAAATAGTCACTGGTGCTGGGACCTTACCACATTTATGTCAAAGGCTCCATATTTAAACTCCAGTGGTACACAATTTCAAATGTTGCCAACCTCGCCTAATGTAGTTATTCATGTCAGTGCACTATTCCTGCTCCGGGGAAAACATGTAGCAGTGCTACAAGAATAACCTTCAGTGTTTCACAAAGTGTCACTGTCTTCTCTTTGCTTTCTCATATTAACTCAGTCACTGCACCAACCTTCAACCAGTGTTCATGAGGTGCATGCAGCATTTTCCCTTAATGGGTCTCACCCACCACAGACTACTAACCCTTCCTGCCTTTTCTGCTTTCTATTCCATCACTCCAGATACCTCATCATTCTTCCTGACTGAGAAAGAACCAGTCCCTTGACTGACCTCAGTTCCTCCTGACTGTTCCCCTTAGACTTTTAGAAATAGCCACTTCGTTGAAACACATGCAGTAGGTTTGTCACGTATGCTGCCGGTAGATGCTGAAGGCATAATATTTATGTGGCATGATGCCATACAGCAACATGTTTGATAACTTTGAGAGTTTATAGCTGTCAAATGTGACAAGTTGTGTGGCTTTCTGTTTGCACGAAAAGGCAAGGCAGAGATATTATGAGCATACAAGTAAACACAAAGTCAGTGAGTGCTAAGAAAGCAAAACTAACAGCCCTGAAATGCATCCTGTTCCAATGCACGAGAAGAGTGTTTAACCCTGTGTGTGAAGTGACACGACAGCAGCAATGCAATACAAGGTATCAGTAACTCCAAAGTGCTGAATTGAATTACAAGTTAGTTCAAGGTGATGTGGTGAGGTTGGCGCTTTGCTGATGGCAACATTTATGGACAGACTATATAGGTGGTTGCTGCCCATGGTGCATATTGAGATGTTGGGAAAAGTTGACCAGGATGGAAGCCCGAAGACATCACAAATGAGCCACAGCCACCAGATTACCACTCTGACTTTCAGGTTAGGAACTGGTGCCAACTGATTTTTCAACAATACCTGGTGAACTTACATATAAATGAGGTGAGATTAGTTTACAAGCGAGATTCTCATCCACCTATTAAAAGGTGGAAATTTGACTTTTTCCCCTCAATCGTTGTCATACGTGCTATATTCTTCTCAAGTGTCCAGTCATTGCTCATGTCGTTCAGAGGTGGAGACATCTTGAACACTATTTATATTTAAAGTACATGTGTGAAGAGGAAATTAGGCTTTATACTGCAGTTTTCATGACCTGAGAACATCTCAAAGGGTTTCCAGTCTTGAGTTATTACAGTAGCTTACAAGCAGCTTTATGCAAAGTAATAGAGATGGAAATTAGTTGTTAGGAAGGTCACTGGTGCCCACGCTGAACAGCGTCTTGCTCTTTGCATCACTTTTCCCTGATGAAAGAAGCTGCTGCCAGACCTACTGAGTTCCTCCAGAAATTTCTGTTTTGTTTGTCATCATTGATTTGCGATAGTAGTAGCACTCTCACATTTCCACCGGAAGACTGAAAGATCTGATTTAACTCCACAAGTTTAAGCACAAAATTGAGGCTGACTCTGGGAATACTGCAGCAGTCCCTCAGTATTGCACTCAAAAGGTAATACTTTTCAAATGAGATTTTAAACTAATATCCAAACCCTGCTCTTCGGCAGAAGTAAAAATCCCTCAATAAAGGCAAGTTCCTAAAGACAACACTTTGCTCTTGGCTAACATCACTAATTTCAATGATCTAGACATCATTACACTGGGCTTTTACTACATATTAATTGGCTGTTATCTACATTGCAACAATGACTACAACACATCGGCCTTGTGTGTCCTGAGGTCCTTGAGCGATGATACAAATGCTTGCTTTTCTTGCTATAGAACTATTTACACAGATTTTCAGAGATACCAAGAAATTTTAAAATAATGACAATTTGTGTTGTGTTGACCACTTCAACTTTTTCTCATGATAAAATTAACAAACAATTTAACTGAGTCAATGAACAAGATGAAAAATCAACATAATATTGATCGCCATGTGTAGCACAATACCGATAGAAGTTTTCTTGTGTAATGTAGATTACAGTACCCAACCTATGTAGATCAGCTTTGTCTGGTTTTAATGCTTTCAAAATAAGAGAAGTTAGGCGTAAACATTTGAACGCACTCTGCATGCTTAATCAAACAAAGCCAGTCCAATGGACAGTCTATAAGTACAGAAAAGGTACTGTTTCTTGTATTTAAATTTTGATTCCTGCAGATTAAAGTGGTTTGCCTGCATTTGAATATTGAACATTTCTAGGTGTGTTTGCGTAAAGCTCTGAGGAGTAATCAGCACATCTAAAGAGCCAATACAACAGCACCTTTCAACTCACTTGGGTAACTCATTTTTCACTGGACTGGCTGCAAGGTTTTGAATGTGTTCACAGGATGACGGAGGGTAACATGGTGGCTCAGTCATTAGCACTGCTGGCTCACAGCGCCACAAACCTGGGTTCGATTCCACCCTTGGGTGACTGTCTGTGTGAAGGTTGCATACTTCCCTGTGTCTGCTTGGGTTTCCTCCAGGTGTTCCAGATTCCACCCCCCAAGTCCAAAGGTGTGCAAGTTAGGTGGATTAGCGGATTGGTCAAGCTAATTTGCTCATAATGTTCAGGGAAGGTCGGTGTGGACCCAATGGCCAAATGGCCTGTGTCCGCACTTTAAGGATTCTATGATAACGCCACAGGCATTTTTTTAAAAAAAGGTTCTTGCCAAAAAAAAAAGAGGATGTCTGATACTCCCAATGGCATTAATATCAGATATTTTAAAAAATGCGTTGTAGTGAAAGTCCACTAACTAATAGATCTAATAACTGATTACAGAAACTAAAACTTATAAAGCAGCAGTTTCTCTCTTTTGGACTTCCACTGCTTCAACTCAAAGCACTGAGTTTACATGCTACTTAGTCACATTAACTGGTAGACATTAGATATTAGCATTTCCTCTGATGCAACACTGACAAGACACATTAAATGAACTTAACTGTAAAATTCAGTCAGAAGCTGGCTTGTAAACCAACAGTTTAAAAATACAGCAAAGTTATTGCCCAAAAAAAGACAAAGAGATGTCATTTTAGATATAAACAAATTGATAAGATTTTCTCACTTACTGATAGACAGTTGGCCTGTTATAAAGAAAATGGAACTTTACATTATTGATTGCAGTATCATAACAGCCCAAAGTATCCAATAAGATGAAATACAAAAATCTATATTAAAAACTGACGAGGAAAGAAATTCAGAACCAGAGAAATCTGCCTGATTTACTCAACCACACCCACACCCTTTGACATCCTAGTCCTGTGAAGTTAAGACTCCCTAACATCTTAGCACAACTCAACATTGGTCCTTTTATGTCTGATACACACAAGTCTTGAAAGAATGTGGCAGGTGACCAGCTTAGCCATCTACCATCATTGGACCACTTAAAATACACTTAGGCCCTGCTGTCATCTGCTAAAGCTGCTCACAATCTCAGAACCTTCACTTCCAGGAATGCAAAAACTAATCCCAATCTTCTCTTCCCTGCTGCAAACTGTCTTCTTGAACACTTCCCCCTTATGCATCTCCATCCTCATCTCCAAGAATAACAAATTAGCTGCCTGCCAATTCCCTCCCTTCCACTGGTCTACAAGGCCAAACTCTCTTTAATGGTACCTCAGCCCTAGCTCTGAACATGCACCATTCTCTAGTAGCTTCTCATATCCCTCATTCTCTTCCTGAGCTGATCTTGTTTATGAAATTCACCTCCTGGTCGCTCAACCCTAATTCTACAAAACTGCTGACCATCCAACTTCCCCTCCAGGCCCCTGTTGTAAAAATGTCAATTTTAAAAATGTAAATGGACAGTTTACATCAATATGTAGTATCACATGATGGAGTCTACTGGAAGCTGGATCCATGGAAAACTCTCAAAGCCTTGATCTGTGTACAATTAGAAGACTGTGCTTGTTAAAAAGGTAAAGTTTACCAACAGCCAAATCTCCTACAATCTCCATTGATTCTAACTGAGAACTCAAACTGAGAGAGTCTCTAACTGAGACACTCAAGTCCCACAGTGAGTATAACAAAGTCCTATAGCAGCTGATATTATTAACAGTTTTCTCTCTACAGATGTTATTTCTTTCTGCTTTAAATCTGTCACCAATACACCTCTCCTCAAAAAAAATCTTTCACCTCATTATCTTTGCAAATTGGCATTCCATCCTCAAACTCCTTTTCCTTGCCAAATATTTTGTTCATGTTATCACCTTCTAAATCCGTTCCATGGAGTCAGAGTCTTACAGCACAGAAACAGAGACTTTGGTCCAACTCATCCATGCCAACCAGACATCCCAATTTGACCTAGTCTCATTTTCCAGCATTTGGCTCATTTCCCTCCAAACCCTTCCTATTCATGTACCCATCCAAATGCCGTTTAAATGCTGTAATTGTTCTCACCTCTAACACTTCTAACACTTCCTCTGATGGCTCATTCCATATACATACCACCCGCATGCAAAAGTTACTCCTCATGTCCTTTTTAAATCTTTTCCCCTTTCCCCTGTGCTTTGTAGTTTTCTTTTCCCCACTCTAAGAAAAAGACCTTGACTATTCACCCTATCTTTGCCCCTCAGCCTCCAATACTCCAGGGGAAGAAAGCCACGGTCTATACAGCCTCTCCCTGTAACTCAAATGTTCCAGTCCCTGCAATATCCTTGTAAATCATTTCTGCACCCTCACAAATTTAACATCCTTCCTATAGAAGGGCAGCAAGAAATGTTTGCAGAATTCTAAAAGTGACCTCCTTCACAAAACTCACAACCGAAGCTCTCCAATCAGGTATTTAGCCTTTAGCACAATACCAAATAGCTCATATCAAAGACATAAATGACATCCTATATGAAGTTAAAAGGTGAACCTTCCCACCTCCTCCTTCCAGTCCTTTCTCCAGCCCTCGACATGATTGACACCATCTTCTTCTAATGCCTGACTACTGTCATGCAGTTGCGTGGACATTTGTTCATCTAATCATGACCAGGAAATCTCTCGCAGTGGCTTTTGTCTTCTTGCTCCTGTACGGTTATCACTGGTGTCCCTCCAAGGATTTACTTGTCTCCCTCCTTTTTTGTACTTGCATGTTTACTCTCAGCAACAGTACTCAATGTCACAGCAGTGGTTTTCACATGCTGATGACAAGCAGCTTTATCTCATTAACATCTTTCCCGACCCCACATCATTAAGTTAATCTGTTTATCCAATATCCAACTTTGAACGAGCAGAAATAAAATGTTGTCAAGACCGAATCCTCCCTTCCAAATTCCACTCCTATTGACTTCAATACCATCCTTGTTAACCTTGGGACGACATTTAATCCTAAAGTGAGCCACCGATCTCATATTCACTCCTTCATTGAGGCACCCTTTTTAAATTGCCCATCTCAACTTATCTGATTCACATCTTTGGAACCTTAGACTCAACTACTCCAATGCACTCACAACTGATCCCCTGCATTGTGTCCTCTGTAAACCTGAGGCCATTTACATTTACAAAATAGCCGTACTCCCCTAAATCTGACCTCTTGCATACCTCCAATTTTATTTGCTCCCCCATTGGTGGCTGTGCCTTCAATTGCCTAGGCCTAAGATCAAGATGTGGAACAACTTGACTACACTGCTCCATTGCTTTACCTCACTTTCTTCCTTTAAGACATTACTTAAAAGCCAATTCTTTGCCCTAGATTTTGGTTATCTGACCTAACACCTCCTTTTGTGTTTGGATGGGGAGACAATGTCCTCGAGGTGTTATCACTGGACTGTAATGTTCTGGGGACCTGCATTCGAATCCCTCCATGGCAGATGGTGGGATTTTAACTCAATAAATATCTGGAATTAAAAGTCTGCTGATGACCATTAATCTATTGTTGATCGTTGGAAAAAATCAATCTTGTTCAAGAATGTCTTTTGGGAAAGGAAACTGCCACCCTTACTTGGTCTGGTCTACATGTGACTCCACACCTATGGCAATGTAACTCTTAACTGCTCTGTGGGCAATTAGGGATGGACAATAAATGCCAACCTGCCCCAGCAACACCCTCATCCCATTAATGAATGAAAAAATGCCATTTTTTAATGACGTTTCTATGAACTTACTTTGAAAATTTAATCACATTTAAGGTTCTATATGAATATTATTATTACAAGCACAAGAACATGGTGTCAGGCTACTTCACAGAACTATGAAATATCATTTAAAAGCGCAAGAAATTTGTGGCAAATTAACGGCCATGTTTGGTTAGGAATATGAAAAATATAGACTAAACATGTATTGGCAACTCTATTGTGTTCCTAATTAAAATGAGGGCTGTGGAACAGAATGTTTTATTTTATAATTAGTTCATCCTCAAACTGGGATGACTGCAGCAGAAAATGGGTAAACTTAAACTGGTCTTGGCATTTCAGGTGGAAGGATAAGATACTCAACAGTTAACAAATACTAGAATGAACTCAATATCTGGTGTCTTTACTAATCAATGTCCTCACTATCAAGGAGCTTCTCCACCATGCTAGTAACTATCATCCCTTCTTAAGAACATCAAGCAGATGCTTGCTTTGCAAATAAAGTGGAAATAACTTCAGTGAAGGAAGAGCAACTTTGCAGCATTCACTTGACAAACGTTTCCTTCACAAGCCTGTCTTCAATTCATTTCATTTCTGATCACTCACCATATCCTCTCACATTTGTGTATTCATTGGCCATTCAATGTTTAATATTTTTTAAAAAATGCTTTTTTGGCATTGTTCCTCAGATTTCCTCTTCAGAATTGTCTTCTTGGCAGCTAATCCGCACATTTTTTATTATTTCTCATCAACTGTTGCTTAGCTTTCTTCTACATGTTCCCAAATTTATGAATTTCCCACATAGTTTCCCTTTTACTTTTACCTGCTTCTTTGGTGCTTCAGGTTCTCTCTTTCAGACCCTATTTACATTGACGTCACAACTTTCTAAATTCTTTAAGACCAGGGCTCTACTAACCATAGTTTGCAAAGTCATCAGCATTCCTAGGTTTTTTTGGTATTTTTGACAAAATATGTCTGCTTTCAATTTTTAAAATATCTTTCTGGCAATAGCAGTACTATGTGGGTAACACAAAACACCTCTGAAAATTCAGAATAGAGAACCTGCAGAACAGCATCCATGTTTACTGTAGGTCCCAACTTAAAAGTTTTAAAAAAAATTGGAAATTACAGGACCATATCACATTTCACATCGCACAACTCTCTTCCTCACTGTCTTCTGTATCATCATCAAAAACAACAGCTTGGACCTTCGTGGAATATGCTTAATGTAGAAAAAAGGTCCCAAGCCACTTCACAGGAAACATTAGTACAGATGACTAAATGTTTAGTCAGCCAGGTCGATTTTAAGGTCTACCATGGAGGAGGATTAGGGAAGGCACAGTAGTCGATGGTGGGATGATGGAAATTGGAATTATAGTAGAGGTCAGAATTAGAAAAGTACAGACATCTTGGAGGATTCCTCCTTGAAAATATAATTTTAGTACAAGCACTGCCATTAAAACAACATACATTTATATAGCACCTCTGACAAAATGAACTGTCACAAGGTATTTTCCAGGAATATACTAAGGGAAAGCATTACACAGTATCATACAAGGAGATTCTGGTCAGATAACCAACAGTTTGGTAAAGAGATAGATTTTAAGGAGTGCCTTAAAAGAGGAAAATGAGGCAGAGAGAAGCAGGGAGAGAATTCCACACTATGAGGCCTAGGCAGCTGAAGGCAACTAACAGAATGAATAGATAATGATATACAATTCATACACTGCATATATATTGGCCTGGAGATAGTCAAATCTTCCTTGTTATTTTACAAGTGAGCATCCCCTAATGTGCATTCGATATAACTTTAAACAGTGAAGAACAGAAGTCCAGCAGCCAAGCCAAATTAGAGAGGATGAGCAGCAGGGTGGAATACATAATTATATTACAAAAAAGAAAATTATATTCTTTTAACGCAGGAACAAAACAGATTCAGTTTTTTGTGTACCATAACAGATGAAGATTTCAAATTTAGACCAGGGTTAATTCTGATAAACTCAGGGCATTGAGAAACATAGACAGAAGTAGGATAACAACATACACACATTAGACAATTACATATGTTTAAAAAACATGCATCACCTCAATTTATTAAATAGAAGTCTTAAAATTGTTTTCTATCCTAGCAATAATGCTACTTAGAGTTCTGTCCTGTCCACCATATTAACATATTCCTAACAGAATATTTTTTCAGGCACCAACAATTTTAGCAGCTCCCTGAAGTTGATTCATTTAAATGGAGTGGTTTTAAAGATGAACTTTTAGTCAGCACACCAACCCATTCCTCAGTTGATGATTCAGTCAATAAGATGGATAACCTTGGTGTGTGCGTTTTTTTTGGTGGAGGGGTGGTTGGCAAGGAGAAAGAAATGAGATGTGATTTCAGCCAACTAGTATATTGTTGATGTGCTTTAAATGTTTCCAGAAAAGTTTGGCTCTAGTCAAAGAAAAAGCACATTTCCCAGCCATAAACTCTCTGGAAACTTTTATAACAGCTATGAAATACCAACTGGCTACAAATGATTTCATCATTCCAGAATCCATTGCGAGGAGAAGACTCAATGGAATCATTCCCCAACCACCAGCTCTCCCCTCCCAACCTCATTCCCTGGCAGTGATATAATCCACTGCAAAAAGCTGTATTTCTTCCTAAACCAGCCAAACAGGTTTCAAAGAAAAAAAATTAATCACTTAAGCAAAAGGACATACACTTCCAGAATAATTTCAAAAGTGGTAATTGTGTGAAGCTCCTTACCTGTAACATGTACAATTGAGATACTTCTACAATATTTCATTTGCAGGAAGAACTCTGCAAGATCTGTAAACCACACATTTTTCCAGAGGAGAGAGGCCCAAAATGTGTTGAAAGGAATCTGCATAAATTGGCTTAAGAATGATAAATGAGATTAGATTTGGGTGGGTCTCCTTTTAAATTGGAAATTACCCTATTCGGGTTTTCAAAATTAATTCAGTGCTAAATTCCCATTGTGTTCTGTACTTTTCTTCAGCCTTCATCCAATCCTCCAAAACCTTACTTCCATTGGCTTGTCTATTCCTTTTCATTCATATCATCTAGGCCCAACGCTTTGTAACATCTTTCCAAACACTTTCCCCTTCGTCTCTACCCTTAAAATTCTAGTTGAAGCCCACCTCTGTCAAACATTTTGTTGGTGAATGTAAAATATATGCATTTGACTCAGTCTCTTTTGTATAAAAATCATGCCTCTATATTAAAAGCCACTCAGTAATTGTGTTAATAAACTAAAACAAGGGATGGTGAATGCTTGAAATCCGAAACAAAAACAGAAACTGGTGGAGAAACTCAGCAAGTCTGGTGGTATCTATTGACAGAAAGCAGAGTTAACATTTCAGGTCTGGTGAACCATCTTCAGAACTGACTTCTGAAGAAGGTTATTGGACCCAAAACGTTAACTCTGCGTCCTCTCCACAGAAGCTGACAGGCTTGTTAAATATTGAAATGTTTAATTCAAATTATTCACTACTTCAGGGTGCAGATAGATAGGTTAACAAAAGCAAGATAATATTGCAACAAGAAATAACTTAATAGAAAATGAAAAAAAAACTGATCATTTACTGAATGCTTTTTGCAAAAGAATCTGTGAAGCGCAATCATTAGCAAATAGAATACCATCTATATTTGAGATAACAAGGTGTGGGGCTGGATGAACACAGCAGGCCAAGCAGCAGGAAAGCTTGACGTTTCGGGTCTAGACCTGACACCATCTATATTTGAAGTGCTTCCCAGGCTCTTTGGTTGTGAACTGGCAACAACCCTTCATTTAGAAAAGCAAATACACACCTTCTGATTTTAAGAGGTGGTGATTCCTGTTCATTTGTAGGTATAAAGATATGATTCATTCAGTACTTAGTTTTTTTTATGCTTTGACTGCTAAACTGTAGGATGGAGGAGTTTTGTAGCTCTCCCCATTTCTTGGGTTTAGAGAGACAAAGGTAGACAGGTAGAGGAAGAATGGATGTTGCAGCTGTTGCTTTGTAATATTGTCACTTATCTTTAAGTGCACTTTGTCCACAGATATAATCAAGGCTGATCTTTGTTAAGTAGTAAAGGCCTTATTACTTGTTTCGGCTGTGGGTCTTCTGAACAAGTAAGTCTGAACATGCAATATCCTTTTATTACCTGAGACAGGTAACTGGAGTTGAGGCATACATTTGTGAATGGTGGAGGAGACTCAAAGGGTGCGAATGTCTTAGGTTTGTTTCTTTGTAGAGTATACTAACGCCTCTGAAGTCAGCAGCAGTGCTAGAGGTCAAATTAGAATCATCATTATTCTTAAACATCTGAGGATAAAAACAAACTGCAGAAATCAACAGGTACTGCACTAGGAAAACCTGACCACCAAAAACTCCACGCGACCAAATTAAGGAAGATTGACTTAACTTGCACTCATTAAGCAGGAATTTTCCACGATGTGACCAATTTACAAACAGAAGACCACAAAAGAACATCTTGGATCACTGCAAAAATGGAGTGGTTCAAAGGAAATACACTGCAGTCTATTTCTGGGGTGGCACGATGGTTCAATGGTTAGCAGTGCTACCTCACAGCACTGGGTTCAATTCCAGCCTCAGGCAACTACCTGTGTGGAGTTTGCACATTCTCCCCATCTGCGTGAGTTTACTCACGGTGCTCCAGATTCCTCCCATAATCCAAGGATGTGCAAGTTAGATAGACTGGCCATGCTAAATTGCCCATCATGTCCAGGGATGTGTACATAGGTGGATTAGCTATGGGTGCTGCGGTGATTGGGTAGGGTGGGTGAGCCTGGATGGAATGTTCCTCAGAGAGTTGGTGTGGACTTGTTGGGCCAAATGGCCTGTTTCCACACTAAGTGATTCTATGAAAGGAAGTGTTAAAAGATTCTACTGGCAAAAATACTGTGATTTAATTTTTAAACGCAGTGTGGAGCTGAAGGAACACAGCAGGCCAGGCAAATCAGAGGAGCAGGAAAGCTGATGTTTCGGGTCTGGACCCTTCTTCAGAAGGGTCCCGACCTGAATCGTCAGCTTTCCTGCTCCTCTGTTGCTGCCTGGCCTGCTGTGTTCCTCCAGCTCCACACTGTGTTATCTCAGACACCAGCATCGGCAGGTCTTACTATCTCTGACGGATTTAATTTTTGCTTGATTGCAAAGATATTCTTGAATCTTTAATGGAAATGTAGAATTCAAACTCCTTCATGTTGAATATATGATGAGTTAACTTGAATGAAAAATGCTGAATGCAGGCAATGAATAACAGGCAGAACTTGTGTCAATCTCTCTCCATGTTTCCTCTCAATCGCTGGAAGCAACTCCATTATTCCATGACTCATACAATAATGAAGTTCGTCCAATGATAAGTTCCCTTGACAGATTTATAACAGCAATTTATTGCACTAGATGGTTTCAAGTTTTACTTTATTCTTTTGGAAGAGACACTGACTATGTATTGCTCTAAATAGAGACCAAAACTGTATTAAAATACAGTTTGTCATTTGGGAACAAAGAAAATACACACTTATTTCAAACAAGCATTCTCACCAAACAAAAACAAAAACCATCTCTTAAATCATCTTGTAGACCTACAACCTCCATTCCCTGCCATAGCTCTTTCTTGATGATCAACGTATCAGTTGATTCTTTCCTGCTTCTACCTTTGCGGCTCTTGTAACCGGTCTTCTCTTTACACATCAACTAGGTTTTCCTAGCAATTTAGCTGAATAAGTCACAATAAGGTGATGGCTTGTCCATGGTTTTATCCCGTGAAACTACTAACCAATAATCAAGATGGCAGAAAACAAGGTTCTAGTCACCATTAACTATTCTAGGTCTTCACTATTGTATCTGCAGCCCCATCCTGGCCCCCTTTCCTTGCTTTCATCCTAACACACCTGTAACTCTACTGTTGCATGGTTTTATATACACATCTAAGAGTATGGATTCAAGACAGACCAGCTGAAAAGGCAACTATCAAGGACTATGTAAAGACTTAGGATTCCTTAGACCTCGGTTTATTGCACATTAGCACTAACTACTACTAAACATGGTAATCTGAGATATAACAGGATTTAAACTTACTGTTATATCATTGAATGGCTATTCTCTACATGTGCTTCTCTCTATCAACCTTTCTCACACTTCTTATTAACTTACAATGCACTATTTACAACTAGTACAGTGCATCTTCATGGCATGATCACAAGGACGTTCCAGGGTCCTAAGCCCTTGAAAAACACTCCTCCCAAGCTTTCCTTCCACATTAAAACATTCCTTAACCTTTAAACACACTCTCAAATGAGTTAATTGGATGACTATGAACAACATTCATTGCACATCTTTTTCTGAAACCTCTCACCCTCCCCAAGTCTTGACCTGATCCATCAGTGTCAATGAATGGATTAGGAAAGTATGTGACAACATATAGAAACAGCTGAAGCAAAGCAAGTGACCTCTTTTTTCCTGCTGGCTTCTATTAAATCAGCAATGTAATCAATCAATCTGGTGGCCTGACCACCTGCCTTGGTTGGATAGTACTTGCTGAAAGAAGGGTTTTGTTTTGTTGATCTAACAGCAGGAACACATGGGAAGTTAGGTTGTCTCATTGCCAATAGCAACTGGATTGGTTGATGGTGTTACTTCAAGAGAAGAGTGATGCTGTTCATTTATACACTGCTGATCCCCATATAAAAAGATCTGTTCTATTGGAGTATTGACCTGTTCTTCAATGAATGTATACGTTGGTTTGGAAATAACTTGGTTTAATGCTTGACATGTTCTTCAGACAGTAGCACAGCTTTACGAAGTAACTATTATTTCTTACAATGAACACTTGTTGGCGTAAGGCTGAAGAATTTTGTCTTTGCAGATGTAGAGTATCTGAATGACATCCAAGACAAAATCCTGTCTGGGGGTGGGTCTTGGTGATGTCAGGTCAGGGCCTGAGGAGTACAAGTATTCTGAGGTGGTGCAGTTCAGGGGTGGTTAGTTAAATGTGGGACTAGCTTAATAGAACATAGAACATAGAACATTACAGCACAGTACAGGCCCTTCGGCCCTCGATATTGCGCCGACCTGTGAAACCAATCTGAAGCCCATCTAACCTACACTATTCCATTATCATCCATATGTTTATCCAACGACCATTTAAATGCCC
Source organism: Ginglymostoma cirratum (assembly GCA_024137785.1). Classification (NCBI taxonomy): domain Eukaryota; kingdom Metazoa; phylum Chordata; class Chondrichthyes; order Orectolobiformes; family Ginglymostomatidae; genus Ginglymostoma; species Ginglymostoma cirratum. The sequence goes on from JAHRHZ010000018.1 coordinate 15,830,831, forward strand.
TTAAAGTTGGTGAGTCTACAACTGCTGCTGGCAAGGCATTCCATGCCCTTACTACTCTCTGAGTAAAAATCTACCTCTGACATCTGTCCTATACCTATCACCCCTCAACTTAAAGCTATGTCCCCTCCTGCCAGCCATCACCATCCGAGAAAAAAAGACTCTCACGGTCCACCCTATCCAATCCTCTGATCATCTTGTAGGTCTTTATTAAGTCACCTCTTAACCTTCTTCTCTCTAACAAAAACAGCCTCAAGTCCCTCAGCCTTTCCTCATAAGACCTTCCCTCCATACCAGGCAACATCCTGGTAAATCTCCTCTGCACCCTTTCCAATGCTTCCACATCCTTCTTATAATGCGGTGACCAGAACTGCACGCAATACTCCAAGTGCGGCCGCACCAGAGTTTTGTACAGCTGCAACATGACCTCACGGCTCTGAAACTCAATCCCTCTACCAATAAAACCTAAGACTCCGTACGCCTTCTTAACAACCCTATCAACCTGGGTGGCAACTTTCAGGGATCTATGCACATGGACATCGAGATCTCTTTGCTCGTCCACACTACCAAGAATCTTACCATTAGCTCAGTACTCTGTATTCCTGTTACTCCTTCCAAAGTGAATCACCTCACACTTTTCCGCATTAAGCTCCATTTGCCACCTCTCAGCCCAGCTCTGCAGCTTATCTATGACCCTCTGTAATCTGCAACATCCTTCCGCACTATCCACAACTCCACCGACTTTAGTGTCATCTGAAAATTTACTAACCCATCCTTCTATGCCCTCATCCAGGTCATTTATGAAAATGACAAACAGCAGTGGCCCCAAAACAGATCCTTGTGGTATACCATTAGTAACTGAACTCCAGGATGAACATTTCCCACCAACCACCACCCTCTGTCTTCTTACAGCTAGCTAATTTCTGATCCAAACCGCTAAATCACCCTCAATCCCATGCCTCCGAATTTTCTGCAATAGCCTACCGTGGAGAACCTTATCAAACGCTTTACTGAAATCCATATACACCACATCAACCGCTTTACCCTCATCCACCTGTTTAGTCACCTTCTCAAAGAACTCAATAAGGTTTGTGAGGCACGACCTACCCTTCACAAAACCGTGTTGACTATCCCTAATCAAATTATTCCTTTCTAGATGATTATAAATCCTATCTCTTATAATCCTTTCCAACACTTTACCCACAACCGAAGGCAGGCTCACTGGTCTATAATTACCAGGGTTGTCTCTACTCCCCTTCTTGAATAGATATGCAGGAGTTAAATATATATTCAACATCCTAACTTTTCCGAAGTATTTTACTTTACACCAGCAGAACCATCCAAAGTCTCAATTTTAATGGAGATTTTCAGAAGATTCCAGGTATAGTGGAATTATCCTGAGGAAAATTTCCCAGGCAATCCCTTCAAATCTTCTAGGATGGGGAGTCTGCAGGATCCCCATGCACAATGCTCATCTACACTGACATAATTGCCTGGTTAGTGGAAAATCTGCCCCATTGACTAAAAGCTGTCGGGAAGTAAAACATAATAGATAGTAATTAATTCTATCTTGGCGGTCAGAACCAGATCTTGATGTTGAATCCTGGAGGTTGTAAAGATTGTTGTGATAGTGCCAGACATGAAAGTCATTAAAATTTCTATAGTTTTAATTCCTATTTTAAATATAAAGTTTGGCTTTGCTTTATGAATGTTTTGATTCCATAGAGAATCACAGATTTATGATGGTGCAGGAGACAATTTGGCCCATCATATATGCACCAGCTCTCTCAACATTTTAACTTAGTATCAATCTTCCATCTTTCCCTGTAATCCTCCATTTTATTTAAAACACATGAATACCTTAAAATCTGCCTGCACCATACTTCTAAGCAGTGCATTCCATACCCTAACCACTCACTGTGAGAAAAAGTTTTTACACCCCTCTTCTTTGTTTCTTTTACAAAATGCTTTAAAATTGTATCCTCTCTTGATTCACTTACAAGTAAAACAGTTTCTCCCTACCCACTCTTTCCAGCACCCTCATGATTTCGGGAACTTCAATCAAATCTCCTTTTGGTCTTTGCTGTCCAAGGAAAACATTTCCAAAGTCTCCAATATCCTCATATCTGAAGTTTCTCCTCCCCAGAACTATCTTCGTTCTCTCCAAAGTATTCACATCTTTCCTATAGTGTGGCACCTAGAACTGTACACAATGCGGAGGTCTAGCCAGCATCATAGATAAATTCATTATAATCTCCTGGCTCTTGTACACTGTGTCCCTATTAATAAAATGTAGAACGCTTTTTGCTTTATTAACAGCTCACCCTGCTTGCCTTACCAATCTTATAACTTATGTATACATGCACCAGTTTCTGTTCCTACATACCCTGTCAATTATAACCTGTTCTTTTACACTGATTCATAGTCTTTGTACCAAAGTGTACCACTTCACTGTTCTCAGCATTGAAACCTTACCTGCAACCTATCCACCCACTCAATCAACTTGTCAAGTTCCTTTAAAAATTTTGCATTGACCTTACAATTTACAAATCTCCCAAGTTTCATGTCATCAGAAAACTACATAGCAAGATGTAATATATCTATGCTGATTTTAAATCACCCCACATTATTCCACGTAACTTTTAATTCTAGCCCAAACAACTGTTTCTTGGAGCCTTCCCAAATCTAAAGTACACAGACTGGTCTGTAATTGCTGGGATGATCTTTGCAAACTTCTTGTGAACAAGGGCATAAGGTTTACAATTCTTCAGTCCTCCAGCAACAGCCCCGAATCTCTCACTTCCTTCAACGTCCTTGGATGCATCTTATCTGGTGTCAGTGCCTTACCAACGTTTAAGTACAGACAGCTTACCCAATTCCACCATATCAATTTTAAGCCCTTCTAGTGACTGGATTTCTTCCTCTGTTACCATGGCCTAGGCAATATCTGCAAAGGCAGATGCCAAGCATTCATTCAACACCTCAACCTGCCTCTTGGTTCCATGTGTAAATCTCCTTTCTGGTCCCTAAGCAGCTCAACTCCTCCTTTTATCACCCTTTTGCTACTGATGTGCGTATAGAACACTTTGGGATTTCCCTTTGCTGTTACTCTTTATTTCATAATGTCTCTTTGGTTCTCTTTTCTGCCTTTTCACCATCTGAAGGTAAGATCGATTTTAATGTTACAGCATTGAAAGGTTAATCCCTCCATGTGCTTCTGTTAATGTCACACACCCCTCCAACTGACACCACCCTCACTGTTACTTTTGATCAGTGAGAAGCATGTCCATGACAATCATTACCACGTTACTCCAATGTCCTAAAGCCCTCACATAACATTAATATTCGCCATCAAAATGAAAAAAATTAAGTGTCTCCACAAATGCTGCTTGATTTACTGACTACTTTCCGTTGTTTTCAGCTTTAATTTCAGATTTTCAGTATTTTGCTTAGTAGAAAGATCAAGGTAACTTGACAGATTTGTTTTCATTATTGGAGAAGTGCCACTGCCTCTCCTTCCTACCCTATTGTCTTGATAAAAAAGCACTTCAAGACACTGATTGCTTGGTGGTATTTAAGTTTTATAACTTTTAGATGTTGTTCATCAATTTTAGATTTCTTGTTAGTTGACTAAGTGTTTTACATAAATGGGAAGAAACCAACTCACTAATCGGGGAATTAGGCAGAAAACAAGTCTGTTGGTTTTATAAACACAGTTTTAACAATAGTTTTCTTTGGTGGAGAGTGCTCAGAGTAAAGAAATGGTATAAGGCTTAGATACTGCTGTTTTAGTATTCCAAATCAAAATAGTTTTAGTTCATCAAGTGTATAGTAAGTCCTCAAAAGCTGGGCATAATGCATTACTGCACAGAACAATACAGCACAGAAAACAAGCCTTTTAGTTCATCGGCTTTTGCTGGTTGCGACTTTCAATTACAGTTTCCTCATGACAGTATGCCTATTTGCATCACCAAGTTAAAAAAGATAATGCCTCTTTCTGGTAACACTTATACAGAAATTAAATTGCAATGGATGTGTAACTACATTTCAGCATAAGTATCAATATTATACAGTTGACACACACCCACACAGGCATCTGATGGAGCAGCTTTTTTCTCCCACCTGGAAGTAAACTTATGGACTTTCTTAATGTTGGATACATCAAATTCATATCACCAACGAGTCACATTTGACAACATACGTGAATAAACAAGCCAGACAAATGTAAAAGCTGAAAAGACGCTGACAGATTACAAACACTCCTTTATGTTTAGTTAGTTATAGATTTCAGTAGTGTTAGAAAGTTATTCTTTTTAGACCTTCTGTGCTTTATATTAAATAAATGTTAATTTTCCAATATTCTATATATTGTTAAACTAATAAAATACTTAATGAATCTGCAGAGATATATGAAACAGGGGTTTTCTTAGATTACATCTTACCACAGTGACCAATCGCCAGGCAAGTAAGGGAAGTTTACCAAACTTTAGAGATTGAATTGGTGAAAACTGGGAAGTGGTGGACAGCAAGAGCTGCCTGTGAGCACTACCAAACATGAAGCAAACACAAAACACATACTCAAAAATCAAAAAACAAAAAACCGATAGTATCCATGTAATAACATGGGACACAGGATAACGACTCAAAAACAGAAGGGTTCCAGAAAATCTGAGATGACTGGTAACTCTGCATCCTAGACTTAATACATCCATAAGGCTGTGAGAGACACACATCATATGATATTTCATCAACGTGACATACAGTTTGTATTAATCCATTATCAATGCAATATAACATACTGCATTACAATAAATCATTTAAAATGTAGCAGTAGGCTTTATTAATAACCTATTTTCTGAATTGCTTCAAGTTCTCAGTTGAAGGATTGGCACTAGGGTAAAGTGCAAATTCTTCATCCATTGCACCAAATCTGAAATGCCAAATAATTTTCATTTTGAAATAAAAAAAGTCAGTCACCAGCATAACATTGATAAACTACAGCACCAACGTATCATGCCAAATAATGGCAGAATGAAGGGTAAAACCTGCAAACTTTCTAAGCTTGGGCAAGTTAAAGGGAAGTACTTCCACGCAGACAAAGAAGGGAACAATCTCTGGATCATGTGCCCTCTAACAAGTCTAGGTAAAGATAAATACAGGAAGGATGTTCCCAATAACTGCAGAATCCAAAACCAGGGGTCACAGTTCAAGGACACAGATTAGGTCATTTTGGACTGAGATGAGGAGAATTTTCTTCACCCAGAGAACAGTGAGCCCATGGAATTCCCTGTCACAGAAAGCAGTCGAGGCCAAAACATTTAGTGTTTTCAAGGAGAAATTAAATACAGCTCTTTGGACAAAAGAAATCAAAGCTGTGTGGGGAGAAAGCAGGAACAGGTTAATGAGTTGAATGATTAGCCATGGTCATACTGAATGGCACAGCAAGCTGTAAGGGCTAAATAGTCTACTCATACTCCTATTTTCTACATTCCTATGCCTCAAAACAACTGTCAAATAGCTCCTTGTGGCCGACCAAAGCAAGATATTCGGAGAACTTCCTCTAGGTTGCACTGATCTGATCTGCTAAAAACAGATAAAATGTGTAAAAAGATCTTCAATTATAGGTTACATATGCAAAAGATAATTAAATTCTAAAATGCTACCCAATTGCACTGGTTAATACGAGATATTATACTGGTGATTATGCAACTGAGCTTGAGACAAAACGTGACCTTTACTTCAGAAAACCAGTGCATTTTCGAGCACAATTTGCACCAGCATTGAAGATTGTTCTTTGAATGGAAACTCATTGCCTCTCAAATCATCTCCATGGAGAATAGCCATCCAAAGGGGAAAAAACAGTTAAAAACCCATCATACTTGGAAAAGAACATAATGACTTTACTGGACTTCCCATTCTGAAATATATGAAATGAGTTAAATCGGTATGTTTCATTTGTGAATTTTACTAGTTTTTCCTTTGCAGCAATGAAGGAACACTGAAAAAAAAGATATTATTGGCTAACAATAAGTAAATTAATTGAAGGAACACGTTTTGCCAAATAAAATATAATTTAAGGCACTCTGTGCAAAAAAAAGACAAAACTCAAGTCTATTGAAAGTAAACTACTAGAAAATTCATTTGAGATCACTGTCAAAATTTAATGGAAAGGAATTTTTAAAAATTTCATTCTAATTTGACTTCAAAACCGGTAAGTTTCCCTCCTTGGTCTTTCGACAAAGGAATTGCTGTTTGGTCCGATTAATCTTGTTGCAGTCAGACTCTGTGACAGAGGACCACGCACTCATCTGGGTAATGCAGAGCAACATTTTCTTTTCCACTGAATAATCTCCTCCTTTGGTGCAGTAACAAAAAAAAAAACTGAGATCAAATCAATCCGATTAACAGTTTAAGAGGCAGCTTAAACAGCTTATTAACATCTTGAGCCCTATTTGCACTGTATATATTTCATGTCAAGATACTGCAAAAAAGGGGCCATTTTCTAGATTGTTTCAAAACCTCAACAAAGCTGTTATGCAAATCAATACTGGAAATTAAAACAGATATACAAAAATAAGTCAAAAACAGTGGTAGGGTAGAATTAATATCTCCAAGTTTATAAGAACCCTAGTATAACAAATGCCCAAGAAAAACACTAATTCTGATTCAACACCTCAAAAGATGGCAATCACTAAAGTTAGTGCACTGCCTGCACTGTGTTCACAAAGATGATGTCTTCTTATACTTCAAGCCTTTATTAATTTAAATCGCAGTGTACAATGTGCTTTGGATTCGCAACCTTGCACTTGAAAAAAAACATTTCTGCTGGAGAATCATCAAGACTAGTCTAAGCTACAGATACAGCAGTGCCCACGGTACAAGGAAATTATGGTCATAATGCAGCAGTAGAATGCTGCTCTCAAATTAGAGTTAAATTTAATGTAACTCACCACTGGAAAATCTACAGGACTGCATGGATCTTTAGCTTTACAACTTACCCAATGTTGTATTCCGATGACTTCAACAGACTGTAAAATGGACAGAATGTAAAACAGGATTTGTACCTATGTCCCCAGTTTCCCAGGGCATGTCTGCATTTCAAATTGTCCACAATATTTTAAGAACTGCTCAAGCCAATTAAAAATCCTGTTCTTCTAAAACTTTTAAAATATAGAAGAATTACATGCTCAGGTGCCTCAATGTGGACAACTTTCTCCTAAAACACTTTGTACTTGTTGCTTTTTTTTTAAAAGTCTCTAAAATCTGACATCTGATCAAGTTTCAATCACTTCAGTGATGGACGATTTTTTTTAATCACACATCTTGATGCCTAGAGACATTTTGTTACAGGGGCTCAATCAATCCCAATTATTGTAATCTGCCCAGGACTGACTTTAGTCATGTTCTAGGTTAAGATGCAAGAGCATCATCACCCTTGATTTGTATTACCCCACCAGTGTAGATGAATGGATGAAATCAGAATAATAAAAAGCGGTATTTCTTGAATTCCTAGAGTTTGAAGGTGACTTTTGTAATTGAATTTCATGAATTGTTTAAATAATTGGAGTACCATTTAGTTTGGCTGCATTCAAGTCCCTGGCCTTTTCTTTTGAAGTTTAGCAATTTTCCAAGTGGAAAAATGATTTCCCCAAACATGTCATGGCCATGAATGGCTGTGGCAAAAGATGTACAAAAGGTCAAAGTGAGAGCTTGTAGGTCTTGTGGATATGAAGAAAGAATATGCAACAAATTAATTTAAACCAAATAGTAAGAATTTTAAACTTCACGTGCTGTTGGCCTATATCAGTGAGAAAAGGGTGGTAAATGACTTTAACTTGACGCAGACTAAAAGTTGGGTAGAACAGCATTAAATAAGTAATGGAGGAAAAATGACAGATGGGAGGTGATTAAGGAGGAAAGAAACACCGCTACTCTGGGTTACAAAACATGGTGCTACTGTTGCAAAATTTGGAACAGCTGTTTATTTACTCAAGCTACTGATTTTAAATAGGAAAAAAAAAGTGGAACATAAATACAAAAACGTGCCATCATTCTACTTGAATTGTACAGATTGAGAATGCCACTATGCTAGTATTGTGCATCAAGAAAATCCTGCTACTGCTGTACTGTGATTTAGCAACAGCAATAGTACATTTAGCAACAACCATGGGCGTAAACTACTTTAATCACAGCTGTTGCCAAGTAGCAGCTACTACAACAGAAAACACATTTTTTCTCCTAATTTGAATTGATGCTAATACTTAAGAGTTAAATATTAACTTTCTTACAATGGACTGCCATTGGCAAAATACAGTCTGCTGCAGCATATTAGCTCTACACTTTTCAAAGCCATATGCCACATTAAACTACCAGGATAACTTCAGTTATTTATTTCATACTGGGAAGATTTATTTTTAGATTGCATCATCCAGACCAGCAAACCCTCAACCTTCTCTCTCTCTCAAACTGGAAAGCCTAACTCTTTTCAAGAAAGTGATTCTTTCTCTTTAAATAAAGGGAAAGGTTCATATTGGAATTTGAATATTTCAAGTTATTTCCATACAAAATCCATTTTCAAGGCTGGGGCTTTCAAGTATTGAATAAATACTACCCAACTATCCAATCACATTTATTTTAACAGAACATTTAACAGGACATATTAAATGGGATGGGGAGCGGGGGGGATACAGATGAGAGAATGACAGATGTAACAATAAATTCAGCTGTTAGAGACAGAGATGTTCGTAGGTACAGTTGCCCGATTGTTTGAAGAACAGTAATTTAGGTCAAAAGCAAACCAAACCATTCAGCATGGTTGAAAAGTATACGCTGGAGTAACTCCCTTCCAATTTCCAAAAATTTTGTTCATTTTTACTAACACAGATTAACGTATTGCATATTTTCTACTTCCTGGTTTAAAGCATTATAGCTCCTTTTCACGTAAAAATACATCTCAGAAATAATTAAAATTCTTTGGTGCACAAGAAACTTGCAATGATTTTGCAGATTAAATAATCTACAAAGTTAATGCCTAATGCTGCATCCACCCAGAATGATAACAAAACCACACAATAAGCTTAGGCAGCTGATTACCCTGCATAAAACAAAAGACTGTTGTTTGGGGACGCAGGCAAGACGTTCAAGTTTTGTCGGAAAGTTTAGGAGAAAGCGAAGAACGTACAAATTAGGAGCAGGCCTCTTGGCCCCTCAGGCTTGCTTCATCATGCAAGAAAGATCATGGGTCAACTGATTGTGGCAAGATTTTTACTGCCTATCCTTTAGTTTCTTCACCAGCAAGGGAGTCAATTTACATGGGGAGAATGTGCAAACTCCACACAGACAGTGACCCAAAGATGGAAGTGAACCCAGGTCCTGGGTGCTGACAGGCAACAGCTAACCACTGAGCCACCGTGCCACCCCACCTTACCAATACCCATCAGGATCTTATATGCTTCAGTAAGACCACCTCTCATTCTTCTAAACTCCAATAGTTACATGCCTAACTTTTCCTGTTGTAGGACACCCAACATCCCAAGAATCAGCCAAGTGAGCCTTCTCTGAACTGTTTGTAAATGCAAGTAGCCCCTTTTTTTAAAAATTAGGAGACCAAAACTATACACAATACCCTAAATGTGATCTCACCAGTAACTTGATAATCCCTACAACAGTTGCAAAATATCACTGCTTTTCTATTTTATTCCCCTTGTAATAAACATGAACATTTAATTTGCCTATTTGCTGTACCTGGATACTAAATTTTGTGATTCATGTTATCAAGATTCCTCTATACCTCAAGACTTCTAAAATACCTTGCCATTTAAATAAAATGCTTCTTTATTCTTCCTGCTGAAATGAACAAAGTTCATATTTTCCCCATTTCCCAATGTTTTTGTCCACCCACTTAATCTATCAATCAATAGGGTATCCTCGTTTAAAACTCATTCCCATAGGAATCAAAAGTGGAATTATGCTCACGGGGGAAAAAAAATTAGACCTGGACTTTCTAAGTTGAAACATAATGCTTTAAGTGAATACGTTCCTCCATTGTTAAGTGAAATAACAAAATAAAATCAAAAATACCTGTAAAATGCAACATTTTACTAACAGTACTTCCCATAGATGTTCACTAATTGGGCCATTCCTTTTGGGGCCAATATTCATTCCTGGCCACAACCTAATATAGTCTTAAGAGACTGCAGTATCCTTCCTTACTGGTTGCCACTGCCTCTCAGATCTGCTTAAGCTATTGCTCCAAGGAGCTGCTCTTCTTAAGCCACAAATGGCCTCTATCTTTCAGCTGACATGTTGGGGAGGGGACAGCATGTAGGAGTACTGACAAGAGGGGAGGGACACTGTTAGACAGCAGCTGTGGTGTAGTGGTTCTGGCAAGCAACCTGGGACCTAGCGGGTGGTAGGAAGTTTGTATTCAGATCTCTTATAGTGGTACAACACCAGGCAAGGCCACAAACTGGAAGGCTGGGGATGGCTTCAAATCAGAAAAGAAATGGTCACACTAAAATGGTGCCAATGTGGTCAGCTATTGTAAAATACTGCCAGAAAGAATCATTGCATGAATCACGTGATGTTCTACGAGATTTTCAACCCTAATAACTTCCTGACATCAAAGTGAAAAAACGTGTACCAGCCTGATATTAAAAGCACGGTATATTCCTTTGCAGACTCGCATCTTGAGAAGTTACTCTGTTAGCTGTTAATTTACCAAAGGGATACCCAGATTGGAAATACAGCCAAGTTGCATACAACAACTTTCAAAAACAGCACATACCTGAGTATGCACTTCAATAATACATGCATGTACAAGATCCTTTACCTGTTCACCTGACGTTTTAATTTGAAACAAACTTAAGATGGATGGGGTAAGATCAATCCCAAGAGGTGAAATACTGCCACAGGAACAGGAGCTATTTACACGTGATATCTCTACAAGCCAAGAAACAGCTACCACTATAAATATTACTCCAAACTTTTAAAAATGTGTTCATTCCACTCGTGATTGGAAATGGTCAGCTCCAGGATCCTAGTTTTGGTTTTCACTTTAAGTTAACATGATAACTTCAAGTTTGAACATTTTCTGAACCAACTTTGCAAATATAGCCTTTTGATTTGATTTTGATTTTATTGTCATGTGTACTGAAATACAGTGAAAAGCTTTGTTTACAAGCTATACTGGCAGCAACAAAGGATATACAGATCGCAGTGGGCCGCATAAATGGAGTCCATGGATGCCTTTTCATTCTACACTTTTTTATGTGGATTATAAATCATGACATAATGCAGCTCTTCAATCAGCTACCACATGGTAACTTGGAGGACAGATACATAAATGAAGAAGCATAACAAGATTTTGATTAGCATTCACTGCTAATTTTCAATTTTTGTTGATTTAACTGCAGTCTTTTTGATTGCTGTTACAGTACATTTTTCACAAAGTTGCATCTCAGCTGAGTTCTGTGCTTTACATTTTTTAAATCAATTCACATGAGTGTTGTACGAAGGTCATTGTCATGCAATTTTCTCCCCCATCCCAAGAATGGGGATGTTTATGCAGTTGATATTGTGCATATGGACTTTCAAAAGGGAGCTAATAAATTATCACACAGCAGGAATCTAGGGTTAAAAGGGCAGAGACCATATGGATAAGAATGGTTAAGGAACTTTTAAACAGAAACAAGTGTATAAAAGCTGGCAAGTTATGGAACACATTTATTAATGAATAGTTAGATCCTAAGACAGTGTTATGGCCTATTCTAGGTACCATTCTTTAGAAGGATGTCCAAGTCTTACAGAGAGTGAAGCAGGGCTTTACCAGAATGGTACTTGAGATTAAAAAAAAAACCACTTATGTGAAGAATACATGACACTAGGATTGCTCCCCTTATGAAAGATTAAGGGAATATTTGATAGAGATATTCAATATTACGAAGTACTCTGATAGAATAAGTTAGGAGCAAGTATCTCCAATCAAGGATTGGTAACTTGAGGATACAGAATGGTTAGTGACAAAAGTACCAAATGTAACATAAAAGAAATATTTCATTATTTTTTAAACAGAGCAGATGATGATGATCTGAGTGCAATGTGGGCAAGAGAGGAAGCTTGAATGAACATTTCAAATGGAAAGTGGATAAATAGTTGAAGAGGAAACATTTAGAGGACTAGAGAAAACAGCAGGGATATGGCAGTTATTGGATTGCTCTTTGAATTGACTAAATAGTTGTCTCTTTCTGTGCTCCATCATCCTACAATTATATCATCTCAACTATGAAAGTATCAAGCCTTAAAAGGTGGAAAGATTAGCCTGCTTGTTCAAACTATACCTTTGTCTGCAAATCAGTTCTCAGTGGAAAGCCTGTGCCATGCTACAAGTCAATTCATTTTGTTTTACCCAAAAAAAAAGCCTCTCACTATCATCCCACTGCATTATCAAGCTTTCATCTGTCACACATTTCATGAAAAGTTCAATATTTTAATGCAAAGCAGGAAGGCTTCCTCATTATAACAAATTGCAAATAATTAAACTTCCCCAGCTCAAATCAGGTCATTGTTTCAGAATGTCAATACTGACATAAACAAAAGAAAGCGTTAAAAGGAGAAAAAAAATCAGTGCTGAAAATAGTAAGGACACAGATGTGGGAAACAAGTGTTCATTTCTTACACAGAAATTACAGCATAGAAACAGGCCATTTGGCTCAACAGGCCTATGCCACTGCTAATGATCCATAGGAGTTTCCTCTGACCTGCCGTCAAATCACCCTATCAACATGGACTTATCTAGTTTCCTCTTAAGTTCGCTTGTTATTCGCCTCTAACACTCCATGTGCTCAAGACTTCTTACTTATCATGTTGGCGAGGAGTGGCAGTTGAGATTCTTCAAATTGCATGTGACAGCTGTTAATGTTCCCTGTGATCTACATCATGCTTTTGCAAATAGTTTCAAAACATGTTTAAAAAGAATCAATGTACCCTTTTTAAAGTCAGTTTCTACTAGGATTTTATCCATATTTACTTTTAGTTTTAAATTTAATAATTTCCAAGTTAAGTTTGATGGAGAAATCTTTTTGGAAACAAACAGACACGCATACACAGATGGAAAATATTTTAGCAACACAGTAACAACAGCAACAAGAGTAAGTAATTTGGACCTCAATCTGTTGTCATTTACTTAAATCGCAGCTAATGTGAATTTTAACTCCCATCTCCCTGCTCATGATCTTTAATAATGCTTTTCATGTAAACAAAATCCAAATCAATTTTCAAATTCTCAAATGATCTAGCCTCAACAGACCTGACAAGTGGTTCCATATTTTTATTTCTACAAAGAGATATAGTCACTTTAAGTGATTAGGCAACAAGGTGATAGATGGAATATTACTGTGGGAAAGTGGACGTTCAGAGAATATTGGGTATTCTTGTACAAGGAACACAAAGCTTACAAGCAATTCAGACGGTAAGTGGCATTTTCACCTTTACTACAAGGAGATTGGAGGAAATGAAAAACGAAATAAGTAACATTAATACCACAGAAATGCCAGGCAATGACCATCTCCAATATGAGAGAATCTAATCACCACCCCTCGATATTCAATGGTGTTACGATCAGTGAATCCCCCACTATCAACATCCAGAAGGTTACCATTGACCAGAAACTCAACTGGACATGCCATATAAATATAGTGGCTGCAAGAGGAGGAACATTGCAGCACATAAATCACGTCCAGGCTCCCTAAAGCTTGACCACCTTCTACAAGGCATGTGTCAGGAGTGTAATAGAATACTGTTCACTTGCCTCTATGAGTGTAGCTCCAACAGCATTTAAGAAGCTTGCCACCATCTGGAACAAAGCAGCCCTTTTGATTGGCACATCTACACGCATCCACTCCCTCTGCCACCGATCCTTCCTGAACCTTATGAATCCATGACCACTTCCATTAGAAGGACAAAGGCAGCAGAAATATGGGACCACCACCACCTACAAGTTGCCCTTCAAGTCATTCACCATCCCAACTTGGAAATATATCACGAGTCCTTTGCTATTTCTGGGTCTACTCCCTCCCTACAGTATTGTGGGTCGACCTACAACATATGAAGTGTAGCGGCTCAAGGCAATGGCAACTCAGGACAGGTAATAAATGCTAGCCAGTCAGCAATACCCATGTCCTACAATAGAATTAAAAAATGACTTTCTACAATCGTTTGGAGCTGTGATGCGACCCCATGTGAACTACTGTGCACTGTTTTGAGCTTCATATTTGAGGAAGGATATGCATACGCTGGAGGTAGTGCAGAGGAAGTTCACTGGACTGGTACACAGGCTGAAGGAGTGGTCCTATGATGAGAGACTAAATTGGATTTACATGAACTGGAGTGCAGAATAAGAGGTGATCTCATTTAAACACACACTATCCTGAAGTAGCTTAACAAGGTAGACACAAATGTTCTCTCCATGGACTGACCCACGGTGATCTCCAGCATTTGTTATTTTCAGTACAGATGTTATTTCCCTTGAATGGGGAATCCAGAATGTGGAGGTACGGTCGCATGTGCAACTGAACAGAGTCTTCACCTCACCAAATGGAGGTTTGCTGCCTTCATTCTCTTTACTATAGGAATCCGCCTGGTCAAGTGTGCTCGAGGAATACAACTTACTGGCCCATCTAAAACAGCTGTGTGTTGAACAAGCATATTGGCAACTACTTACAGCTTACACAGATACAAGAGAATTTGTTACAGACGCTATTAGAATTAGATGGATGTTAGGTCTTACCTTTCTGGGATCCTAAACTGCTCTGCCTACAAGTCTATGTGACATCATTAAATGGATAGCGCTTATGACACTCCTCAATACTACACTTTCAGATCCACATACACCGGGTACAGCCTAAGGTTTCAATCATGGAGGACTGAGAGGCGTAATTGCTTCACTCAGAAGATTGTGAACCTTTGAAAACATCTCCAGAAAGAGTTGTGAATGCACTAACACTGGGTTTGGTTGAAACTGCGATAGGCGGATATTTGGCCTCACAGAAATCAAAACTTTTGGACAGTGGGCAGGAATGTGCTGAAGCAGAAAATCAGCCATAATCCAATTGAATGGCAGAGTAAGGTCAACTAGCCATATGGTCTATGCCTACTCCCATTTCTTAGGTTTCTTTTTTATGTATTACATCAAAAAAAAGTTATTCATCAGCTTCACAAGCTAGTAACAACCAATTTATACAGTCCTAAATTCAAGTCTTATTCTGTTAATTCTGGCTTAAACCCAGTCAGAACATTGTGATAGCCAAATGTATCATGGTATTTTCCCTTTCTCTGCTCCACTGCTGTGCAAAACCTACTTCTAAAGCTCAATTCATATTACGTGTATCAAAACAGGCAACCGCTTTACTCACAAACCTAAATCATTTACTCATAATTCCCAACAGGAAATGGATGTCATAGCAACTCGGATGACTCAAATTAAAGGAGTACTTGCTGCTCTAAACAGAGAAAGTGAAAACACTGTGATACATTCACAACAACTAAATGTTGACAGCATAGAGTAATATAATGACTTTGCCACTAATACTCTCTAAATTCAAAAATTTCAGGCATGTTTATAATTTCAAATTGATAACAGCCAGCTGCACTCGGCCAGACTTATATTAAGGAGAAACAAACTGGCCCACACTCAGGTATTTAAGCTGGAGAAATGACTCAATTTGTCAATACTACACTCAAAGCCTAAAGCTCGATTAAAACTGAAACAAAATTACAAAACAAAAAAGGAACAGAAAGATCAAATCTTAGACAGCTAGTCTCTTACAAATATCAATCACTATCTAAATGTAACCAGACAGCATAAATTTCAAATCATCATTTTTAGTTTCACACATATGGTTAATGAATAATTCCAACAGTTTATATTCCCATGGGTTTAGAAGGCTGATTAATGATCTAACTGAGGTGTTTCAAAAGGTTCAATAGAGTTAATGCAGAGAAGTTATTTTCTATCACTAAGGAATCCAGAACAAGTGGAGACAACCATAAAATCAGAACTAGACATTTCACAAGTGCAATCAGAAAGCACTTTTCACCAAGTGCAGTGAGTACCACGAACTGGCTGCAATGCTTGATCCATTACATTTTCAAGATTTAGATGTACAGATTTATTAATAGATAAGGATACCAAGAATTAAGAATCAAAGGTAGATACTAAATTGAGAAACAGATTAGCAGTGGTGGAACTGAAAGGTGGAATACCCTCGAGGGAATTGAAACGGGCTACTCTCGATCCTACAAGTTTCTACAATCATCAAGAGTTAGGTTGCACTGCATTTTCTTTCCCTTTTTTTAAATATTAAAGTCACTTTAAGGATTGTCTTTGTCAGACTTGGGTCGGCTGTTAACATCCACAGACATTTAGCACAATACGCATAACTGTCTACAATTAAGTTCATGCTCTGGAAACCAGCAAAGAAGGGAGTTTTTCCTTTCAGCACAAGTATAACATTAAATATGTGCTTTTTTGTTGAATGAGAGGTTTCAATATGCTCCCTAGAAGTGTAGAACTAGGAAACATCAACATGCAAATGAACTAACAGACCGTATTGTCAATTCAGATGCATAACGCCTCAAAGATTTAATGGAAATGGGCGTTTTCCTGCTTTGCATGTTTACTTAAAATATCTCAACATCAGCCTTCATGCAAACAACAATCATTAATGGAGAAATACTTATAATCAGGGCAGGACTTATACACTTAATGGTAAGGTCCTGGGGAATGTTGCTGAACAAAGAGACCTTGGAGCGCTGGTTTATAGTTCCTTGAAAGTGGAGTCGCAGGTAGATAGAATAGTGAAGGCAGCATTTGGTATGCTTGCCTTTACTGATCAGTGCACTGAGTATCGAAGTTGGGAGGTCATATTGAGGCTATACAGGACTTTGGTTAGGCCACTTTTGGAATACTGCATGCAATTCATCTCCCTGCTATAGGAAAGATGTTGTAAAACTCAAAAGGGCTTAGAAAAGCTTTACAAGGATGTTGCCAGTGCTGGAGGGCTTCAGCTATAGGGAGAGGCTGAACAGGCTGGGGCTATTTTCCCCTGGAGTGTTAGAGGCTGAGGGGCAAAGATAGGGTGAATAGTCAAGGTCAGATGGCATTGAAGACCCTGGAGAGGTTTTGCTATCTTAAAAAGGTGTTACATAATTGAAAGTTAAACATTCACAATACACACTAGTAAGCAACCCCAAAAACCAATAATCTAAGATCTGTATGACTCAGTACCTCAACAAGACCACCAAATAATCGGGGAGTTAATTGGCCTTCAATTGCTCATTTATTACTTCTTTCAAGCTGAAAAAATCATTGTCCTTAAAATTTCTACTTTTTCTCCCCTTTTCAATATGCTATTCTTTGACTATCAATAGCAAAGTCATTGTCCATTGCAGTAGTGGAACCCTCCCCTTCCTAGTATTCTATTTCCCAACAGTAGTCCCAGTTGGGTCTCCTCTTTGATGTCCAGGGTTTCAAAGCTCCAAGCAGCCATTCACATATAAAAACATGTTGGCATGAGCTGAATCAATAGTCATTTACCTTTAGGTTAGTGTACAGTTGTACTGAATTCTTAAGTTTTTAATAAATCAATGAAGCAAGGAGCTGATTGAAAATCCATTCTAATTGTTACATTTTTTGAATTCTTCAGAAACTGGAAGATTTTTTCTAAATTTTTTGAATGAATGTTTCTGGGGGCACTTTTGTTCCAAAATCTCAATGTACACATCTAACTTGGTACTAAACAGGACAAGAGGATTGTACAAGCTATATCAGTATATTGATTCACTGAGACCCAGGGAAGGACAGTCTCAGTGCACCAAAAATATACAAAGTAAGTCACTTATTCAGGTTACCACAATTTGTGAGATACCATATATTAAATACTTCATGATGGAGCAAAAACTTGAACTGCAAAGTCATCTAGTGCCAATCTGCTTAGCAACACAGTCAGGCATTCATGAATAGAAACATTTCTCAGTCAGGAAATGGAGAAGTATTTTATTGCAAGGAGAATTGAATGCGAGACGAGGGAGATTATACTTCAGTTATAAAGGGCATTGGGTGAGACCACATCTGGAGTACTGTATCCAGTACTGGTTACTGTCGTTAAATAAGGATGTTAGTGTATTGGAAACAGTTCAGGTAAGGTTTACTAGACTAATACCTGAATGAACAGATTGCATTAAAAGGACAGACTAGGCCTGTATTCTTAGTTTATTGGACTCTGAGGTGACTTAACTGAAACATATAAAATTCCTCAGTGGACGTGACTGGTTGGATGTGGAAAGGATGTTTCCTCCATTGGGAGAATCTGGAGCTGGGATCAAAGTTTAAGAATAAGAGATCACCAATTTAAGGCAGAGATGAGGAAACTTTTTTCTCTGAGGGGTGAGTGTCTCCAGAATTCCCTTCCCCAAAAGGCAGCGGATGCAGAATCTTTAAATATTTTTAAGCAGAGGTAGACAAAATTCTTAATTATTAAAGGAAAGAAAGATTATCAGGAATATTCAGGAATGTAAAGTTAAGATTAAAAGCAGATCAGCCACGATCTTACTGAATGATGGTGCAAACTCAAAAGGACCAAGCGGCTTACTCTTGTCCCTATGTATGCATGTTCCTATTATTGCGAAGTTGGGTAGAGTATTTGATGATCAGAAAACGATATGGGGAATGAGTGCATGGTCTCTTTAAAAGATGATTTTTTTTAGGCTTGGAGATTTTAAAAAACGTCTGCAGGCAGCAACAGATGGAAAGAGTTCTTGAAGTTGAAACACAGTATCAAAAGGCTATATGGTTAACAGACAAAGCAGCACTTTTACCAAAACAACAGACAAAACCCAATTAAATTTAAAATCTGATGGTTTTGACAACCTGGGACCAATCTTATTATAAAATATTAAAAGGTCATCAAGGATATAAAAGAAGAGGGCATTTGAAAATCACTGTGAGAGCAAACTCCCATCTGTTAAGAGAACAGCTCTCAACAGCCATCAGCTCAAAAGAAAGAGAAAATCACTGGCTCTCACAGAAATCTCAAAGTTGTCACAGTGAGCACCAAGGTACTATGGCACTCTTAGCTAATATTCCTGACACAAGAATTCGACAGAGGAAGGTGTACCTGACTGGAGGACAGCAGAGAAGACAAAGAACATTCCGGAAGACTTATTCTGACTATAACTGAGAGACTAAGTTTTTTTTTTTATTAATTTGGTTTATATACGTAGGACTTCTATCTATTAGAGCAGCATACGATTAGAATTTTGTTTCATTCCAGAATAGTAGTTAAGGGAGAATTGTCCAGTTTCTTAGTGGTTCTGCTATTTGTTAACTGTTAATCAATAAATAAATTGTTACTTGTTGATTGTAGAGTTACGGTCAGGAGTTCATTTTATTTCACCCTACCTTTAAAACAGATTGGGGCGTAAGAGGCAGGTTATGCCACTTTTGCTTTAACAGATTACAAGGTGAGGCGAGCTTCTCTGGTGGTTTTGGTTTCAATTACCAAAGAGGGGTTTGACCTCCCCCTGTAACACTATGTAAGTGCTTGCAGAATTTACAAGCATAACTCACCACTGAAAATCAAATGGAGCTCCACTGAACTTGACTTAGATTTTATTTTTTTAAAAATCAAAATTTTATTAAATGCGGTGGATTAAAAAAAAAGGTGAGTGACATGGTAGCTCAGTGGTTAGCACTGCTGCCTAAGTGCCAGGATCCTAGGTTCAATTCTAGCATTGGGTGACTGACTGTCTGTGTGGAGCTTGCACATTCTCCAGTGCGTTTCTGCTGGGTGTTCCAGTTTCCTCCCACAGAAAATGTACAAGTTAGGAGGACTGGATATGCTAACTTGTTTGTAGTGTTTAAAAATATGCAAGCTAGATGGATTAACCATGGTAAATGCACGGTTATGGGGATAGGGTAAGGGGCTGGGTCTTGTCGAGATGCTCTTCAGAGGGTCAGTGCAGATTCAGATTCAATGGGTTGATTGGCCTCATCAGATACTGTAGGGATTCTATGATTGCACGTACTTAGGTGCCAAATATATTACAAATAATATCAAAATATAAGATTTTTTAAGAAAAAGCTTTTGAATCTATGAATAAATAAAGTTCCATTACATAACAAATACAACTTTGCTGACTGATTTTTTTTTCAGATCATTGAAACTTCCCAGTAACTCACTGAGTTTTAACAATGAGCCGAACCAGCAAAGACTCAACTTCAATTGCCCTTCAGGCGAGTTAGCACATTTCCTAAACAAGGGAGTTGAGGCAATGAGGAAAAGATGCTCAGAGTTCCCAATGAATCCATGGAGGACAAAATGCCTTTTTTCTCTTCAATCAAACTTTCAAGTATTCTGAATCATTTCACCAAAACAACTGCGTATAAAAACTGCGATAACAAGGTGTAAGATAACAAGCATGGGGCTGGATGAACACAGCAGGTCAAGCAGCATCATAGGAGCAGGAAAACTTGACGTTTCGGGCCTAAACCCTTCATCAGAAATGG
>JAHRHZ010000018.1:15851790-15871553 GCA_024137785.1 Ginglymostoma cirratum
GCAGGAAGGCTGACATTTCGGGCCTAGACCCTTCTTCAGAAAAGGCCCAAAACGTCAGCCTTCCTGCTCCTCTGATGCTGCTTGGCCTGCTGTGTTCATCCAGCTCTACACCTTGTTATCTCAGATTCTCCAGCATCTGCAGTTCCTACTATCTGTGTATAAAAACTGCATTCTCCCAACAGCACTTAATACATGTCACCAAGCTTAACATTGGTGGTATTCTCTTCCCAAATACTACTTGCAATGACAGTGACAGCATCCTACTTCATGGCAGCAGAATACATTAAAAGACCCTCATGAATGCAACCACACAAGCAACAACCATCCGCACCAACAGTTAGAGGATTAAACCTTTCTTATTACAAAACTATAACAAACTGTATAGTTGATATAAAAAACTGAAGGTAGGACAAGACGGAATACAACAATTTACTAAAACTAGCATGTACATCACTCACTAATAGGATTTTTAAATAGGTTGTCAGACCAAGCATCCCTTTTAAACAACTGTTATGATCCAAGACAAGAGCATTAAATGGAAGTTATGGCCTTGTTTTTTTTGTTTAGACAAAGCCTGAGACTCATTACTTTCAAATCAAATGTTACTATATATGAAGTTAGAAAAGTACACAGCCAAACTGTATTTACACAACTTAAGCTCAAACATTCAGAATTAATGAGTTAAACAGTTGGTAAACAAGCTGGTCAAAAATCCTACAAGGCACACTAAATAGCAAATGCTGTTTAAGACAGATTGCACAGATTTCTCAGCTACCCCTTCCCAAATATTAACGACATTGTTGATTACCAAGCTTCTTTAAAACTTAGTTTCCTTTACAAGGAATTCCAAGGTTCACTCTCAAAGATCTAGATACAAACACTCTCAAAAGCCCTTCTCATACAGCCCCTCAACATTGCTCATGCTCTTTCTTGGAGACCGTGTTCCACTAGAGTCCTGAGACTACATTCAAGCATTTACTCATGGGCACATTTCCGGCTCTTTTGCAGATAACTGAACTGGCACTACTGCTGAAATTTCTCCGGTTTTCAACTTTCTTGGGTGCATCAAGAAAATACTGCTTGTAAGCCTGGCTCCCTCCCTGAAGCTATTAACCCCAATAATTTCTTTGCTCAGTATTCTTCCAGCTTCAAGGTGCAACTCTTACCAAATACAGATGAGCTGAAAACGAAGAATCCAGTTAAGATCCACCCTCTCCGTTGACATAGCTGCTGAGTTAACAGCTTTTAGCTAATTTTCACAGTTCCCTGAATGCTCTTAAGGTAATTTAGTTCTAAATCATAAACCGCTCCAACACTGTCTCCAACCCTGATTCTGTTAAACAAACAAGGGTAACCTCTTAAAGGAACACAACCCCAATAGTTTGAGTGCAACGGACTTCCACATCCTTCAATTCCATTTATCCCGTTTTGTACGGTTAAACTTAATTCCTGGAACTAAATATTTTACACTAAAGCATATGAACAACGAATCAAATATTTACAACACAATTAATGCCCATTTGTGCATCTGCACTTAAACCACAAAAAGAGTTTACTACATAAAAGATACCAAAATTCCTCATCTATAACATTTCAATGCAATGTTTGAACTGCAGTCATTTAAATTCCTCACAAACTACAAACTCAAGGCTCTATCTTTATTTTGGCACTTTTAGCAATACCCTTTGCATAATCAGAAAATGGAACTAAGATTCTGATTCAACTCAGCAACTGCCAACGATTTGGCTTAAAAGTAACACACCTTCTTGGTCAGTTTCCAAATGTCCAAGGTCTCAGATGTGACTTCTGATTTTGTTTTCCTTCACTGAAGTGACAATAACAGCAAAATTTGCAGCAGCCAACTAAAATCACCGATTACACAAGCCATCCCAAATATTCCAACATAGTTTTACATCAAGTCACAAGCTTGTCTTCACCAGCTATTCAACTCCTAGATAACCAGCTGCCTATTATTGTAAGATGCAACTAAATTAAATCAATCAGATTAGGTGGAATTAAATGCACTAGTCAGAATTAACCCCTTTTAAACCATTACTTACGTAATAGCAATACATCCACTAACAAACTACTGGATACAGAGAGTGCAAGCACAAAATCCTTGTCCTTATAAATGCCCTGTCAAGTCTAATTTTTTTTTGACTAATAACAGTCTACAATATCTGGACTTATTTCACTAGTTTTATTAAATTAAAGATATGCAAAGTGTTCTAACAGGTGAGGTGATGTTCAGAATTAATTTCACTCAACCTTCAAAACAAAATCATCATTTCATACTGCAGGCTGTAAGGTCTTTTACATCATGTTTCAATGTCACATGTACAGTTTTCTTTTGTTGATTTAGGCTGCCCCCAGCTACAGCTTTTTCTCTTAATAAGTAGACAGTGTAAAAACTAATTAACAAAAGCTAGCTCATATCTTCTGAACCCAATGATCTGACCATAATTCCAAGAAACATTACAGAACAAGACTAGTTTACTTCCTCAAATATCACCATTCTGATGTTCAGTTAAAACAAACATGGATTTTCATACTTACATAATGACCTTGATTCAATACTAATGTTAAAAGTTTATTTTATGAGATATGCTGATGAAAATAACATGTCAGTAGAGAAGTCCATGCCTGTCATAAACAGCATGCACTATGGGAGAATAAACGAAAATGCAGGTTGTACTATAAAACATCAGGTGCCAAGGGTACTCTTTTGGTTTGTGTGTTATTCTCTGCTTATCAACTGTTTCCTTCTGAGGTGCAATCCATCAGCAGCAGGGGTCTTCCAACACCTCACCAAGGTGGCTGCTTTCTCCCAACACATGAACTTGGGTGCTCAAATTTGACAAAGGAGTGAAACACAGCTCCTACTTTAACTTAACATCTATGTCCGCAAACACTTTCTAGTACGGATGACTGGTAACAATTGGAAGCAGGAATCCTGGTAAATTTATTGACCATACTGGTCTTAACAGAAGCTATTCAGCTAATGTCCAAACAATGCAAGTTAACGCTGGCTAGGAAACAAATCTTGGATATTAATGGCCTCTACAGCTTAACAACACTCTTAACCATGAGCTTCCTGCTAATACAATTATGTCCAGATGACAAACCAGATCTACAGAGAGTGCATACAGAAGCACAGCAGGTCTGACAGCATCTACAGAGATAACAGAGGTAGCATTTTGAGCACAGTCACTCTTGTTCAGAAGTTCATCACTGGACCAGAAACATTAACTCCATTTTCTCTCTATAGATGCCACCAGACCTGATGTGTTTCTCCAGAAATCTATGGTTTTTGTTTCAAATTTCTAGCATCCACAGTTACAGTGTTAATTAAACAAATCTATATGGGTAGAAGGTATTTCTCTTCTAGATTCTAAAAAAAAACTGAATCATGGAAAGTGGCATCACTGTCTAAGCCAGAATTTATTGTCAATTCCCAAATGTTCTTGAGGAAGTGGTGATGAGCTGCCGCCTTATACTTGCAGCGTAAGGACATTGCAATGCAGCTAGGGGGTGAGTTTCAGGATTTTGAGGCAGTGACAGGGAAAGTACAGCCATATTCTTCCAAGTCAGGAGGGTGAGCGACTTAGAGGGGAACTTGCCAGTAGTGTTCCCATGTATCTGCTTGCTCTTGTCCTTCTAGGTGATGGAGGATGAAGATGGAAGGTCATGAATTTGCACAGTGCTGTTGAAGAAGACTTGATGAGTTACAGCAGATCATATTATACTCATACAAACTACTGCCAGTGTGTGTCACTGGATAAGGGAGTGAATGAAGAACATGCCAGGTTGGCTGGCAATCAAGTCAGCTACTGAGAAAATGTGTCAAGCTTCTCCGGTGTTGTTGGGGCTACCCTATCCAGGCATAAGGAAAAGCATTTTATCACACTCCTGACTTATGCTTGTAATTGGTTGACAGACACTAGGGGGTCATGAGTTGAGCTATCAACACAGAATTCCTAGCTGCCGATCTGCTTTTGGAGGCACAGTATTTATATAACTGCTCCACTCCAGTTTGGATCATTGGTAACCACTTAGGATGTTGACAGTGAAACATTCAGCAAAGGTGATTACAACTGAACGTTAAGGGCTGATGGTTAGATTCTCTCTTTTTTACATGGTCATTGCCTAGAACTTGTGGTACAAATGGTACCAAGCCAACCATCAACTCTAGCCTGAATGTTGGGCAGGTCCTGCTGCAAAGAAACATGAATTGCACTTCACTGCCTGAGCAGTTGCAAATTGTGCTTAACGATAATCAGTGAACATCCCCACCTCTGAATTTCTGAGGAAGGAGGGAGCTGAAGGCTGGATCTTGGGCACGATACTGACAAAGCAGGGTGCTTATAGCACTGTGGTAGTCGCTCTACTTCAGGACCAGGAGGTCTCAATTCAAATCCCATCTTCTGCATAAGTGTCAGAGACAGTAAGAACTGTAGATGCTGGAGTCAGAGATAAAACAGTGTGCAGCTGCGGGAACATAGCAGGCAGGCAGCATCAGAGGAGCAGGAAAGTTGACGTTTCAGGTCGGGAGCATTCTTCAGTAAAAGATGTGCGTAGTGACATCTGCAAACAGGCTGATGAGAACATACTGACATTCCAAATTGTGTGTTTCTCTTTTAAGGCTCTTGTGGCTCTACCACTGCTCTGAGCCAGAAGGCCTGGATTCAAGTTCCGCCTGCTCCCGAGATGTGTCATAGCATCTCAAACAGGCTGATTAAAATACCCACACTGAGGAACTGGGGCTCTTGTGGTGCAGTGGTAGTGTCTTCTCTTGAATTTGGAAGCCACGGGTTCAAGTCCTGCCCGCTCCAAAAATATCTAATAACATTTCTGAACAAGTGGGTTAGAAAATATATATTTTAAGGAGCTCCTGCGATCATATATTGGGACGGAGATGATTAACATTTAATATCCACAGCCATCTTCCTTTGAGTTAAGTGGTTCTCCAACCAATTGAGAGCTTAACCCCTTTCTCCCATCCATTCCAACCATACTTGGTCTGAAGAAGAGCCCATAGAGGACTCAATATTAACTCTGTTTTTCTCACCAGATGCTGCCAGACCTGCTGAGTTTCTCCAGTATTCTGTCTACTTGTTTTGGTCAAATGGTACTTTGATGTTAAGTGTCACTCTTCCCTCTGAATTTCATCCCCGTTTTTTCCATGTTTGGACCAGACTATGAGGTCCGGAAACAAAACGATCCTGACAGAACAGAGACTGAGCATGAGTGAGCAGGTTATTACTGAGCAAGTGCTGGATTTTAACAACAACTTCCATCATTTTGCTGATGGTTGAGAATAGACCAATTAGACAGTAATTGGCTGGGGTGGGTTTGTCCTGCTTTTTGTAAAAAAAGACGCATTTGTGCAAATTTTCCACATTATCAGGTTGATAACAGTGTTGTAGCCATACTGGAATAGATTGGCAAGGGGAAGATTTTGGTTTATTTCAGAGCAAAAGTTTTCAGTATTTTTGCCAGAAGGTTGTCAAGATTCACAGTCTACGAGCTCATTAACTACCACTTTAAGAGCTTAGTTGGAGCACATCAGGGCCTGAGGACATGTCACGCCATAGCTCTACTGAAAAAATTCAAAGCTGCAGGCTAATAAGTCCCCAAGTCTTGATCGACTCCATCCTAGAGTCTTAATAAGGTAGTACATGTATTGATGTTAATTTTCCAAAACTGACTAGACTGTGGAAAGGTTCGATCAGACTGGAAAGTAACAAATATAACCACCCTATTCAAAAATGGAGGAAGGCTATTGAGGCTTGATGTCTATCATGGGAAGAATGATAGATCAATCATTAAGATGACTGTAGCTGGGTACTTTGAAAAACTCAAAATAATTGAGAAGAGTAAGCATGGTTTAGAAAGGGAAATCATTTAACTGATTTATTGAAGGTCTTCAAAGAAGTTACATGTGCTGTGGATAAAGAGGAGCATGGAGACATATTGTACATGGATTACCAGAAGGCGTTTGACAAAGTGTCACATAATAAGTTATCACAAGAGTTAGAATCTCATGCTGTAAATGGATAAAATATTAGCATTGATAGAGGTTGACTGGCTGATGTATGTGCAAATTGATCTTTTTCAAACTGGAAGATATGACAAGTAGAGTCTTGCAGAGGTCTATGCGTGCGTCACAAGCTTTTTAACACAATGGCTTAGATAAGGCAAACAAAAACAATACAGGTATTTCTCCTACAATGCAATAATTGTGTTCTTGTTTGACCTCGTGCTGTAGAAAATCATCAAACAGTCAGTTCTAATATAACATGATTGTTCCATTCTCATGAGATCTCACGTTATAAGAAAATCACGCAACAACTGTGACATTCAAAGTGATGGGGATGGAATCACGTAATAGCCAACACAGTCAGGGAAAGTTCCCATTCTACAAATAGTGTTCTATGATTCTTCAATCGCATTAAAACCAATTCACGTTGTTAATGAAACATGCGATGTAACAGAACCAACTGTGGAAAGTTACATCATAGGGAAGGTGCTACAGAAAATCACTATTCCTGTACAGCAGAAAGTTCACGTTAGCGTCCACTAATTCATCAAATCGTGTTACAGCCAATTCACATTAATGAAATACGTGTTATAGCATAAATATCTGTTGGACAGCCTGGGCTTGTTGCCACTAGGGTTTAGAAGAACAAAGGGTGACTTAGTTGAAATATACAAGGCCCTGAAAAGTCTTAACAAGATGGACGCAGAAAGGTTCTCCTCTTGTCCTTAATTATTTTTTAATGCAGAGGCAGATAATTTTTGTTAGGCAAGGGAATTAGAAGTTATCAGGACAGAATGGAATGCAGGATTCAAAACAAACAATTCTTCTACTATCTTATTTATTGGCAGAGAAGGTTAAAAGGGCTGAATAGTCTATTTCTGCAAATATTTTTTATGTTTCTATGTGACCTTTCATCTCATCTCTCATTTGTGGATCACCTAGCCCTGTCTATTGCATGCTGCTTCCACTGTCTGGCATGCAAATATTCCTGCGTTGCATCTTCACCTGTTTGGCACCTCGTTGTTAGCTATGCCTGTACTGGGCCTGGCATGTGCTCTTGCATTCTTCATTGAACCAGGAGGGATCCCTAGCTTGTTGGTAATTGGACAGTGGGGGATATGCCAGACCATGATGTTACAGATTGTGGCTGAATACAATTTTAGCGGTGCTGACAGCATCCATGAGGTTCTTTGGGCTGTTCTGAATTACTAGGTCTGTTCAATGCCTGCCCCATTCAGCTCAGATGCATCTAGACACATGAATGGTCAGGATGAGGCCAAATAAATTTTCTGTCTTGTTGGTTCCTTCATCAGGTACAACGTGACCCAGCCTAGCAGCTATATGACACAGAAACCAATCAGCTCAGATAACAGTAGTGCCACTGACCCACTAATGGTGATGGACAGTGAAGTTCCCATCCAGGGTACTTTCTGTGTCCTTGTCACCCTCAGTGCTTCTTCAAGTGGTGTTCAACATGGAGCAGTACTGATTCTTCAGCTAAGATGGTAGGTGGTAATTAATAGGGGATTTCCTTATCCTTGTAAGCTAATGCTATGAGACTTCGTGGCATCCAGAGTCAATATTGAGTACTACCACTGTACCTAAGAATGGTTGTGGTGGTATCTGGGATGTAATCATACCCACATAACCAGGACTAGTGTTGGGACAAGTTTCAATTTTTCCACAAGTCCCCAGATGTTGGCAAGGAGGATTCTACAGGCTTGACAGGGCTCTATTTGCCACTGATGTTTCTGCTGCTTAGGTCAATGCTAGTTGGTCATCCAGTTACGAATAGCTTGCTAGGCCATTTCAGTGGGCAATTATGAGTCAATCATGTTGCAATGGGTCTGAAATCACATGTAGGCCATACCAAGTAATGGTATGAGTTTTTTCTTTCTAAAGAATGTTAGTGACAATTGACAATGGTCATCATTTGATTAGTTTTTTTATTCCAGTGTGTTTATTGAATTCACATTTCACTATTTGTTGTGGTGGGATTCAAACACATGTCCTCAGAGCATTAGCCTGGGGAACTGGATTACTAATTCAATGCCAAAATACTTGCTGCCACCACTTCCCCCTTTTAAATAAGCCATTAATAATTATGAAGCCACTACAAAATCCATAAACCTATGCTATTAACTCAAATTATCATTTGTAAACAGAATAAAATTGAAATATGGCAAAAATGTATTAAATTTAAATTGGGGGATATACAAAATATTAATAATTTAGTTCTCACAATTAATACATATTTTCAATTACTTTGAATTTTGTTGATGTCACATGCATTCTATGAAGATGCAGTCACAAAAGAGAACAAACGTTCATTAGGCACTTTACATCTCCTATTTCTTGTTTTATCTCATGTTTTTGCGGACACACAATAGACCATTTATTTTGCTGTCTGCATCTTCTGTTTTTGTAAGATGTTTTAAGATTTATTTTGTCAAGACAGAGGCTTGATTTAGGTGATACCCCATGGGTATTCCGATGAATCTAACCTAAAAATGTGTAGCTTCACAAATCACCTGAAAATTTAGCCTTATTTATGATGATCTTAATACAAATATTGCTACATCTTCAACTATGCCCATCGATCTATAGTCAAATTGACTGCTGTAGGTCCAGTATATTTTGTAAATTGGAATGCAGCTATTCCAAAGAGTAATGCTATGATCTTCAATTCTCTCCCTTTATAACACAAAGGAATTTCCATAAAGACTGCACCTCCCAAAGCAACTTTAACAATAACTGGAAATGAGCTTCATCATCCTGCTTGGACCAGCTTCTAATATAGTCATGACTTTGCTGACCTCAAGATCTTTCAACATATCAGCATTAAGCATTTGTATTCATATACCCAACAAGAAAATCAGAAGTTACAGAAATGGAATATTTACTCAAATCCATTCTGTTACTTGCTGGAATAGTTTTCGTGTTCCAGAGATCACAATCACAGCAATTTATGACGATCAGAAAAAAACCCCATAGAACATGACATGATATAGGAAGAACCTTCTCCCAGACACAGTAGTACAAATAAGGAAAATGGCAAGAGAAAACGGAACAGGGACTTAGGAGATGCCGTCATTTACAGTGCCTTAAATGAAAGCCATATTGACGGTGACTGGAACATTTAAAATCACAACCATCTGTTCTAAATTTTGATCAATGGAATTAAACTATGAAAAATATAGAAAGGTATCTTCTATAGTTTGTTTAAATTTATATGCCTTCTGAAAGCATTATACATTCAGTTGCAGGAATATGAAGTATTTTAAGGGTTATTCACAAAATATTGACATCATTGGAGTGAGCGATGGGTAGTCACAAACATTAAATAGAAGAAAAATACACCGAAAATGCAAGGTGGTACAGGGCTTGGAAAAAATTAAAACTTCTGAGAAATAACATTTTCTATGCACTGTCAGTGATCCATGGCGTGTTTCATCCAACAATGCATTAGCACATCTGGTTTTCATTTGACAGTAAGATGCCTACTCTGTTGCACAGTACACATAAAATTTACAGGTTTCTACTTGTGCAATACAATAGAATTTAACTGATAAGTCAAGACAGGAAATCAGTAGCATAGACATTTCATACCTTTCTTTCAAATTAAGGGGAAAAACCTAATTGAAGGTTTACATAATAGATTCGATTTGGCTCATCTACATAGCCCTACTGTTCAGACAGCTCTGCATACATATTGCAAGCATCCATTCAATTCTGTTCACAAATATTTTTTAAATGGGGAAGAGAAAGCAACTGTCAGTGTTCCCTTGCTGACAGCATTAACAGAAACTTAAAAACTCAAAAAACAGTCTGATGAACTAAATGGTTGCCTAAGCACATTTTAATGAGCTCCGCTCTTTAAGAAACCTTTTTTATGAGCAAATCCCTACTGTACGAAATGCCTTTTCTGGAAGTGTCCTTGCTCTTTAGTTCCACAGCTGTGGCCTTACAGACATGTGCACCAGACTAGCCATGCTATTGCAGGTCTTGCAATGGTAGTCAATCAAATGATCATTATAGAAAATTGTCAAGGCACATCGCTTCTACCAAAAACAACTTAATTTAGTTAGCAATCACCTTTCTCAAAAGGACTCATCAACAGCTATATTCAAGTAAAACTTGAGGCACTGATGTTTATCTCTGAAACGAAGGAAGATGGCCGGTCATTTAAAGATCAATCATCTCAGCTCCAGGGCATTACAGCAAGAGTTTAGAGAAGTGCATTTATTCCAGTCAGCTTCAGCATGATTCGTTAATAGTCTCCCCTCAAGCACAAAAAAAAGGAATGGGGCTTGTCATTGCTAATGAGCCTGTGTTCAGTTATATTCATGACTTCTCCAACAATGAAATATTATGAAAGGTCACAACCTGAAATGTTACCTTCATTCCTCTCTCTACGCATGATGCTAAGTCTAAGTATTTCTAGAATTTCCTGTTTTGATTTTAAATTTCCAGCACCTGCAATACTTTGTTAAAACAATAAAGCAGCCTATTGCTAAACTAGAAGACCTGGAGAATGTACAGATCTTGGTTGACAAAAACCACATCCATGCTGCTAAATCCATGGGTTACGACCATCTTCAAGGAAGAATGGCCAAGTCAGTCTTTTTGGAAGTCACCATAAACTTAACTAGACAAGGCATGGCAACAAAGTAGCTTTAAAAGAAGGATAAATGCCCTGATACCTATCAGCAAAGCAGTTTATGGTCCAGCTTTAAATCAAACGTGCAACAAAGCACTAAGTAGGTAAATGTAACCACTTCACTACAATACCAAATCAGAATATAGTTGTCCATTTGAATAACATCCTTCCTGCAGACGATATTCATCCATTGTATCACTAACACATTTTGACACATGACATCTATGAATTGCACAACAGTAACT
Organism: Ginglymostoma cirratum; assembly: GCA_024137785.1. NCBI lineage: Eukaryota > Metazoa > Chordata > Chondrichthyes > Orectolobiformes > Ginglymostomatidae > Ginglymostoma > Ginglymostoma cirratum. Next base: position 15,862,736 of record JAHRHZ010000018.1, read on the forward strand.
TACCAAGCTAACTCCAGCAACACCCCAGTCTAAAAATCCATGTAACCTCCCAAACCAAAATTCTACTCAAATATATTTCCTTAAATTTTGTAAGGCATATGAACCAAAAGCTGTTGAACAAACTATTCAATTCTGAACCACACAGACAGCTTTATACCTCCAACCCCCACCTATTTCATCTATTTTCTCCCCGCTCCTGCCCAAGTCCAACAGCAGGGGATTTAATGTTGTGAGCAGTAAATGCCTATAGTCAGCATCATAGAGTCATAAAACATAGAAACAGACCCCTCAGTTCAACTCATCCATGCCAACCAAGTTTCCCAAATTAAATTATTCCCATTTGCCACCGCTTGGCCCATATCTCTCTAAACCTTTCCTATTCACGCACCTGCCCAAATGTCTTTTAAATGTTGGAACTGTACCTCCACCTACCACTTCGCACAGAATGAACTGTAGAGGAAAACATTGCCCCTCAAGTCCCTTTTAAATCTTTCTCCTCTCACCTTAAAATTATGCCCTGTAGTTTTAAACAACCCTATCCTAGGGAAAAGCCTTTTGTGCTATTCACCTTATCTGTGATCCTCATTTCTCCAGCAATTTGTTTTTGATTTTAAAGACCATTCCTGGCACCATAAATCCATTAACAGAATAGACTTATTTTCAACATTAATGGTTGCCCTGGTTTAAGTGAAATTTGCTGACAGCTTGAGCGAAAGGCAACAACATATTCTGTGAAACATTAGACCAACTGATCATTGAAACAATTTATTTAGAAGCAAAATGAAAAAAATTATAACTTCTAAAATCCAGATTTACTGCCTAAAAAGCATAATGATCAGAAAAATACTTGACAGTTTCACAATTACATAAAGCATAATATTCAAAGAATGATTACAAATCATCCTAACTTTCCATTTTTAAACTTATGCAATTCAGAGATAACAAAAATCTGCATTAATCGCAGCTTAACTGCTGAACAGTTCTATTATTTTAAAAGCTTTTGGACGTTGGCAGTTGGAACGCACAACTGCAGAAATGTCAGCTACGTTGATGTTTAACATATTATAAAACAGTTGTTCAAATAGTATTCTAATAAATTTTTAATGAACACATATTTTCAAACTCAAGATTGATTTTTTTTTTCCATCATTTCAAATGGATCAGTCTGTTGCTAGAGGAAAGTATACCATAACTTTTAATTGCTTATCCAAACATGTAACTTCTGTATCTTAGAAACTCAATTTAAAGCAACAAATTTCACATCCCTATCCCTATCCTAGCAAAATTATAATAGCTTCAAATTGGTTTGAATTCAACCCAAAGGTGATGTTAAAATTGCTGTATGATCTTCCCTTCTCCTCCCCCAAAAGACCCCAATTTTCTCTTTAATATTCACAACACTAAATTTAGGGGAACAGATTAACTTAACAAATCTACATGCATTGGGAAGTTACTTCATTTCATACAACTTGAAATCAATTTAAAACATTTAAGACTATAATATGTTCATATTTTTGGTTGAAGGGGAGAAACAAACCCACACATCTACAAAAGTAAATCAGAAACTGGAATAAATTGCACATCCCACCTAAACCCCTCTGCCTGAATTCCTCTTTTAATTATACTCGATGAAAGCTATTGTGTTAGCCAACCTTTTGATCATCTGCCCTGATACATGCCTCAGTGACAGATTTTGTTAGATACTCTTATGGAGCGTCATGGGATGTTTTGTTTCATTAACAGTATTATATAAACATATTGCATTGTTCTTGTTAAGAACAGTGGACAGCAGAGGAATTAAACTTCAAAACACTGAAGCAATGAAATAGTGTTTGTAAAGGGTTTAAAAAACAGCAGCAGATAGCTGAATTTTGTGCTTCAGTCAGTAAGTGAACACCACACATGCTACTTCATTCAGTGTTTCAGGGAACTCCATTATTGAATGGATAGTATAGGTGTCACAAATACCACATATATTTTGAACTTCATGGAATTTAGGAAGCTTTTAGGGTTCTTTGCAAACAAATATTGCACTAAGCTTTTAATAAATACAAATGCTGAACAAATAATAGTGCATTTACTTAGTGAAATTCATAAGAAATCACAATGAAGTGAAAACACTAATAAGGATGCACGAATTTGGCTTACAAATGATCCAGTCAAAAGGAATCTACCTCTTCTCTCTCTTGTAATCAGTTTCCAGGATATGGCTTCCACTGGACTTTTGACAAGGTTCTGCATTGTTAACAAAAATCAAGTGCGCACAGCGTTAGAGGCAACCCATTGTTTTGAATAAGGAATTGGCTCCGAGGTAGGTGGAGTACGTAGTACAGTATGTATGCATCCAGATTCTCAAATTGTTACAGGGATTGAGGCTCTCCACATTTTAATATATTTATAAAAGAACCTAGATGAAGGAGCAGAGACCCTCTTATTCAGGTTTAAAGTCCAAACCAGATTAGGCAGCACAAGAAACAATGTAGATGCAGCAGAAAGTTGCACAGAAACACTGGTAGATCTTGTGAATGGTTAAACTGTGGCAGACAAAGTTCAATCAAGGATTGACTGAGGTCATCCACTTTGGGCAAAAGAAGGCTATATCCAGATATAATGGGAAAACAGGGACTGGATGAGCAAGGGATTATAGAATAATGGTAGATGGATGGAGTTAAAATACAGATCAGCCATTGACTAATTGAATGCTGGAAAAACTCAAGGTATTGACAGTTGAACTCCTGTTCTAATGCTTCATTGATTCCACCAGCATTCCAGAAAGAACTGAACAACTTGGGTATACAAATACAAATTATTCAAGGGAGTGGGATAGGGAAGGAGGAGGATGTGACAAAGATAAAAGGGCAAGCATACAAGTGATGGATGTAGAAGAATTAAGACTTCAAAAAAATCTGTAGCAATGATCAGGGTATCTGTCAGGGAAAACCATGAAATAGTTAACAAAAATGTCTATTACAGTATATGGGTCCAAGCTTGCAAACTTTACTTTTCTGATTAGTTTTGGCCAGCATTACTTTGAGAATCACAACAGTATTTCTCCAGAAGCAGTGAGGATAGTACAATTCTGACTCCATTTTCACTTTCTTTTTTAAATATTTCATTTGGTTTTAAGCTTCTCTTTGTTTCTATCCAACTACTTTGAAAAATCACCCAAATACAGGAAAAAAAAACATTAACTTCCCATTCCATTAAGTGACCCATCCCCTTCGGACCTTTCCTGTCAAACAAACAGTTGGCAAAACAGTTATTATGCGGCAGCTGGCTTAATGCAGTTTAAATGTGTGTAGTAGGTCCACTAGCTCAAGAGTTGATCTCATAAGAATAAATGATTAGTATTATTTCCTGCTTCAAAAAAAAAGTTAATTGGTTTCAGCTGACTCATGTTACACATGTACATTATTATCCTATACATCCCATGCAAAGAATGCCATGGCTTTGTTCCGGACCTACCACCAAATCATCAATAAAATAGGATACTTACTTCATCTGAATTAATGAAGAATCCATGCTTTTAAACATCTGCTTCCCTGTTCTATCTATATTCTCTCAATAAATACAGAATGGCAAATTAGTTTGTCTACACAAGTGTCTGGAGATTTTATTTACAGTGCCACTGACATTTTTAAGATCTAAAAGGCACTTAAATCTTAAGATTTAAAGGCACTCAACACAATATTAAATGCTCTGCTTTGATTGCACACTGCTTCCTGATTAGGTAATTTCTGTCATGACCAATTCCAGGTCATCCAAAAATGATATGCAATCTCAAACAAAAATTTGCCACATATTGTGTCCTATTTGCAACTCTCTCATAGTCCTATATTATCACATGCCCTTGCACAGCATTCACACTGTAAATTAATATTCCAAAATTTAGTATCTGTTCAGATCTAAACAACCTGATGTCAATTTCAAACTTAAAGTAAACATAGCACGAGGGTTCAACTAATTTCAAAGGAAATATTTTGTCATTCCCTCCTCCAGTCAAATACTGATGCAGATTACATTATAAGCTGCACCAATGCTATAGTCACAACATGACATGGTTTTAATTTGACTTTTTAGGTGTATTGCTTGGCTCACAACAAACATCGAATTGATCCTAACTGTTTAGAATGCATCCACCACATTAGTCTAGATAAATTTGGACAAAGTGTTTAACAGAAATTATTAAACCAAAATTTAGCATTCCCAAGATAATTAGAATATAAAGTAGGGGCTAGAGAGAAATAGAGATTACAATCTGTTTCTATGTCACAAATGTTTTTACTTCATTGATCAATGACTCACACCATGAATGCAAAGTTGGTGCAAAGCGGTTTTGGCTTCACATTGGTGGTAAACTTATGTAAACGTTGTTCTGAAAATCTGAATAGATTCCAAAGGTAAGCAAGACTCCTTTCTTCATTTACTCAGATTTACCATAGGATCAGTTCAGATTCCAGTCAATTTGACAGCTGTATTTTTACAACAATTGCAGTGCAATAGCACTGGTGTGGCAGGTGCAGTGTGAACACATTTCAAGTCACTAACTGAAGTCAAGTGGACTTATTCATTCCATAAGCATGTTTTCACATAACCAAATTTCACTTACTATTACTAATGTTCACTTGAGTCATATTCATTTTCAACAAATGGCTGGGAAAGTAAATGGATTTCAAATGAATGAATATAAAAAGCAACTAAAAAAGGAGTGAAATAATGGAAGGAAAATACACAAGCGCATTCTCTCATATCAATTTTTCTTTGCAAAAAGTTTTATTTTCCCACTGAAAGGACACATTAAGGAACAAAGGTAAACAATTAAACTTGGTTCAAAACTTGTCTCTATGCTCAGGTTAAAGCCTCCACTGTAAAAATGAATCAGGACAGCCTCAACTCAATTCCTAATAGGATTACTCTAAGAGAAGCTAATTGAGTCTGAAGAAGCAGGATGAAACCCAGGTAATTTTTAAAATAATACAGAGAACACACTCACTCACACACGTCCACCTAACCGGCTAGGGCTGCAATACTACCTGAGAGTATCAGCAACAGGTAATACCAGACTATAAATCAGGTTGCAGCTGCTAAGTGCTATAACTGCAGTCTTCACACATCTTTTATCTCCTTCTTAAATATCTCTCATTTTTGGCACTCCACAAACAACTGGGATACCACAGCTTCAGCAACATGACACAAAACAAGTGGTTCCACTAGAAATCTCATGGTTCAACATCTAAAACCAGTGCAGAAATAGCTTATTCAAAGCCATAAAAGTTCAGTAGCTGCCAAGAACACATCAGTTCACATGTGGCAGGCAAGGCAAGGGCCACAATGACATTGGTTTATTTTGCTTGTTGCAGCCTTAAGTACTTATACCGTCATGGGTTCTACATTTAGTAGATTCATATTACATGAAGCCCACAATATAGGTGACCTTGTTTGCTCCTATTAACTATTACTTGAGCATGAGAGTTTATTTCTGGGTATCTAGTACTCATTTATGAATTATAAGTTTTATCATAGATATTTTTAATCAGGCACGACTTCAACCCATATCTTCTAGCACAGAGGTGTGGACACTATCCTAAAAGCAAAATACTGAGGATGGTGTAAACCTGAAGGAACTACAAATGCTGGAGAATCTCAATGTCTGTACAGAGAGAATCAGAACAAGTTCTGAAGAGTTTCATTGGACTCAAAACAATAACACTGTTTGTCTCTCTACAGATGCTGCCTGGTCTGCTGAATTTCTCCAACGTTTTGTGCATTTGTTGTGGGGCCACTACCATGGCATAACAGGAGCCCTGCTTTGCCTAAGCATGGGTCTGCATGTGAATGCGGAAAATTGTTCAGCTATGTCCTGTACACAAAATGAACAAATATAACCCAGCAAAATGCTGCCACAATTTACTCTTGTTTGTCAGTAAAATAATAGATAGAGTCATTAACAACATTAGCAGGCAACGCTTGCTTAGCAATAACCTACTCATAGACACTCAGCTTGGGCTCCACTAGTTACCATCAGCTCCTGGCCTGATTACAGCCGAAGTTCCACCGCGGACAGCAGAACTGAATTCCAGAGGTGAAATGACAGTAAGTTATTGAGATCAAGGCTGCATTCAATAAAGTGTGGCATCAAGAAACCCTAGCAAAACAAGGGTCAACAGAAATCGGGGAAAATTTTCTGCTGGTTAGATTCATATCTGGCACAAAGGTTGTGGTTGTTGGAGGTCAGTCATTTAAGCTCCAGGACATCTCTGCAGGAGCTTCTCACGGGAGTTTCTTAGGTCCAACTATCTTCAGTTGCTTCATCAATGACTTTTCTTCCATCCTAAAAGCACAAGTGAGATGTATGCTGATGTTTGCACAATGTTCACCACAATTCACAACTCCTCAATTACTGAAGCAGTCCATGTCCAAAGGCAGCAAGACCTGGACAATATCCAGGTTTGAACTGACAAGTGGCAAGTAATATTCACACTGCACAAGTGCCAGGCAATGACCATCTCAACAAGACAGAATTTAACCCTCACCCCTTGACATTTAATGGTATTACCATCACTGAATCTCCCATTATCAACATCCTGAGAGTTATTATTGGCCAGAAACTGAATTGGGAAAGACATATAAATACTGTGGCTACAGAAGAAGATCAAAGGATAGGAATCCTGCAGCAAGTAGCTGACCACCTGACTCAAGGCCTGCCCACGATCTGCAAGGCACCAGTCAGGAGTATGATGGAATACACCCCACCTTCCTAGATGAGTAAACCTCCAACACTCAAAGCCGATGCTGCCCAAGGCAAAATATCTTACATCCAGAAACATTCACTCCCTCCACCACCAATGCTTAGCAGCAATGTGTGGCATCTATAAGATGCACTGCAACAATTCACTAAGCTCCAAAGACAGCTTCTTCCAAATCCACAACAATTAACATGAAGAACAAAGGCAGCAAATGCACTGAAATGCCACTACCTGCCAGTTCCTTTCCAAACTACTCAACATCCTGACAGGGACATATATTGATATTCCTCTGACGTTACTGGGTCAAAATCCTGGAATTCTTTCCGTAATGGCATCATAGGTGTATCTACACCAAATGGTTTGCAGCTGTTCAAAAAGACAGCAAATCTCCATCTCACGGACAAGTTAGGATGCGCAACAAATGCTGGCCCAGTCAGTGATGCCCATATCCAATGAGCAAATGAAAAAAAATCTCCGTAATAGTTTTCTGCCCTCCAGCCCTTACTGATTCATAAGTAAAGGCAACGAGCAAATCACAATTAATGGGATAAGATCAGCAATGGCATCCTAACTTTTATTTCAGTGCTTCCCTTCCTGTCTAGCAGCATTTCAAGGCAGCTAAAAAAATACTTGGTTGCATCATTCTTATTAATGGTTCAGTAACAAAATAGATGGAGCATCCTACATTATTAATAGGTCTTCTGCTGCTATAAAATACACTAGATGTAATTACAAATTAGATTACAGATTTCACCATCTTATAGATTTAACCAAACATTGTATTAGCAAAGTAAAAGCACTAAGCTTGGGTTCCCTGATTAAACTCATCCTAGAATCCAAAGGTGTGTTGATTCAGATGCAACATGGGAGCTCAATGATCTAGGCTGACACCTCAATGCATTATTAAAAGAGAACCACATCTTTTGGTACTGATACGTCTTCCAAATAGGACAAAAAAACAAAATCTCATAGCAAGAATGTCATGACATTAAAATGCAGACTATTGATCTTTAGAATTTAATCGACTAGCTAAGAAAGCCAAAAATGAGACACTTCGAAATGCCCACAAAAATCTCTATGTTCATAGGAATTTAGAAAATAATTTTTAAATAACACAGCAGACATTCAACCCTGAAAAACCCATTCAAGGGACAATTACCTAGACATTGAAATTCATTATTTGGAACATAAAGCTCATACGACCCTTAAATGTCTTTGGGGACGAGACTTCTCAACCACAGTTATTGCTGGCAATAATTCCAAAAGTAAAGAGGATTATTGAAACCTCCTGCAAATGCCAACACCGCCACCACCCCGCCCCCCAACCATGTGAAAGTTGATGGGACAGTTAAAAAACAAAAGAACGTAGAACCTTACAATAATATCCAGGACAGGTTTTGGAAGTGGTACTTGTCTCTGTAAGAAGTAATCATCCTTGAGAGAAAACAAACATTCACAATGACAAGAATCAGATTAAAATATCTGTATTCACACCTAAGCAACTGCACAAAGGCTATGTGCTTGACAACACTTTTTTCCCTATTATTTTCCTCAGGTTTAATAATTAACAAATTAGCTCCTTGACTCAATAAAAAACTTAAATTTGCGACTTAATAGTCAAAGCAAAACACAGCTAGCAACATTTTAAATAGGAGGGAGATATTGCCTCATGCAGAAGAAAATTCAACTTTGATCAAATGAGGAGGCTAAAGAGAGGAGCCCACATCACCATTTCTCACCTGGACATAATGTTCAAAACAAAAGAGCTAAAAAGCTTTGTGTTTCTCAGAGAAATAAATGGTTCAGTCAATCATGACCACCAAAATCAGGTTAACTGATCTTGCCTTGCTGAGCAAAATGTGCTGTGTCATTCTTAGAAGGCAATACAGTCACTATATTTCATAAGTACATTTAACAATTAATTTCTGTGAAGCCCTCTCGGATGTTTAGAAGCTGCAATGGGCACTGTGTGAGAAAGAAAATTCTTTGAGGTGCTGCGATAACAAGGTGTAGAGCTGGATGAACACAGCAGGCCAAGCAGCATCATAGGAGCAGGAAAGCTGACGGTTTGG
>JAHRHZ010000018.1:15871953-15893850 GCA_024137785.1 Ginglymostoma cirratum
CATCCAGCTCAACACCTTGTTATCTCAGATTCTCCAGCATCTGCAGTTCCCACTATCTTTGAGGTGAATTTGTTTTTAAAACAAAAAAAAAATCAAATTTGATGAATGTGATAGAAAACATGAAGAGATTTTGCACACAGTTAATTAAGTGCATGAAATCCACCAGATTTTGTATAGCATTTTTGACCATACAGTCATTATATTAAACTTAACACCATTGTTCTTAGTTTGCAAACAGCGTCAAACTATTCAGAAAAGATCACAAACAATTTTAATTATAAATTTTCGTTATTTCATTTGTTAAGGAACAGGATGATCAGGTACTCACTTGATTTGAGCATTTTTAAGGCAGCCAGAAATGACTATCCCTCTATGTAGATGGAAATTAAATTAAAGAATAAATATGTACGGTAATCTCATAGTTGCAGCCACATACGATATAGCAGACACAAGACTGGCAAGTTGGAAAGTTGGTTTGATTCTCAACTTACCTGACCTAAATTGACCTAGACTAAAATTTACAGCAGTAGTTCCTTCAAATAATTCTCTCACTCTTAACAGAAGCCATAAATCCACTTAGAATTACTTTTCACTTATATGAGAGAAGTAAAAGATATCTTTCATTGCCATTCAAAAATATTAATAGCAATCTTTTTCAAATTAGTGGTTTTGATTCTAACTTGATCACACTATAACATAAAATCCTGTTCACCAGAATCTTTGAATCATTAGATTTCTATACTGACCAAGTTATTTCTTAGAAGAACTTGCCAATTTCTATTCATCATTTAGGAAAATTGCTTATAGAAGGATATTATTAAACTGCAGTGGATTCAGAAAAGACTTACCAGGATATTACCCAGAATTGAGGGTTAGGTATTAAAATAGACTGAAAAGACTCGGATTTTTTTTCACTGGAGCTTTGGAGGTTGAGGGGTGACCTTATTGAGGTTTATAAAATCATGACGGGCATAGTTAAAGGTGAATGACAAGGATCTTTTCTATAGGGTGGGGGAGTTCAAAACAACAGGACACACTTTTAAGGTGACGACAAAGATTTTGAAAAGACATGAGGGGCAACTGGTGGTTCATGTGTGGAATGAACTGCCAGAGGAAGTGGTGAATATTCATACAGTTACAACATTTAAAAGACATTTACGTAAGTTCATGAATGATAAAGGTTTGGAGGGATGTGTGCCAAGCACAGGCAGGTGGGACTAATTTAGTTTGGGAACATGGTCGGCATGGACAAGTTGGACTTGAAGGGTCTGTTTCTGTGTTGTAAGAACTTATGACTCTAATTCTATCAACAGTATTTTTTCTTTTGTAACAATTTACAAACTGTTCAAGATTAAATAACGCACCCTATATTGGGGAAAAAATGCCAGGTAAAATAATAACCTAATCTCCAATACATCAGCCCTCCAGGAAAATTAATGGAGAGCCCATGAACAGCTGTAATTTCCTGATCTTGTCTAGACCGTGCAGAAAGCAACACAATAGAAAGTAGAAAGAATTAAAAATTGGAATGATGCGCCCACTAAGTTCTTTGGTAACCAAAATTAACTTTGGCAGTTTTGATAACAAATCACTAGTCCTATCTCTTAGTCACAGATTCACTAAACTGAGTGAGCATCTGCATGGATTACAACCCAAATATCATTGTGGATAAAAGCAGAAACCAAATAATCATCTTTTCAAACAAGTACTTGATGGGAAAGAAGTCAAGTTTTATTCTCTACCTCTATTTATTATGACAAGTTGACTAATTAATATGCACAATAAATTTTAAAGCACAAATTAAGAGATTAATACAAAACTCATGGATTAAAACAGTAAAATCAATCCCACTTCTAATCAAACTTACTATCCAGGTTTCAGTAAATAAAAGTGATTCAGGTTTATCTCATCAATGAAATACGTCAAGATATTTAGATGCACAAACTCTAGGGAACCAGAATTTAATTAAAGTCAGCAATTGCCCAACTATGCAAAACAAATGAATTCAGCAGATTTCATGACCATTCTATCCACCTTTACTTTATTTCCACATTTAATGACCTACACTTTATTATTAACTAAATCATAAATGCAATATATGATGCATCTAAACTTATTAAAAGTTAGAATAGTAAAATAGCCATGACGACATCAGAACACATTGTACAGTGCTAACCCTGTTGCTGAACCAAGAAGATGAAATTCTATTATTACCACTGATAGGGTGACTGACTTCATGCTGTCAGAGATTGCCAAAGGGTGCATGGTACTGAGACCTGCAGACTAAACAGACTTAACACTAATCAATGTTGTAGTTAAGACTTCAACATCGCAACTAATAACTAGAAATGACTAAAGATTTTTCAAAAAAATACTCAGGACTTCAACGGAGTACAAACATTTGACAGAACAGAGTCATCAATGCATAGGAGAGCAAGACCTTCAGGAAAGACAGACACTGATGTCATCTACTTAAATTGACTCTCTGCAGGAAATAATCTTGGGAATAAAAACCTCTCCTAGCATAGCCACTTCCATATAGTAATTTGATGCTTCAATCAAAGACTTTCACCAGTAGACTGTTATAGCAAACACAGATATTTGCTTTTTTTTCATTGAAGTTAGTCTTTGCAGACTAAACAAATAATGTAATATTTGAAGTACACTATGAATAATCACTTCAAACAATACTAAAATGTGAGCATAATTCTACTCAATAATTCATTTCTTCCACTTGCACATAAATAGTTCAGCTTTGAGGTTATCCAACTGCTCAGGGTTTCACTTGAAGACATTTCCTCTAAGACTTGAATCATCCGAAGATAAAACTGTGTCATAAGATAATGGAGACTCATATAAATTTAAAACTTGCAGCAAACATGAAGTGATTCATTATCAAGTGTATTGTTTCTAGATCATTGTGAAGTTGTACAGAATCAATTACAGGAAGTCTTTGCTTTACGTTGTTCCATTTAATTCATTTTGATTTAACAACATTTATTTAGCATGGTTATGTTGTTTGGCATTGGGTGTGACGTAGGGTCATGTGATCCCATCAGCATCATTTTGGAGTGACCTATTCTGTTGACCACCACTCCATCTTGCCTCCACAATCCTTCACTGTGAAGCAACTCACTCCATAGATTGTTTACGGGCTCTTGCTGTTCACCTCTGCAGTCCTTGCTCACAGCAAGTATTCAGGAGAGGGAGGCAGTGAGTAGGAGGGTTAGGGAACAGAATCAACATGGACTGGAGGTTCAGGGAACAGGAGATGAATAGAAAGAGCTAGCATATTTCTTTCTTTTAAAGTTTTATTTATACATTATTCCATTTACAGACTTGTAATTTGGCAATGTACAATACTTAAATTTATGGATGTGATCTTTCATTTTATTTCTGATGTAAGAGGTCATATAGAACCAATCTAAAGCGGTGTATTGGTTGTTAGGGAACACTTTCATTTGACGGTGCACTTTACATGACACACAAGTGAGGAATTATTGCAATCCTTCCAAATTACTGTTGGAAGATATTGGGGCAGGAGAAATTACAACATCTTGTTAAACACAGGAGTGGCACCATTCCAGATCTTGTATCTAAAACAACATAACCTAATTTATGTTGGAACAGCCCATCAACTCTATGCTGCCAATTTTCTCCACATAAATTACTAAGTATAATTTTGATCTCCTTTTCAATAATTATCTAATTTCTTTAAAATGGAATTTGTGAACTCAAGAGTGGTGGTGTGGCAGAGAGGTAAATTTCTGTAGCCATCCTCTACATGAATACTTTCTAAGCTCACTGTTACAAATTCCAGTCTATTGAAAGTAATTTCTCTATTCTCTGTAGTCATTTGCTCTCTGAAGCAATATGTGCTTTTAACCTTGTGTAAATTGTTTTATGCTACTGTGCATCTATGAGACCCAGGTAGCAACAGTAGACACTCCTTGTAATTGGAGCTGGATATCTGAGCCTTCTGACTCCTCTCGTCAAAATGAAAAATAAAATCAACCTTTGAATATTGTCCACAAAAACTACTCTTCCAATCTCCTCTCTCTTCTCCAAACGTTTTCTGAGTGATGTTGCCTCCCAACTTCATTTTCACCTTTCCTGGAACTTCTTCCAATCAGGTCTGGCAGCACCTGTGGAGGAGAAAGCAGAGTTCTGAGGAAGGGTCACTGGACCCGAAACGTTAACTCTGCTTTCTCCTCCACAGATGCTGCCAGACCTGCTGAGCTTTTCCAGCAACTTTGTTTTTGTTCCTGATTTACAGCATCCGCTGTTCTTTTGGTTTTTACTTCTTCCAATCAGTTTTCCCCTTGCTTTTGTACTGAAATAGCTCTTACTAAAATCAAACACCCTGTGAGACTGTGACAAAGATAAACTTTCCCTCTCCACCAGTCTCTCGTCATTCTCACATCCACCACCAAAACCTCAATGATGTTGTTCAGCTGGGTAAGATTGCTCCCACTAGTTTTCATTCATATATAGGCAGAGCCAGAGAATAACTTCCAATGGCTCCTTTCTCTGTTTCTGCACTGTTATTTCTAGTGTCACCCAAGGATTGATCCATGGACCCCTTCTTGTCATTTATATACTACCCTTCATCCAAGGGAAAGCATTAGTTTTCATGTGTATACCAACACCTAGTTCGACCTCATCATACCACCTTTCTCAGCTCCTCCACTGTCACTAAATTATCACACTACTTGTCTAAAATCTAGTACGGAGTAAACAGAAATTTCCCCCAGTTAAATGATGGGAAGGCCAAAGCCTTTTGTTCTAGGACCCCACTCCAACTTCTTTTACCAACTGCTGACTCCACTCCATTTCCTGGGAGCAGTCTGATATTATGCCTATCTGTCTGAAACTTTGCTGTCATATTTGATCCTAATATGAATTTTTCATTTCATATTCACGCCATCAATAAGAACATTTTTTGCCATTTGTAGTAATGTCAGACTTCATTTGTCTCAGCTTATCTGTAGTTGAAATTCTCATGATTTTGTTGCTAGATTTACTTATTAAGCACACCTAGTTGGTGTCCAACATTCTACTCGCTTCAAATATGAAATCATCTAAAGCTCTGATGTCCACATCTTAACTTAGCTGCTCCTCTAACACCTCTGTATTTTTCAGCCTACATTGTTCCTGGTCGAGCAATATCTCAATTGTCATCTTTGTTATCAAATCCTTCCATGGTCTCGCACCCTTCCTCCCCCTGTCCGTTTCTGTGGCATTCTCAGCTCAGAAACCTTAATTCTGGCCTTCAATTCTGACTGCTTGTGAATTCCCCGTTACAATTACCCAACTATTTGTGGCCATCCACTCACTGTTTTATGCTCCTAGCTCAGGAATTTTCTCCCTACACTTCTGTCTCTCCACCTCACTTTCCTCCTTTACAGCACTCTCTAAAACCCATTTTTTGACTCAAATACCTCCTTAGATGGCTCAATGTCATATACCGTTTTGTAATAGCACACTGGGACATGTAATTCCATTCGCTAAATACATGTTGTTGCTGTACAAATTTGTTTCTTCAATCCCTTGAAAGAGAGATCCAGTTATTAGACGATGAGGCAAAACTTGATTTTCACGATCATACTGTATTATTCTACAGCAGATTTAGCAATAAATGCGATCAGAGTTGCTTTATTCAATTCGTGCAATTTATATAATGACATAAATGAAGAACACATGGCCTTTCTCCTTTCTGTAATGAAAGTCCAAAATGGAACATAAAGCAAATCCGTTGCAAAGGCCCAACTAGACCATATGAAGAAGAAACATGCCATGAAAGCATACAGTGTCATTAAGGCAAAGGGCAGGTTTGTGTGTGTGGCACTCCATTTGGACATAAAAAGAAATAGTCCTCAAAAAAAAAAAGCAGACTGCAAACAAATCCCATATAGTATACCTAATTACAAGGTACCTGCAAATGGATCAGCTCTTTTTACATGATCCCTATGCTCCAACAGACATCTTATATTGAACTTTACATCCTGGGCCACCAAAAGCAGTACTAAACATTTGCAAACATCTTCAACTTTGGCCTTCTATTTTAGCTACCTAATTAAAAAGAAACATGTAATTGACAGGGAGTTGAATCAAAATTATCATAATAGAACATATGCAAATAAACTGACAAAAGGTGAAGAAAAAAAATCCACTGTTGAACACTGCACCTGGTAGGAAATTGGAGTAACATCTAAAGAACTGACCATATGAACACAAGAACAGGAGCAGAACTATACCATTCAGCCCCTTGAGTTTGCTCTTATTGAATGATGTTCTGCTTGTGTCAGTTCTTAAGTTGAATCATACTGGACTCAAAACGTCAACTTTAGTTTCTTTCCACAGATGTTGCCAGATCCGCTGAGTTTCTCCAGCATTCTCTGTGCTTCATATTTACAGCATTTGCAGTTTTCTCCTTATAATATAGCTCCAGGAAGAAACTATCTTCAGGTTCCAGTGTAAAAGTTAAAGCCACAAGTGACTTAAGCCTGCTGAGATATTAGAAACAGTAACTCTGGTCCAAGTACTATACAAGTGGTGTTTTGGGTACTCTTTTTTGATATTTTAAACTTATAAAGAAGTGTTTTGGGATTAATGAGGTTATACTTCTGCTGTGTTAAAAAAAACAACACAATTGTGAGTTGTAAACAAATAGTTTGGTTTATTCTATTATATTGTCATTTATTTTGTTGATAACTTCTTTTATCAAAGGAAAACCTGCAACATTGCTCGTGTTTCAGGACACGTTACTTTGTTAAAACAAAATCAAAATACGATCGATCAAGCCAGGTTTCAGTCTGGGATCTGACTTGTCTGGTAGTAATAATGACAGCCAGAATCAAAAAAACTTGTAGGATCTCATGCTGTCATTTTTTACATTTCTGCCTGGCTTTGAATCAATCTCCAATTTCTTTGTCATGATTAACCATACAGTCATTCTCTGTCATTCCGTCTTCTGACCAGTGAGATGAACATCCTCCTTTCATCAGATGTGAGCATTTGTTGGTAAACGAAAACTTGTTACCATCCCTAACTGCCCTCGAGCAGAATTATCCTTGACGAGATACCGACAAACTGCCTTCCTGAACCACTGCAAAATCATCTGGCGTAGGGACACACAAAATGCTGTTATGAAGGGATTTTCTAGCCCTGAAATAGCAAAGGAACAGCGACACAGTTCCAAGTTAGGATTATGCATGGCTTGGATGGGAACGTCCAGGCAGTTCCCTTGTATTTGCTGTCCTCGTGCTTCTAGGTTGTCGATATCAAGAGTCTGAAAAGGTCCTGTTGAAAGAGGTTTTACGAGTTGCTGCAGTGCATCATGGAAATGCACGTTGGTGGTAAAGGAAGTAAATAAAATGATCTGCTTTGTAATGGTTAGTGTTGAGCTTCTTCGGTGTTGTTGGAGCTGCACTCATCCAGGGCAAGTAAACGGACAGTATTACATCTGATTTACAGCATCCGCAGTTCGTTTGGTTTTTATTTAGTATTGTATCACACTCCTGACTTGAGCCTTTTAGATGGTGGATAAGCTTTGGGAAGTCAGGAGGGTAGTTATAAACAGCAGAATTTACAGCTTCTGACGGCTCTTGTAGCCACAGTATTTAAAACGGTTGGTCCAGTTCAGTTTCTGTTCATTGGCAGCACCCAGTATGTTTATAGTTAAGTAATTCAGCAATGGTATGGAAATTGAATATCAAGGGAAGACAGTCAGATTTTGTCATGTAGGAGATAGAGATGTATAGCACAGAAACAGACTCTTTAGTCCAACTGGTCCATTGCTGACCAGGTGACTAAGCTGATCTAGTCCCATTTGCCAGCATTTGGCCCATATCCTCTATATCCTTCCTATTATTAAACCCATTCAAATGTTGTTATTGTACCAGCCTCCACCACCTCCTCAGGCAGCTCACTGCATACATGCACCACCCCCTGCATGAAAAAGCCACCATAAAAAGTATCACGCCGTTTTATTCACCACTTATTCGGCCAATCCTGAATGTTGTCTGGATTTCACTGCATGCTCATGCAGACTGCATAAGTTAGCTATCAGCTTCAACCTAACTTATGGAAGAGCCACGTGTAAATGTGCCAACAAATCATAAGTTTCTGAAATCTAGTTCAACTTTGTTCATTAAAAATGCAGCTCAGCAGTGAATTTAAGGAATACAGTACGATGAGGCACTTATTCTTCAACTGAATAAGGTCACCACACCATGTGCAAAACATTAACACAATCAAGCAATGCATTCTAATGAGATGACAGCATTATACTATCATAAGTAGTGAGTATAAACTTGACAGAAGTACTGAATACACTAAACTAAAATGGGAACGACAAACTTTTTACATGAAAGTGATTTCTTCAAAACAAATTACACCAGAGGTTTAATTAGGTCATTAGAACCCAAAATGCCCGTACATAAATGGACAGAAAGTGAAACAAATATCTGCCCAAGCACATATCTTTAAAATGCATCTGGACTGAAAGTAAGTTCCACCTTCTGCCAATACATCGAAGTGCACAAGTGTGGTGCTGGGTGACCGTTCAGTCGTCCCTTTACCACAAAAAGGCATTAAGGCAGGAAATCACTATGTGCACTAACACAGATACATTGCTCATTTATGCCCTTTGTAGCAAGAAACAGATTTCTCAAATACTGCTTATGGGAATCTGGGTCTCATGTGCAGTTATACTGTTCACCATGATCCCATTTTGCACCAAAAAAAAACTCAGCACAGCAGGCAGACCAGCACTGAGGCAGGATCTAGAATTTTATAATGAAAAGAACAAGAGGAACTTATTTAACAGTAGTAATGTAGCTGTTCTGAGAATTGCAGAATGATGGAACCTCAGACAAAAATATACAAGAAGGAAAAAGAAGACTGCATTTTGTTTTTAAATTGACAAGCAGCAAATCCATTATTAGAGAAAAAGTTATAACTCTATGTTTATACACATCATTCCTCCCTATCCAGTCTAATATAAACTTCCCAGAAAAAGAAAAATATAATTTCAGTTCTAATCTCTACATTCAATGAAGTGAAGAAGGAATATATACAATATAAACTGGGAATGAACAGGACCTGAGGCTTCAGGAATATGGACGGAAAAAAAAGAAGTGCAATTTGTTTAAAAAAGGTTATTTCCCACAAACATCAGTTAATTTTCTGGACACAGGCTTTTTAAAAAATTTAATGTAAGATTGCTTTACATGCACTGCATTTCTTTAAGTGTTGGTTTTTAGATCAAAGTACATAAAATGATTGCTATGTAAAAACCAACAGAAAGTGATTTTTTGTGTGTTGTTGTTGATTGAGAAAAGCACACCAGGATAATTTGTTTATCCTTCCTTACAATACCACACCATTATTGTGAATTTACTTTTGTTCAATTTTGTTTACAAAATGTCATTTGTACAACTATATTTATCAAATTGTGTCAGTTAATTGATAGCTCAGGCCAGCCAAAAAAAAAATTATTAGCTAGGACACTAGGATAACTTCCCCATTCTTCTTCAGGAAAATGCTGTGGGAACTTTCATTTCTAACTGGGAGGAAAAATAGGACTACGGCTTAACATTTTATCAGAAAAACTCTAACAGTGCAAAAGCACTTTAAGACTGCACTTGAGTGTCAGTTTGAGTTTTGTTTTTAAGTACCTTATGTAAAACTTGAACTGAGAGTATGTTAAACTGAGAGGATATTGGGTACTACCACTGGACCATCTGAAAATAACAGAGAATAAGAATAGGATTAGAGATCATAAATATTAACCAGATAAAAAATTCAACTATATGTCAGAATGAGATCTTGATTGACATAGAGATAAGCTTTTGACCTGTCACACGCTTTTGCAAGATTGACTCCATGTCAACATAGATAATATTTAATTTTTTTTTTTAATACATGTGATGTGGATGTCACTGGAAGGCCAGCACTCACTGCCCATGCCCAGTTGCCTTGAGAAGATGGCAGCAAACTGCCTTCTTGAACCACTGTGCTCTTTGGGCCGTAGGGAAATCCACAAAGCTGTTAGGAAAGGAGATTCCAAGATTATGAACCAGCAACACTGAAGGAACAGTGACATAGTTCAAAGTCAGGACGGTGCTTGGCTTGCAAGTGGTAGAGCTTCCATGCATCTGGTTCCCTTGTCTTTCTAGGTGATAGAAGTCACAGATTGGGAAGATGCTATCAAAGGAGCCTTGCTGAGTCACTGCAGTACATCTTACACATGGTTCACCTGACCAATAGTGTGCGTCAATAGTGAAGGGAATGAATGTTGAAAATGAAGGATGGGGTGCCAATCAAGTGGGCTTTGTCCTGAACAGTATCAAATTTCTTCATTTTTGGTAATGCCCACTAGGCAAATGGGAGAATATTCCATCATATTCCTAAATGTGCCTTGTAGATGGTGGACAGGCATTCAGAAACAGGTGGTGAGTTAGTCACCACGGAGTTCAAAGCTTCTGACCTGTTCTTATAACTACTGTTTTTCAAAGGCTAGTCCAGTTCAGTTTCTGGTCAATGGTAACCTCAGGATACTATGGGTGAGGAAGTCCGTGATGATGATTCCGATGAACGTTAAGGAGCAATATCTAGATATTCTTATTGGAAACGGTCACTGCTTGGCAATTATGTGGCATGAATGTTACCTTCCATGTATCAGTCCAAGCCTGATTGATGTCCAGGTCTTGCTGTGTATGGACATGGACCGCTTCAGAGAAGCTGTTCTTTCATTCAGTATAGAACAAATGTTGAATGTAAGCAAAAGTTTGTTTTCAGTTAATGTTAACTATTGGAAATAACCTGTCAAGTTTAAAAAAAACAAAAATCTTCAAACCAAATCTTCAGTCAGTTACGCCTCAAAACTTCCAATCAGAACCATAATTCTGCTAAATACAGACAAATAATCCTTTAGTGAACTAACTGCAAATTACAAAAAAATTGCCATCATCCAAAAATGCTTCAGCTGATGTTCCACATCCAAACCTAAAGCTGTAATAAAATTCAAGTCAAATTTTTAAGGTGAATTTGAGAATTATTGAAAACATACCACTGTCATTTGTGGCATTCACATAACATAGGATGCATTTTCATAGCATGTAATAATTTCAAATTTGCAGCTTGCAGTTCAGGAGAGATTCCAGACACAACCAGATGAGCTTCCAAAAGACTGCCAGCAAGTATTCATGTACTTATGTATTTTAAATCAAATTCAACAACTAAAAACAATGAATAACATTTTTAATTACCATGAAAATCACAGCACCATAAGACAATAAGATACAGGTGCAGAAGTAAGCCATTTCAGTACATCAAGTCTGCTCCATATTTAATGAGGTCATGGCTGATCTAATAATTCTCAAAATGACTTTCCTATCTTTTCCCCATAAACCTTGATTCTGTTCTTGATTGAAGATCTGTCAATCTCAGCCTCGAATATTCTTAACCAAACAGCCTTGCCAGCCCTCTGCAGTGTAAAGATTTCATTTTTCAATCAAATTATGATTGTGGACTGAAATTGAAAAGAGGGCTGTTTGAAAACCCAGGATGTGGAAAGGGTTACGGCAGTCTTAAAAGCATGTGACTGGCAATTATGCTAAATGCTATTTATAAAGCTGTTTGGAGGAAGGTTAGAGAGGCCGGAGCCGGGGTTGCATTCGAACATGCGATTTGGCCAGCAATAAGCAACTGATTGGTCTGGGAAGTTGCAGCCAGTTGTCGATGACAAAGGCCTGGTTCCTGCCCACAACTATGTGTTTGACTCTCAGGTTGTGAATAGGTTGTGGGTTTGAATGCTAGAACAGCAGCCATCAAGTCTTCGAAAAGGAAGCAGCTTTCCTTTTCTCTACAGCAAAACATGCCTCAAGCCTGAAGAAAGGCAGTTTATTTTCTCTCATCAGTTGCTGTAAGTTGTGGTGGTTAACAAACAAGTCAAAGACTTTAAGGGTGAACTAACACCTTGCACCTCCTGCAAGCCAGGGAAAGTTCTTGGAGAAGGAAGGAAGAGTGAGAAGCAGCAAGTCCTCCAAAGCCAAAACGATTATCTCAGCAAACCTTATGAACAGGGACCATTGAGCTGCCTTCTCAGTTATTCCGTCTATTCATAACACCTACTTTTTTGTGCCTGCCTGTGTGTGTAGGGAGAGTTTTATAAGGGGGTTTGCGTTTTAAGTAGTAGAGTTATACGTCGACAGCTATTAATTGTTTACGTACAGCTAGAATCTATTTGTTTGTAATAAATAGTTATCATTAAGTACAAAAATCTCATCTGTGCTTTCTACCAACCTGGGTCTAAAAGATAGGTAAATTTAACGAATTTTACATACGCATATAAAACCTTTAACCTTCATGACAACTCTGGGAATTGTAGCACTGCTGTGCAGCACACTACTCCAGCCAGGATTGCTAGAAATACTCTAGAACTTATCACCACTTTTTTGGTCCTTCAACACCCTACTCTACCACTATTCCCAAAGCCCTCATCCATGCCCCCTGCACTACCAATCCACATGAACTTCCCACATCAGTCACCTATCTGCAATTTGCACATTTTCCCACTGATCTTCGTTGCATCTGACAAAACCAAAAGACATACAACTGAACAGACACATTTCAAAAGAAGTCTGAGTTAAGATTTTCCAACCATCACAACATAATCAAATAATTTGAACATGAACCAAAAAAAAAGGTGTATCCATTACAGTTATGAATAAAATTTCAATTTTGAATCTTTAACCTTGATGTTATATTTAATATTACAGTACAAATCAGCTGTATCCTCTGATTAAGATCTCTAAGCAAATGAGTAATCAAAGTACAAAGTCTAGTTTATAGCACATTTACTGTAAGTTCAACACTTGCTTCCTAACGTACTTCATACACTAATCTTCCTTTCCACCTGCCTCTCATTGGGCAAATGCTATCCCGAGACCGTGATCCTCCACTTGTTTGACTCTGATTAGCTGATTCTGACAATATAACACATTGCCCACAGCTATAACTTTCTAAACCTCCAAAAATGATCAAAAGTACAGGGATTTTTAGTTATTTAGTATCTTTCATTGCTCATAGGACCCCATTTCTAATTCAACTGAAATCCCTCAACTGTGCAATTTTATATCACCAACATCATAAATGTTTGCCCCATCTTCTCCATTTTCAAAGTATTTTTATTCAAGACACTGTACTTTAAAGAGGAGCTATTCTCTAGTTTTAGATATTTACTGCGAAAAGAGAGCCATAAAACACATCATTTCAAATACTTTAGCGCAGTTGTTTTTAGTAAATTGAAAACAGGAAAGTTACTGATAAAATCCATATGAGAAATTAGAACACTGCATCTTACAAAGGAATTGATGCCTTGCATTTATTTAGCACCATGAGCCTCAATTATATAAAGTTGCTTTGATATTTTTACTTTATGCTGCAAAAGATTTCTGTGGTAGCCGTAACACACAGATATGACCTGACAAAAGAATCTCAGAATCTTGCAACACAAAAAGGAAGCCATTCTGGCCATCATGCCTGTGTTGGCTCTTTGAAAGGAACTTTCAAATGCTCATTCCCATAACGATACAAAATCTTTCTCATTCAATTATTAGCCAATTTGAGACTGCTTCCATCATCCTTCACAGCAAGATGAAAGGCCAGTTGCTGTGCTTTTTGCACTATTTCCAAAGCCTGACCTTCAACATCGCCCTACACCAGGAGGACAAACAATTACCACAGAGTGCCCTGATTATTATACGGCAGGAGTGATCGAACAATAAAATTAGATCCTATCAAGGAGATGAAAGTTTTACACAAAATTTATCTAAGTATATTTGCAAATATTGTCACTGCAACTAATGCAGCTTAAAACCC
The DNA here is from genome assembly GCA_024137785.1 of Ginglymostoma cirratum. Classification (NCBI taxonomy): domain Eukaryota; kingdom Metazoa; phylum Chordata; class Chondrichthyes; order Orectolobiformes; family Ginglymostomatidae; genus Ginglymostoma; species Ginglymostoma cirratum. Next base: position 15,885,841 of record JAHRHZ010000018.1, read on the forward strand.
AGCTGAGTTGTAACAGTTTGACGTATTTTACTCTAAATTGGTAGAATAATGTTATATATTCTTTTGGAACCCTACCACACACACTTACACTCTGTCAACTCCACATTCCTGCTTTCCTTCTTGTTCTCTCCTTTGTTCACTCCTACTTCATTCATTCGCTCTTCATTATCTGCCTCTTTGCCTCACATTCACTCTGTTCCTCCTTTTCTTCTGTCACTTCAGATGTGATTGATAGACATCAGTCACTGATTTTTAAAAAATTAATTCATTGATTATAACCGTTTCAGTGGATGGAATAGGAATTTGTGAAAACTAGGTTCTCAGCAAATTTGGCCAAGAAGTCAGTTTTGGCTGCTCTTCAGTTCTATCAATTACTCTCAAATGGCTAAATTACATAAAATCAGTCATATTCAATTTTTGAAGTCTACTAGGCCTATGATGCTCTATCACTTTATTGACAAGTTTGAAAGAGGGTTGCACTGGCATTGGCAGAAATTGCTATAACGCCGGCAGATACATCTTAAGAATAGGAAAATAATTGAAAATTTTTATATGGCATGTCACCATATTGACTAACAAGGTCTACTCACTTTTCAACTGAAATGAAAAGGCAATGCACCATGGACATGTTAGGGAACCCTAAGGCAGCTAAGTCAGGGGTTCATGTAATGACACCTCCAGACATGTGACTAAAGAGAGTTGGAAACCCATGCCTATGGCAAAAATAGCAATGATTGTTTCCTTTTTATTGCCCTTTACTATATCTGATCCATAGAAACCGAAGTTAAATCAAATAGCAACACTTCAATCACAAACAGAAAACAGCACATGCCTTATACAACACCTAGGTCAGCCTCAGCTTAGATCATACATGAGATCAAACCAAAAAATAAGGCACAAATAACCAGGATTCAAAAACTTTATGAGGCAATCAGTGCACGGCAGTTTAATATTTCTATGTATCAACAGCTGAAGCTCTGTTGCATCAAACAACACAAGACGACAAATGATAAATGCACACTACTCCATTACAATTATTTGCACAATGTGCTTCTGTAATCTTGAACTTAAGTGATTTCATCTGATATTCCAGCTCTGAATCTTAAATTGTGTATCAAAAATGTGCAGGGAGACCACCCTCTCAGTTCTTACAAGTACCATCAGCTGTATCATGAATGTCATTCGAGCCTACTTGTGTGGTCTTCCAACAAAGGAACAACAAATGTTTAATCAATACTGATCCACATGTGGATTAGTTTATGCAAAAAGGATTGAGAACTATGCATGTTACTTCCACGAGTTTCTGATAGGTAGAATTTTGAACTAACCAACATGTCTTTTAGTCTTGACCAAAAATCTCTCATCTGTTAGCCATGCAAAGAAACATGTATTGGTCACATAAAGTGCTGCGTGCATATGGCACACATTATCTTAGGAAGTATAAACTACATACATGGAAATTCAAATATGTAGTGTTTAAAACAGATACAGATACTGTGCAATCTGTTTACGACAACATGAAAATAGGAACGCCAGCAGATCAAGTTTGTAGAGAAGACAATAAGTCAATTAAAAAGGATAAGAACTGTAACCTCTAACTGATCGATGCAAAACAACTGAAGGGACACTTCAAAAATTCTCAAATATGCTAACACAGCATGTATAGATTCCAAAACAAAGCTCCATTGCAGTAATATACTCGTGGAAAACAGTGACTTATTTAGCAGTGAAAAGAGTGCCAGAGAAATTCAACCGGCAATGCCTCTATTGCAGCTTCCAGATCTAAAAAGAGGACCTTTCTGCAAGATTAATTTCAATGGACTGGACAGAGTATCTGGATGGCCAAAACCCATCTCACTATCCCCGACCCTGTTTTCTCAATTCTCAAATAGTTTAAGGGAGGACAAACAACTCTGCCCACCTGGCTGCAGTACACTTTGATTCCCAGCACCCTAACTGATAAGGCAGAGCAGCAGCAAAGAAATAAATAGAAGCAAATCCTGCACCGTAGATCCCACTACTTCATGGGACATTCTTCCCCTTGTGCCCAAAATATGTACAATTCAAGAATCAGCCTGTCCAGCCACAGAACAACTCATAACAGGTAGACCATGGCAGACCTTGTTAGTCAATTTGAGCAGATGCCATCCTTAAATCAAGAAACAGACAAGGTATGGAAAATAAATATCAGTTATTAACAAGATTAGTTATTTCGCATTTGGAATGCAACTCACTTTGAAATTGCTTGGACATTCTTTAAAAGATTTCTCATGAACTTGAAATCACAGTTCTTCTATCTAAAAATATTGGAACAGTAACCTAATTCTCAGACTTGAAGGCAGAAAAGATAATGCCAACAGTACCATGGTAACAGTTCAACTCACTTACTGCTGAAACTCTCATTCCTATCTTCACTGAATCGCTACTTGATCATTCTGATGTAATCCTGATTGGTCTCCATATTCCACTTCTGTAAACTTGCTTTAATCCAAAACTCTATTCTACTGTTCCTGCCTGAACTCACAAATCTCACTCACCCACAATCCCAGGAATTATATTAAGGATTAGATATCGAGTAGTTGTTTTTGGCTCTTCATGCATCCGGCCCCTACACTCCAACCCAGCAGTTTGGTTACGTGAAGAGAATGATATACAATATAAAACATTAATGCCTGGATTATACACTTCAATATGCACAGAATACTGTGCCAGTTTTTCTTTAACAAAATCTCATTACCACTAAAAGATCCAAAGTATAAAAGCTCCACAGTATTACTGTAAGCAAGTGGTGAAACTAATTTGTGACTGTAAGATGGCCATTAGCTCCTCTAGGTGAAGTATAAAAGTCATGGAAAAAACAGTTAAAACTAATACATATTTCTGAAACAGGGGAGATCAATGGTTTCAATTGATTGTCACTGGTCTCAATCAACTAAATCTACAGCATCAGTAGATCAATGCACTGCTTTAATGGAGACAACTGGTGGTGGTTTAACATGAGAGTCACCACATCTCAGACAAGAGGTCACGTTGAGATGGAAAGTTCCTAATGGTAACCTCAGCCAGCGCAGGAATTGAACCGATGCTGTTGGCATCGCTCCTCATTGTGAGCCAGCCAACTCAGCTACCCTACATCCTCCCTGAATGAGCGCATTGGTAGAGAATTGCCTTTCTAACCTCTGAACTTTTTAGGAGAGATGGTATAGGTTTTGTATAAAGTCTTAGGATCTTACAAGGATTAATACAGACTTCGGTAGAAGAACAGCTTTGGATCTTGCAGGAAATAGACCTACCAGTTTAGTCTCCCTCAATCTTGGTAACAATTTCTATTATGCCAATGTTAGCGGTACCTGATTTCTCTCATGTAATGAAATACATCTTGTTTAAGGACATGAGCCTCCCCTTCTTAGACTACGGAGTGGTTTTTCTCTGCCATACTACAGCAGTCAGGCACTTCAGATCCCAGCTTAAAAGCAGTATAGTGGCAGCAAATCTCTGATTTATCTGTCACCTAGGTGAGTATGATGAAGATGCGTCATAAAACAGGGAGGATAGTGGGACACTGTCAGTTTTGTGGGTGGAGAAATGCTGAAGTAACACGAAGGTTTAATATTCTATAATCTTTTAGGCTACTTGATTCCAAGTAGCTTAAGCTGTTTTTAGAAATGAGGCAGAAATCCTATGCCAATAGATTCACCCATTTATAAATGAAGGGGTTTCAAACGTGAAGGCCATATTCTGGTCCGTGCACAAACAAATGATATAGAACATATTTTCAGCTAGAAGAGCAAAACTGCTCATCCATTTGCATGTCATGCTAGAATTGAGGAAAGCAGTGCACTGAGATCATCTGAGCACTCTCCTGGGACCCGGTTACAGTAAATAGCGCATGAAAAATTTGGGAGGATTAGAATTAACAGGGGGACTAATTCATGAAAGACGAAATTTTGAGGTAAATTCGTTGCAGGTGGTCCTCACTCTTTGAACGTTATCCAGCTTGGCCCTGCACTCAACAAACATACACCAAGGTAAGATAATGAGACACAACTTTATCTGTAAACATAAAAGTCTAATAAATAGGTACATGGCTTTAACAGAGGTCAGGTCCACTTCCAGCTTATCTCCCAAAAGAGGGCAATTATATAAAAAAAGTATTTCAATATTCCACACAGCAGCCAAGAGGCAACAAAACCCTTTAAAGTGCAAGAACTGTAGTGTTTAATCATTTGACCTTCCCAACTCAGAACCTAAGCTGAGGCTTCCTCAGAGTGTCAAGGAAATCTGGACTGTGAAATAAACACACTATACTTTAAAGTACCCTTTTTATTAAAAAAAATTGTGGCATCTGATGGCTTGGCAGAAATAGAAAACACTTATGCGACACTATTTTTATCACATCAAAATCAAAAATATTTCTACTATATAGACAATGTATTTTACACAATGTGCATATGTCATACCCTGTAACAAGGCAGAGTTAAACAGCCACCTAAGAAACATGAAACTCTAAACTCAAAAGACAAAATGATATCCCATAACCAATATACGCTTTATTATAAATTTACAAGTATTATTTATTGCTAACTTGCATGTAAATCAGCAATGTTCAGGTTTCTCAAAGCAAATACTTACTCTGATAAAGCAGAATGGAAACAATTTACATCTACTTTGCTTGGCAACACTGTACTGTGTCTAGCTGACAAGCTCCAAAAGAGCAATAATTTTACAACATATGTAAATACTTCAAGTGTGCTAAAAATTCACCACTCTAATATTTCCAAGTACATTCTGAAAGCTTTTAATGATTCTTCTGTCAACTCACTTCAGAACAACTAAAAGCAAACCATATAAACACCTTACGCTGCAGTTAATATTTTTGATCATTTACCAACCTTTACAACACAACAGAAGAACCAGTTTAAGCTTTGTACAATGAAAAGCTCACTTTAATAAAGCGAGTAAAACCCCACCATTCTGCAGTTTTCTATTTTTTCAAATCAAAAGTGATTCCATTCAACCATCATTAAAGTAAGACTTTTCTTAAAGATATTTTCATCTTCATCTCTCAGAATAACTGCAACGGAAAACAAGTATTAAACCACATTTTTATTGAATCCAATAGGCACTAGCAGTGATCATATATAAAAGGACATATTAGAAGTAATTTTACCCTTCCCCCAAGATCCCTCCCCAAATGCGTGCAACAGCATTGAGGCAGGTTGGGGGAGTGAATTTGGAAAAGTAGGAAACTCGATCCTAGCCTGAAACGAAAAAGCCTACTTTCAGTTTTACACAGCAGGTTTGGGGTTGGTTCAGTACCCATTCGGGAGAGAGAAGTTTGTAATTATCATATTTAAATGAGGTGGTGGCATCAGATTTTGATATCACTTTGAATTTAAAAGCAGCTGGCTACCTTTGCCAATGTTCAAGAATACAGTAGCTAAAGAGAGGTGGTAGCTATCAGTTGAAGTAAGCAATTGCTTTCGAACACTGTTGTGGACCAGCAGGAAATATGCTATATTGTGCCATCTCGTCATAAACAACCTTGGCATGTTCAGCAATGTCTCTACATCCATACCTATCGCCACTCTTCTCAGCTACCAAGGTCTGTCACAAACTCTTGATTCCTGCAGGCTTACCTATCCAGCAGCCAAATGTCAAGCAGTAATTGAGAATTCTGAAATTCTACTGGTATCTACCAATAAATTTGGTGGGACTATAACAGACTTGGCATGTGCAAGTTTTCCAGGCATCGACTGGTACCTCCAACCTTTCCCCAACAAATATTGCTTTGAATTATTTTTGTAGAAGAAGTGGTTCAGTGGACTGTATCATATGCTAATAAGTCAAAATACATCACAAGAAATGATGCAACACCACATGATCTTGATTTCTCGTGCAGCCTGGGAACATAGATGTTTCTTAAATAAAAGTTAAATGCTTTTCTTACCTCAGCACACTCTGTACAATACTCTTTAGCAGCACTATGATACTTAGAATATTACGGTTATAGCTATGACTTTAAACAAACCTAACTGCTATCGATCGCATGATGGAATCATTCCAAGACTGCTACAAATAGAATATTGTTATCTACAGGAAAGGTTCTGAATGAATAGATCCAAGATTGTGCAAATATGTAAATATTAATTAATTTGCAGTAACTGTGAATCACAGAATTAGCATAAGACAGTTCCAATATATGCTAAGGTTATTAAACATTCGTATTAAATTTTTACTAGAGCTGGCAAATCAAAATGAAGTATGGCTCCATGACAGCACCCATCCAATGAAATCAGGAGATTGTGGATTTAAACCCATTCAGAGCACATCATTCATTATCATATTTCTGGCAATACTAAGGTAAGGCAAGTTAGGGAGAGGGCTGTTTAAGAGTGTGTGGGGTAGGTGAAGGCAACACAGGAGACAAACATTTAAACGAACTCTTGATGTGCAGTTTAAGTACATTTTAACTGTAAGTTACTAAACTTACAATATCCCCATGTACACTCTCTTCCATCCTGTGTCTGCAGCTAGCTCTTCTTTAGATATTCTGCCTTCAGCACCTCTCTCCCAAATAATCACTTCCTGCATGTCTTTGACTCTCTGATCTTGTGTATTTATGATTCATTCTGGAGTGGTTTTCTATCACCAAGCACTTTCCTGACCTTTCCCTCACTTGTCCAAACTCAGCCCCACCCTTGCTATCTCTTTGCTGGCTCCAAACTGACAGCCTGCCCACCCATGGTGTAAGCTACATCCACTTGCCAGAGCTGATTAATTCTGTGAACTTCAGTGCTGCTACTGGCCAAATTAGACCTTATCTATCAGTAACAGCAGCAAAGGCAGCCCTGAAAATTTAGAGATAAAATAAGCTGTAATAAAAACAGAAAATGCATTTTACACCATTGCAAACATGCATGTTACATTTAAAAATTCCTTCTCAACTCCAGAAAGTCTCCAGCTCTCAAAGTGTTTTTCCCCCCAAATAAATGTTTTCCCACAGCCCTGAAGAGTATTTATTCTCAGCAAATATCACCATTTAGCCAAACACACTATTTAAAAGTTTGTGGGACCTTGCTGTGCACAACACTCCTGCAACATTTGTCTACAAAACAGTGACTGCAGTTTGAAAGGAATGCTGTGGCTAACACAGGGACAACAAACTGTATGAGAAGTGTCACATAAAGCCACGTATAGATCAGTAATCTAAAAATTAATTTTTTTACATCAGTTATGTTGCAATACAAACATACATCTATTCAAGTTTAAACAAAAATGCCCCACAGAGCAAAGACCCTTTAGAGCTTAAATATTTTTATTGCTTTTATTTCTGTGTCTCTGCTATATGATATCCTACAGCTGAGTAGGCATGCTGCCAGACCTCCCGCAATGGGATTAGGAAGCATGTCACTAAGAAAAATCTTGCATTTATTCAGCACTTTTCACAATCGCAAGTTGCCCCAAGATGGTTTCCAGACAATAAAACACAACTCAGGATAAACAGTCCATGCATTTCTCTTTACTTCCACCGAGAAAGCATTCCGTTTTCATTTTTTCTTGTTTCTCTGTTCTCTCCCTCACAGTTTTGAACGCTGCACATGGGAAAATACAGCTCACCACTGAATGTACTTTAATGCTGTGATTTGTAATATTTTCATTCATGCACTGCATTACCTGACCCAGAACCATTTTGGGCACAGTGGAAATTGACTAAGACTAATAAAAGCAATGTCACTAACAATTTGAAACAGAAGGCCTATGAAAAAAAGTAGGGTACAGAGGGGACAACAAGCATGTGGCTGGATGAACACAGCAGGTCAAGCAGCATCATAGGAGCAGGAAAACTTGACGTTTCGGGCCTAAACCCTTCATCAGAAATGGGGGAGGGGAAGAGGGTTCTGAAATAAATAGGGAGAGAGGGGGAGGCGGATAGAGGAGAGGATAGGTGGAGAGGAGGCAGACAAGTCGAAGAGGAGCAGTTTCAAGGCCGAAGAGGTGATGAGAGAG
>JAHRHZ010000018.1:15894250-15952268 GCA_024137785.1 Ginglymostoma cirratum
GAAGGGTTTAGGCCCGAAACGTCAAGTTTTCCTGCTCCTATGATGCTGCCTGACCTGCTGTGTTCATCCAGCCCCACGCTTGTTATCTCGGATTCTCCAGCATCTGCAGTACCTTTTATATCTAGGGTACAGAGGGGGCTTGCCAGGGGCAGACAGGGGATAAGGTACTTCAGTTACGTGGAGATTACAGCGAATAGTATTGCTTTCCTGAGGGCAGACCAAACAAAAGTTTTGAAAACTATAAGGGCTTTTGTCCTTACTTGCTCTATTTACTCTGACAATGAATCAATCGTCCAAAGTCATAGATTTGAAGTAATAATTAGCAATAGAACTGGTGAGATAATGAGAAATTTCTTTGCAGAGGTTTAAGATCACAAACACACTGCCCTGCAAAAGTGTAGTGGGATCACATTCTATAACTTTAAAGGTAACTGAAAGTGTACGCGAAGAGGTATGATTAACAGGGCTAAAAAGCAAAACACAAACATAAATAGGGTAAAAACACTAACTTGGATAAGTATTTCAAATAGCCAGTACTGGCACATTAAAATTAATGACAGTTCAGAAGGGTGCCAATAATTTGTTTAATATTTTTGTAGGCATTACATGACCCTCAAGAACAGTTACTATTTCAGTTCAGACTGACAACATGTAATGTCCAGTGGTGGTGGACTTTACTTCCAGCGTCCCTTAAGGATCAATCGACAGTCAGTTAAGGATTTGTTGAGTCAGGTTCCATATGTAAGATGACAACCAACTCAAACGCAGCACCGTCTTTCTTGCCCCTCTCATGATCTTCACTGACTGTCTGACTCTAATATTAAAGACCGGAAATTTCCTCTATCTAAAAATATCACAACGACCAGAATCATTGTCTTCTGTCCCAACCACCGACTCCATCCACCTCACTGGCAACTGTCCATTCCGTAACCAGACTATTTCCAACTTTGGTGTTGTTTCTGACTCCATGATGAGCTACCTTGCTAAAGACCACCCATTTCCTGTTATGTTGGCGCTTCCTTTGGAACCAGGAATTATATACCAGGTAGACAAATGGTAAATCTTAACAGGGACACTTAATTTACAACGCTCACACCTCCACAGCCGGTTTTAGACTGGACCCAAGTTCCTGCCCCAGGGTCACCTGACCAGCACTCTGAAAGGGGCAGTACCTCCAACTACATGCATAAACACCCCTCCCCCTTGATTTAAAAAATCCAATTAATAAACAAATATACAACAATTACAGCCATTATACAAGAATTGTAACTAACATATATACATCTTCAGGAATATATACAAAAGTAAATGGAAAAAGAAAACTACCCTCCCACAGTTTATATTGACCTGACCAATCTCTCACTGGGATAGCAATTCTTTCAGGACCATATCCTCATCTCAGGAACCTTTCATAATGTACTCTCCCAGGCTTCTGGAAGCTCCTGTTATTTCACAGCTATGTACCTCTCTGATTGGCTGTTGTTGGCCTGTGATGCCGCTGTTGTCTCCTCCCTGGGTATGGCCAATCCTGGTTTGGAGACACATGACTCAGTAGAGACAATTGGTCCCATCTGGACCAGGTCAGTATTCTGAGTGACATCCCCCTCTGTATTGGTCAAGCTCGACAATCAGGTGGTTGTCCAAGTCAGTTCATCCTGAGTCTGTATAGCATGTGACAATGGTCCTGTTTCAGCCACCACCACCACTGAGATCCATTTTTGCTCAGACATATAATTCTGGTCAACACCATCTCTCCTCTTTAGAATACCCTTGACCTAGAGGTTCCCACCAATTGGCCATCCATCCTCCTTGATTTCGCTCAATCTCCTCTCTGGTCTCTTCTCACCGCACTAAGTCAAACATGGTTCTCAGCTGGTGGTTGAACATTCAAGATACTGGCAAGCACTGGGTCACTGCATGTGGTATGTTCCTGTACATGCTGAGGAACCTGTTGATTTGCCATCCAAGAGATCCCTCCCCTTGTGAAGCCTCCATGGCTTTCTTCAAGGTTTGAACAAATCTCTCTGCCTGGCTGTTTGTCACAAGGTAATATGGAGCTGATCTCACATGTTTGGCTCCGTGATTTTCTCTTGCACCACCTTCTGTGGATCATTATCACTCAAGAACCTGACAAATATTTCATCTAATCAGTCTTTCATTGGTTCCATTGATACCAACTTCACTATTGCCACCTTGGGACTCTTGGAGTGGGCATCCACAACCACATGTGGCATCTGTCCCTCTACTGGTCCCACAAAATTGACATGAATTCACTGACATGGTGTTTGAGGCCATTCCCATGAGTTAAGGGATAATAACACAGTGACGCCTTTCTTACTAATACACAGGGTTCACATGGTCCCGCTTTCTCCTCAATCTAGAAGTCCACTTTTGGCCACCAAAAATCATCCCTGGCTATCTCCTTCATTCACATACCAAGATGCCCCTAGTTCACTTCTTTCAGCTCCTTTCTTTGTAACAGGGGAGAAAGATCAAATCTCATTTCCCATATTAAACACCTGTCCAATACACAGGCAACTCCCACCTTCAGGACAGGTAAGACGTAATTCTGGGTGGTTTCCATGACTGGTCCTCCCTCTTAGGACTGAGTCCATCACTCAGCTCAAAACCAGGTTGTGCCAAAGAGTGTTCTGCACCTGATTCGCTGACAATAGCACCTTGTCATCCTGGGAAAAGTACATAATTTTCAGGTTCCAGTCAGGAATACCTTTATTCCCTGGTAGTGGCAGCTTTGACACGGCATCTGCATTGCTGTACTTCTCCACCTGTTGGTATTTGATCTGAAAATGATTGGGCTAATAGAGCCAATGCAGGTGTGCTGCCACCATTGACAATATCCTTGTATACATTAGAGGTTTATGGTCAGTCAGTAGCACAAAGTGCCTGCTGTAAAGGAAATGGGTGAATTTCTTAATGCCGAAAATGATGTCCAATCCTTCTTTTCAACTGGAGTACAATTTTCCTTCATCTTTGTTTGTGACTTCAACGCAAACACAATAGATCTTTCCTCTCCATTCATTAAGACATGCGGCAGTACAGCGTCAACCCCATGAAGTGAGGCACACATGCTAACTGTAGTGGCAACTTCAGGTTGAAATGCGTTAATCAATTCTGACATTTTGCTTCATCTCCAGGTAAGACACCTCGTATTCCTGGGTCCATTTCACAGCTATCCATTCCCAGCAACCAATGCAAGGGCTTTAGCATGGTTCTCAGATCAGACATGAACTTGCCATAGAAATTTACAAGTTCCAAGAGCAATTCAGTTGAGACATACTCTCTGATCTCAGGGCCTTCATGGTAGTCTCCATCTTGCTCGCCTTGTGTAGTCCCTCACCGTCGATTACATGTCCCAAGCACTCTATGAAGTCCTTAGAAAAACTCACATTTCTCTTTATACTCATAGGCCATGCTCCTGCAATCTTTTTAGGGTTCCTTCCAAATATTTCAAATGCTCCTTTTCAGAGGATCCAGTAATCAAAATATCGTCCAGATATCACTGGACACATGGCAACCCACTTAATATTTGATCCATGGCTCTTTGGAAAAGAGCCACATTGACGTGATGCCAAAAGGATGTTTATTGTGGCAGAAAAGTCCCCTGTGTGTCACTATCATCAGCAGTGGCTGAGATTCCTTCACGACCCCCATCTACAAGTAGGCCTGCAACTGATCCATTTTTAAAAATTTCTTTCCCCCTGCCAGTCCAGTGAATAGGTCTACTGTCAGTGGAAGTGGGTATTGATCCATACTCGGGGCTGGGTTAACTGTGGCCTTAAGTCATCACAAATCCTCAGTGCACCACCCGTCTTTAAGACAGAATGACAGGAGTGGTGGTTACTAGCTCTAATGCTCCCAGATTCACCAGCCTCCACTTTAGATAGATGGCATACCGTACTGGGTACACTTTCAGACTCCGAGGAGCCGCCTCTGGCTTCCGCAGTAATTTAGTTTGGACTCCTTTCATTTCCCCCAGGGTTCCTTTAAAGGCATATTCTTCCTGTCCAGGATCCCTTGCAGAATCATATTTGAGTCCACCAGCCTATTAACCACACCCCAACTCAACCTTAACTTTTGTAACCAGGAGCATTTGAATAATGCAGGGTATTCACCTTTTACTACATAAAAAATGACAATTTTGCACACTGATCCCTTAACTGTACTTTCACCAGTTCATAACCCTTCAGTGGCACCACCTGTTCCGCGTACGTCCATAGTATAATCTTGGCAGGCTTCAATGGTAGTGCCCTCAACTTCTCCCGATGGATTGATTTCAGAATCAGAGACACCGCTGTGCCCGTATCCACTTCCATTTTTACTGTTTTCCCCTCTACTTTGGGAAGAACCCAGAAACCAATCAATCAGTTTCACACCGTACCAACAGTATGTTTAACTGAGAGTCTGCTGACTCTGAGCCTTCCACTTCTAGCTGACTCCCTGGCTGGTGGCACGTACCTTATGCCTTGACACCCAGGGCAAGATTTCTATTTTTAATCCCCTTCTCTTGTTTGTGTTGTAGCTGGCAATTCCAGGCAATATGACCCACCTCCTTACACCTGTGGCACTAGACTTCTTCAGTCCAACACATTGGCCTCTCATGGTCACTCCTGGCACATCAGTGGCATTCTACGATTGGTATCACACTCTGCCAAGTTTCCACTATTTGATGCACCCAGGTGTCATGAGAAAATTGAGTTGCTTCACTTGTAGCCAACTCCATTCAGGTAGCAACTTCAAAAGCTGCTTTGAAATTCAAGTCTCTCCTTGTTAGTAGCTTCCGTTGATGGCTTTGTGACAGACGCCACAAACCAAACGGTCCCACAAGGCACCTTGGAGGAACACTCCGAATTCGCAACGCTCCACTAACCTCTTTAAGGCAGTCACAAGTTAGGTGATGAGCTCTCCTTCATGCCGTACCCATTTGTAAAAGCGGAAAAGTTCTGAAATCATCAGCGGCTTGAGTGTGAAATAATTTCCTAACACTTTGCATAGCTCTTGGAATGTTATCTCTGTGGGTTTCTTGGGGTACTTCAGACTCTTTAGAATTGCGAAGGTCTTGCTCCCAACGACACTTAAGTAAACTGGTACCATTATGTCCTTAGCAACTTTGATGGCCTTTAAGAACAGATTAAAGCATTCTGCATGTAAAATCCAATTTTCTGACTCTTCAAAACCCAGCCACATCACCCCAATTGAGCTGAGATTTTGTTTTCAAAAAGAAGAAACAATTTGCTAACAATACAGCCACATCACTCACTCAAAACTACTGGATTATTTGGTGGGCAAGTGTTTCCAGAAGTGTAGCACATTCTACTTCACTGTAGAGAAAATTAAGGTACTTTTTAAGCTACCTGTAAGACATTGCAAAACTTCAGATGTCATAAAAAGAAAACATCGCTATTCTTCAATGTCAACACGTTCTCAGAAATAAAGCTTCATATAGGTTTTTTAAAAAGACAAGATCAACAAATTATACAGCGAGGTTAAGCTATTCTTAATGATATACTAATCATGTGAATGTCTTTCATGGGGAAGGGAGAAGTGTGAATTTCAAATAACATTTCGAACAATTATCAAATTAGTACTGAATTCATACGTTGCAAAATAAACCACATAAACTAGAAATATCAGAGTTGCTTCTCTGCTTTCATTCTGTTAGTTAAGAGGATAAAGCAAGAGAAGCAATTAATTTTTACAGTTTGGCTTACCCCACTATTATTGTCCTTCCTTTATCCAAGGTCCCAAATGGGAACACAAACAACTTGTTGGCACAGAAAGCACATAGAGAACCTCCATCCAAGTCATGAACTTGGAGAAGACAGTTTTTGGACAAGACATTAGATGGTGTACTTTACTCTAGCAGCATCTTTCTAGTTGACCTACACACACCATGGGAACATACAACAAAATATTTCCAAAAAGGGTTGCCTTCATATTTCACCTGCCTTATGTTGTCCACGCAGGATGAAGTTTAGCTGTTAAACAGAACAGCAAGTAGTCTAGGTACAACAGTGTTTTTAGTAATTATGTTGTAAAGTCCTTATCGCTGAATCAAGTTCAGAGTTGAAGTAATTACTCGGTCATAAGTAGGTCACAACCATTCATGTTTGTGTGAGCCCAATGCATTAAAGGTAAAACGGCAATGTAAGCAGTGTGAGGAGACGAAAGTTGTAAAACCTATCTTAAGATCATTGCTTTAATACAGACTTGATAAGGATAACCAACATTAAAAAAGGCCAAATTTTCCGATACTCGGTAACAGAAACATTTTTGTTAAACCACGAGTCTTTCTTTAGCTCTATGTTAATAAGTTTATGCTTCTAAAAGAATGTTTAACTAAAGAATACAAAAGTAAACTCACTAGGACAAACCTTACTTTTAAGGAGACAGTGTCAGAAAAATTGTGGCTGCACTAACTTCTACAACTAAAAGGGTGTCAAATCAAAGGTGTGAATTTGACAGATCTGAGGAACTACTCAAAGTAACTGCATCTATTTAAAATCTCTGACTCTGGTCAATGTTGTAGTTAATCCTCAGCATGTGTTAACACTGTTTTTCTTAACAGATTTGCTATCCATTTTGTCTATTAATAATTTGCTACTCAACTTCTAAGCAACTCTGATTATTGATGAATGCCTATTAAGTACCTGTGTACCTAACTTTAACAGATTTGTAACCAATAAAGTGTTCACTTTGTGAAAACAGATTGACAGACAACATAATTGGCCCAAAGTCATTTATAAATCAAAAAGACTAGTTAAAAAGGAACCGTGGGATCAATTAGGGTGGCTTTTCTTCTTAAAGAGATGTGCAGATTCTCTACCCATAAACTCCCACTCCAACAAGAGCGGTACCAAAAGTCAAATTTTACATGCCTGTTCAAAAAAGGGGGAAGGGAGATAATTCAGAACAAAAATCATTTGACCTTAGGCACAATATAGCAACACACTTGAAATTCAGCATGTATTCAACATAAAGAAAATTGTCTTTGACCAATTTGATCAAGTTCTTCAATGAGGTAACTAAGAGGGTTCATTGGGGTAGTATGATTCATACATTCAGAGTCATTCATTCAGAGTCATACAGCGCAGAAGAGGCCTTTCAGCCTATTGAACCTGTGCCAACCTATCTAAATTAATCCTACTTTTGTGTAGTTACCATCCCTACTTCAAACAGTATTGAATAAATTACGATACAATAAAAGTCTAAGCAAAATTAAAGTTTACGGGATTAAAGTCTGCATCAACATTAAATTGGCTAAGGGATGGAATGCAGAAAGTTACAGTAAACAGTTGTTGGCAAACCAGAGGAAATGTTCATGGGCTTCGATATAGTCAGCATAATTTTGAAGTTTGCAGAGTCAGGAAACTCAAAAATGTATTAAACAGTTAAGGAGGTGAGCCAAGAAACTTCACAAGGATTTAGATAGATCGATGAAATGGACATGCCTTGCAAAATTTATCATGTAAAATATGTAGTCATTGAATTGATAGTAATAAAGCAAGATGACTAAAAATATAAACTACATATAAATAAGATTGATATAATCCAAATTTTAAAACAAGCTCAGGAGCAGAGAAACCTGGATGTGTCTGTTCAAATTTTTAAGGATGACAAACAAAACCCTTGCAAACAAAATACAGGTGATCCTTAACTTAATAGGTAGAAGTATAAAATATTAGCGAGCACAAGAAAGCGTGCTTGAGGCAAAGCACGCAAGAGAGTGTGTGACAGCATTTAGTTTTTCAGTGTTTAGTTCCGTACATATTGATCAACTTACCCAAACCTGGCTCCTTCAAAACCATCTTTCCTCTTTAAACATTAACTCACTTTTCACATCTACTGAATACATTTGATAGGTTTTTAATCTTGTTTCACTGTGTTTATAGAGAACAGTTTGTGTGGTTAGAACATATCTGCATGTAACATGCAAAAGGATTTCAATCAACCATCCTAGATAACTGTCAACTATAATCACATTGTTTAAACCAATGTGGACTTGATCCAAATCAGATCTAAGCTTGGAAAGCTATTTCACACAAAAGAAATCCAAAACTAAACATTAGAATTGGCATCAAGAGAAAGGCTAATCTTTTGTCAGTGCACGACTGGCATCTTTCATCTGATCTAAAAATTAATAAGGAGACCAGATAGGGACAATGCTTTGTTGTGACCTTACAACAAACAACAAACTAAAAGGGCAACACCAATATGGATTTAAAAAATTGGCTGAGCAAGAGGAGACAGAGTAAAGGTCACTGCATATTTCTCAGGGTAGAGGAAATTTTGTAGTGAAAGTTCCTCAGAGGTTAGTAATGAAATTGTTTCAGAGCCCGAAACGTCAACTTTCCTGCTCCTCTGATGCTGCTGGGCCTGCTGTGTTCATCCAGCTCTACACCGTATTATCTCAGTAATGAGACCCTTGCCCTTCCTGGTATTTATTAGTGATCAGAAATCAGTGAGCACGGCCAAGTTTAAAGTTTTCAGGTGACAAAAATTTAGAAGAATATCGTAAATTGTGAGGAGCACATTACAGAACTCAAGAAGGACAGCCAAGTTAATGGAGTGAGCAGATAGGTGGCAAAAATTGTTTCAATGCAGAGAAGTGTGAAGTGATGCACTTTGGTAGGAAAAACTTTGAGAAACAATATAAAAAAGAGGGGCTACAATTCCAAACAGGGTGCTGGAGTAGAGGAACCCGGATGTGTATGTGCAAAGATCATTGAAGGTGGCAGAGCAGGTGGCAAGAAAAGTACGTAAAAGCATACAATATCCTTGGCTCTCTTAATAGAGAGATAGAGCGAGGAGGTGACATTGAACTTATACGATAAACTTGTTAGACCTCATCTGGAGTGGTACATACAGTTCTAGGTGCCACATTACAGAAAGGGTGCATTGCAGACAGTACAAAAGAGATTGACAAGAATGATTCCAGGAATGAGAAACGTGCAATTGAAAAAGTTGGAATTGCTCTCCTTAGAAAGAAGATGGCCAAGGGCATTTCCAATACAGGGTTTCAAAATGATGAGTAGACTAGGTAGAATATATAGGGAAAAACTGCTCCTGATTGTAAAAGGAACAAGAATGAGAGGGTGGGATAACAAGGTGTGGAGCTGGATGAACACAGCAGGTCAAGCAGCATCATAGGAGCAGGAAAGCTTGACCCTTCATCAGAAATGGGGGAGGGTAAGAGGGTTCTGAAATAAATAGGGAGAGAGGGGGAGGCGGATAGAAGATGGATAGAGGAGAGAATAGGTGGAGAGGAGGCAGACAAGTCGAAGAAGTGGGGATGGAGCCAGTAAAGGTGAGTGTAGGTGGCGGGGTAGGGAGGAGATAGGTCAGTCCAGGGAGGACGGACAGGTCAAGGGGGCAGGGTGAGGTTAGTAGATAGGAGATGGGGGTGCGGCTTGAGGTAGGAGGCGGGGATAGGTGAGAGGAAGGACAGGTTAGGGAGGTGCGGACGAGCTGGGCTGGTTTTGGGATGCGGTTGAGGGAGGGGAGATTTTAAAGCTTGTGAAATCCACATTGATGCCATTGGGCTGCAGGGTTCCCAGGCTGAATATGATTTGCTGTTCCTGCAGCCTTCAGGTGGCATTGCAGGAGGCCCAGGATGGACATGTCGTCTGAGGATTGGGAGGGGGAGTTGAAATGGTCCGCAACTGGGAGGTGCAGTTGTTTGTTGCAAACTGAGCGCAAGTGTTCTGTAAAGCGTTCCCTAAGCCTCCGCTTGGTTTCCCCGATGTAGAGGAAGCCACAACGGGTACAGCGGATGCAGTATACCACACTGGCAGATGTGCAGGTGGAAAGTCTTCTTGGGGCCTGGGATTGGGGTGAGGGAGGTGGTGTGGGGGCAGGTGTAGCACTTTCTGCGGTTGCAGGGAAAAGTGCCGGGTGTGGTGGGGCTGGAGGGGATTGTGGAGCAGACAAGGGAGTCACGGAGGGAGTGGTCCCTCCGGAAAGCAGATAAGGGTGGGGAGGGAAAAATGTCTTTGGTAGTGGGGTCGGATTGCAGATGGCGGAAGTGTCGGAGGATGATGCATTGGATCTGGAGGTTGGTGGGGTGGTACATGAGGACGAGGGGGATTCTGTTTTGGTTATTATTGCGGGGACGGGGTGTGAGGGATGAGTTGCGGGAAATGCGGGAGACATGGTCGAGGGCGTTCTCGACCACTGTGGGGGGGATGTTGCGGTCCTTGAAGAATGAGGACATCTGAGATGTACGGGAGTGGAATGTCTCATCCTGGGAGCGGAGGCGAAGGAATTGGGAATAGGGGATGGCATTTTTGCAGGAAGGTGGGTGGGAGGAGGTGTATTCCACGTAGCTGTGGGAGTCGGTGGGCTTGAAATGGACATCGGTTTCTAGGTGGTTACCCAAGATGGAGACAGAGAGGTCCAGGAAGGAGAGAGACGTGTTAGACATGGTCCAGGTGAACTTCAGGTTGAGGTGGAAGGTGTTGGTGAAGTGGATGAACTGTTCGAGCTCCTCGTGGGAGCACGAGGCGGCGCCGATACAGTCATCAATGTAACGGAGGAAGAGGTGGGGTTTAGGGCCAGTGTAGGTACGGAAGAGGGATTGTTCCACGTAACCTACAAAGAGGCAGGCATAGCTTGGGCCCATGCGGGTACCCATGGCCACCCCCTTTGTTTGTAGGAAGTGGGAGAAATTGAAAGAGAAGTTGTTGAGCGTGAGGACGAGTTCAGCTAAGCGAATGAGGGTGTCGGTGGAGGGGGATTGGTCAGTTCTGCGGGACAGGAAGAAGCGGAGGGCCTTTAGGCCATCAGCATGGGGAATACAGGTGTATAGGGACTGGATGTTCATAGTAAAAATGAGGTGTTGGGGACTGGGGAATTGGAGGTTCTGGAGGAGGTGGAGGGCGTGGGTGGTGTCACAGACGTAGGTAGGGAGTTCCTGGACCAAGGGGGTGAAAATGGAGTCGAGGTAGGTGGAGATGAGTTCAGTGGGGCAGGGGCAGGAGCAGGCAGAGACAATGGGTTGACCAGGGCATTCAGATTTGTGGATTTTGGGAAGGAGACAGAAGCGGGCGGTGCGGGGTTGGGGAACGATGAGGTTGGAGGCGGTGGGTGGGAGGTCACCTGAGGTGATGAGGTTGTGGATGGTTTGGGAGATGATGGTTTGGTGCTCGGGGGTGGGGTCATGATCCAGGGGGCGGTAGGAGGTGGTGTCGGAGAGTTGGCGCCTGGCCTCAGCAATGTAGAGGTCAGTGCGCCATACTACAACTGCGCCTCCCTTGTCCGCGGGTTTTATGGTAAGGTTGGGATTGGAGCGGAGGGAGTGGAGAGCTGCATGTTCTGCGGTGGAGAGATTGGAGTGCTTGACAGGGGTAGAGAGGTTGAGGCGATTGATGTCTCGATGGCAGTTGGAGATGAAGATGTCGAGGGAGGGTAGGAGGCCTTGGAGTGGTGTCCAGGAGGAGGGCTTGTGTTGGAGGCGGGAGAAGGGGTCAGTGGAGGGAGGGTTAGATTCGCGGTTGAAGAAGTAAGCGTGGAGGCAGAGGTGGCGGAAAAACTGCTCAATATCCAAGCGTGAGCGGTATTCGTTGATATGTGGGTGGAGGGGGACAAAGGTGAGCCCTTTACTGAGGACTGACCGTTCGTCCTCAGTCAGGGGGAGGTCTGGGGGGGATGGTGAAGACTCGGCAGGGCTCAATGTTGCTGTCTCCTCTGGAGCTGCTGGCTGTGGAGGCAGTGGGCGGAGCAATGTCGGCGTCGGCTGTGGGCGATTTAAAATGATTTACAAAAGAAGCAAGAGTAATATTAGAAAAAAAAAAGCCTTATTTTCACTCAGCAAGTAGTCACTGTATGGAGTAGATTGTACTGCCTGGATATGTGGTGGAGGTAGGTTCAATTGAGTCATTCAAGAAGGTGCTGGATGGTTATTTGGATAGAAACTAATGGGTAAAAATATGAGGAAAAGCAGGGGAGATTGGCATCAGACAATGTTGCTCATTTGAAGGACCGGTGCAGGCACAATAGGCTGAATGGCCTCTTACTGCACTCTAAGACTGTGACTCTGTCCTAATATGTGTTGCACATTGCAGTTTATATTTTTAAAATTAAGCTATCAAAATATAAAAGTAAAAGCATCATCTGAAATCACACTACAATTACAACGCTGCTCTGATTACAAAATAACAATCTTCACACAACTGCACAAGCCACTTGGGGTCCAAGTGGACATTTCTTCTCCCTGCCAAGAACTACAGGTGAATTTTTATTGTTGTCAACTGGGTTTTTGGGTAAAGATCCCACCCTTGGCACACCATTTTAATTTAAATTAGGTGTCTGGAGAATGAAAATATTTGTGTCCAAGATTTCTTATTTTAAGTTACATTTAATGTACCTCCTCAATTTCAGGTTTATCAAAAGGCAATGTATGGGCTGAGGTACAGTGTGACGTTAGAATTTGGTAAGCAATCTATGTTATACAGACATTTTGCTTAGATTAAGGAATGTGCAGTCAAAATACTAATGTTTTGATATTTTAATGTTAATATGCTACAGTTACAATTATTTAGTCAAGCAAAAATTGATTTTTTTTTTAACACTGGTCATGCTGCAAATTATATGTTTTGTCCTTGCTTTGCACCACGTGTAATCAGAATCTATTATTAAATATGTTACAACAGAGCACTTGGGTAAGTTCAAGAAGATCAGGCAGAGTCAACATGATTTTGTTAAAGGGAAATTATGTTTGGCCAGCCTACTGAAGGTTTTTGAAGAGGTAACTGCTATGGATAAACTGGAACCAGTCGCCATACTGTACTTAGATTTCCAGAACACGTTTGATTATATTTTCCACAATATTGTGGCATCTTAAGTCATGGTGTAGCATTTTGGCATAAATAAATCATTGGCTGGCTAACAGGAAGTTGAGAGTAAGTATAAATGGATCATTTTCAAATTATCAAGATATAATGAGTGGTCTGCCACAAAGATTGTTGCTGGGACGTCAACTGTTTACAATTTATATAAATGACTTAGATGAGGGAATGGAAAGTATAGATGCCAAATTTGCTGACAGCACAAAGCTAGGTGTTATGGAGAGAATACAAGGAAATTACAAAAAAAAGGTTAAGTGAATGGGCAAAAAGGTGGTGAGTGGAACATAATGCAGAAAAACTTGAAACTGTCCATTTTGACACAAAGAATTTTAAAAATTGTCCAGATGGTGAGAGATTACAGTTCTGAGATGCAGAGGGAATTGCAAAGGTCAGTATACAGACAGACAGACCGACCAAGTAATTGGAAAAGTTAATGGAATGTTGTAATTTATCACAAAGAAAATTGAATACAAAAGTCTGAAAGTTTCAGTTATATGGTGAGATCACATCTGGAGTACTGTGACCAATACTATCTACCCTATTTTAAGGAAGAATGTAAATGTGTTGGAGGCAGTTCAGAGAAGGTTTGCTAGACTAATATCCCCGTAAGTGGGCAAGTTGTCTTAAATGGAAAGGTTGGACAGGTTAGGCTTGTACCCTTTGGATGTTTTGAAAAGCAAGAGGTGACTTAATTGAATAGAAAATCTGAAGGGTCTTGATAGGTATGTTTGCAGTTACAGAAGAATCTGGAACTAGGGATCACAATCTAAATAATCAGAAGTCACTCATCTAAAGAGAGATCAAGCAACAAAAATTTCTCCCAGAGTGGCAGAAGATTTTGGAACACTATCCTCAAAAAGGATTGAAATCAGGGTACTGGACTACATTTAAGGCAGAAGTAGATGGCTTCTAGTTAAGCAAAGAGCAGAAAGATTACAAGGGTTAGGCAGGAATGCAGATTTGAGGTTAGAATCAGGTCAGCCATAATCTTACAGAATGGTACAGCAAGCTCAAAGGGATGAATGACCTACTCCTGTTCCTCATTATGTTCATATGAATCTTCAACTTTATACAAACCCTATATAGAATCAGATTTCTGGCTTATATTTGTTTAAAACATTTGTGAGAATGGTAGAAAAATCCAATAATTATGTATGTCTCAGACCAATTTATGAAGTCAATTATTTTTTAAATAATTTCATAATTATTAAGGCAAGAGCACACTACAGGTTATTGGTTTGATTTCAGCCTTAAAATGAAGCACAAGGATAGAAAGCAACTTTGGACTTCTCTAACTTTTGTGAAGATTTTTACCCCTAAGATTACTTTGTCAAATTTTGTTTTATCTTGCTTGTCTTTTAGTGTCATAGTCATACAGCACAGAAACAGACCCTTCGGTCCAACCAGTCCATGCCAACCATAATCCCAAATTAAACTAGTCCCACCTGCCTGCACTTGGCCCACATTCCTCCAAACATTTCTTATCCATGTACTTATCTAAATGCCTTTTAAGAACTTTGTACCCGCAGCCACCACTTCTTCTGGAAGTTCATTCCACACACGAACAACTCTGTAAAAAAAATTTCCCCTCATGTCTTTTTTAAATCTTTCTTCTCTCACCTTAAAAATATGCCCCCTAGTCTTGAAATCCCCTACCTTAGGAATAAGACATGTGCCTTTCACCTTATCTATAACCTTTATGATTTTATAAACTTCTACAAAATCACCTCTCAACCTCCTACCCTCCCGAGAAAAAAGGTCCAAGGCTATCCAGCTTCTCCTCACAACTCAAACTCTCTATTCCCAGCAGCATCCTGGTAAATCTCTTCTGAACTCTCTCCAGCTTAAGAATATTTTGTCATGTAGTCCCAGCTGTGTTTACTTGAAGCTGACTTTAACACCTCACCTTTACTAATAGAAATTACTCAGTTCATAAGTCAAATAATTTACGTAGTTAAAGAAGAAAATATAGTTGAGATTATCCTTCTGCCAAAGAGGTGCAAGGCATAGCTGAATTATTATGCACTCTCCATTAACAATAAAAGTGTCATTGTTTAACCTGGTCATGTTAGATTTTAGATGCTATGTGCATTAATTAGGTCATAGGGAGCGCAGGATGACCTGTAGAAACTGACTTGTGTGTCAAGCTCGAGAATCCAAATAATAATCCACAAAATCAAGATGTAACTACACAGTTGATACACCATGGGAAAAAAAAGGTACTGTGCAGCCCAGGTAGCCTAACATGGTTTGAGCATAGGAAATGGGAAACATTAACTAATTAAAGAGAGTCACGGATAAGTAACAAAAGTGATAAAGTTATCACAAGGGATTAGTTACTTTTAATATGGATAAATGGAAGTTCACTCCTCGTTCCCATATAATACTCAGCACATCCACTCCAAGGATAAATGCATCCCGGCAATCAGAAATTATTCTCCATTCGCCCTTACAGCAGCGCTCCCCATACGGGGACGAGACAACAGTACTATAGCACTGACAGACACCACTCCCATCCCACAGGCATGTGGTTGAGGTTGCCAAGGCAGGCAAGGTCTGACAGTACCACTCAGGGTTGGTCACGATGGCAGAGATGCTCCAAAGTTTGGTTTGGTAGGCAACAGTCGGGGCGGGGGGGGGGGGGGCACGAGGCGGAGTGGGTTGTTAGATTACAGGTAAAGAGGAATTGGGCAAGCTTGAGGATTGAAGAGTCCCAGATCACAGAAGGGAATGGCCAAGGGGAGAACTAGAGGAGGGGTGTGGGGTTAATCCAACTAGACACCTTTGCTGAACCTGCCAGCACACCCTCCATCTTGTATTGTTACCATTTCCCACCCACATATCTACAACATTCATTATTCCTTCTCCACAGAGGTTGGTTACCCTGCACCATGACCTGTTAACTTTAGATTGTTCACCTAAGAATACCTGTATGATTTAACTGAAATTATTGTTTCAAATTCTCAATAAAAAGGTGCTGGATGTAGTGAAAGCTCTTAACAATCAATCATAACTCTCTATTTCCAAAATACTCCAGATGATGTCTGGCCAAGGCTATGTATAACAGAAATATAACTTCCCCTATATGTATCTCAACACTCTTGAGATAACAGCCAAAATTCCATTGACCTTGTCCTTTGTTTTTATACCTGCACAAAGTTATAAATTATGACTTTGTAGCATTTTGAAGTGTTCATTACGCGACTCAGTACAATATTTTATATATAAAATATGCCATATTTTTTGCAGCAGCTGTATTGCAGCAGTTCCCAAATGCATGGGAATTAGCTCTAAACAAATATTTCTAACTCAGAGCTAGGCAATCCAGGTTCAAGTTCCACCTGCTGAAGAAGTGTGTAATAACATCTCCGAACAGGTTGCTTAGAAAATATCTTTGACACATACCTAAAAAGAGATACAGTGGCATGCTCAAGGCCTTCCTTAGCCAACGGGAACTGCATAAGCTGAAGTGCATTATCCACTTCCAAAGTGACGTTTCAATTTGAACTTTGTCAATTTAAATCTTGAACATTTGATTTGTTACTAAGCCCCTTTAAAATCAATTGAACAAAATTAGATGGGAGTAAGAGCTACATACAAGATATCACTAAGGGCTCTTCTGACAGTATTAGTGCACCCCCAACTCTCGGCCACAAGGTCCAGGTTAAATTGACACCAAGGTGTGAAGGCCAGAGGTATGTCATAACACATCCAAACAGATTGATAAAGATTATATTTAGACACTTATTAAGCTACAGTGATGCTATGTTAGGAGGAATAAGTTTATAAATGTTGTACTTTGTAAATAGAGTCATAGAGATGTACAGCATGGAAACAGACCCTTCAGTTCCAACTCGTCCATGCCAACCAGTAATCCTAAATTAACCTAGTCACATTTGCCAGCATTTGCCCTGTATCCCTCCAAACCCTTCCTATTCATATACCAATCCAGATGCTTTTCAAATATTGTAATTGTACCAGCCTCCACCACTTCCTCTGGCAGTTCAATCCACACATGCACCACCCTCTGTGTGAAAAAGTTGTTTCCCCATTCCCTTGCAAATCTTTGCCCTCTCACCTCAAACCAATGCTCTCTCAGTTGTTGACTTGCTTGCCGAGCTGGCTTGTTTTCATTCAGACATTTCGTCACCATGCTAGGCATCATCAACAGTGAGGCCTCCGAAGAAACGATGGTTATGTCTGGCTTGGGCTACTATAGTTACATTGTCCCAGCTAAACTGATGGCCTTCATTGTCTGAGTGTACTGATATTAAGGAAAGTTTGTTGTGTCGTTTTGCTGACATTCATGTATTCTGAAGGCTAGTTTCCTTCCTGTCTGTCCGATGTAATGTTTGTGGCAGTCGTTGTATGGTATTTTGTAAGCCACGTTGGTTCTGCATGTTGTAGGAATGGGGTCTTTAATCTTTGTGAGTGTTTGTCATAGAGCGGCTGTGGGCTTATGTGCTACCATGATTCCTAGTGGTCTTTCGAGTCTCGTTGTCAGGTCTTATATGTTCTTGATGCACGGCAGCATGTTAGGGCATACTGTGTCCTCATGTTGTTGTCTGTTTAGTACGCACCTGCAGATGAAGTTGAGGAGATATCTGTTCATAGTGAAGATTTTGTATAGACGTTCTTCCTCTTTCCCGCGTAGTTCTGGAGTGTTGCAGTGAATCGTGGCCCATTTAAATAGTGTCCTAATGCAGCTTTGTGGACATTGGGGTAGTTACTGTGGAAGTTGAGGATTTGATCAGTGTGGACTGCTTTTCTGTATACTGAGGTTTGGAACTCCCCGTTGGTCATACGCTCAATTCTGACATCCAGAAACGGAAGGTGATTGTTGTTTTCTTCTTCTCTTGTGAATTTAATCCCTGCAAATACGTTGTTGATGAGCATGGTGAGCGAAAATGAGCCAGCTCGGCAAGCAAGTCAACAACCTCACTGGCAATCCGAGCTACAAAATCTTTGCTATAACTATGCCCTCTAGCACTAGACTTCCCTATCCTGGGGAAAAGACCTTGACTCTTCACCCTATCCATGCCCTCATGATTTTATAAAGCAAAATGGATGACTGAATACCATCCTTCCCCAAATGGCTTTTCGGAATAGATCAGGCAGGCAGAAATACTTTATGTTCATATTCAAGTCTTACTTCTACTTTGTTTGCATTGAAATGTTAAAAGAACTGGATTTGTAAGCAAGTAAACCAAATTGTGCATATAGAGAAAGCACAGTGTTTTGGAGCACCACATGCTATACTGCCTTTCAGGCTAAGACACAAACACCACAAGACCTCGTGTTCACATTCTTTCATCTGCCAGCTCCAATAACAGCTATTGTTTTATTTTCATTCAATTCTTATTGTAAAGATTTCAGCCTTCATCCACCAAATGGTTTTTGCCCCTCCCCAACTATAATTTTCACTTCCTATACTTATCTTTTGCACAGACAGTCAAACAGTTAAGGCAGCTAGAAGATTAAAGAGATTTGACAAGGTTTTTTCAAAATTATAAGAGGTGTTGACATGACAACTTGGGAAAAAGCTTGCCCCACTGATTGGTATTTAAGAGAACGCTGTTCTCTATTC
The DNA here is from genome assembly GCA_024137785.1 of Ginglymostoma cirratum. Taxonomy (NCBI): domain Eukaryota; kingdom Metazoa; phylum Chordata; class Chondrichthyes; order Orectolobiformes; family Ginglymostomatidae; genus Ginglymostoma; species Ginglymostoma cirratum. Next base: position 15,912,701 of record JAHRHZ010000018.1, read on the forward strand.
TATTTTAGAACATGGGAAGTTTCCCCTCAATGGTTACCAATCATTTCAGTATCAAGGCACACTTCAATGAGACAAACGTTTCCAATGATATACCCACTATTTCCAGCTGAACTGATTGTGCGGTATCACAAGTCTATGCACGTATGACTCCGGAGGCTTAAGCATGTGCAGTCAGTAGGGGCGCCCCTCATATTATCAGGTACTGCCTTCAATAATAGACACCTGTGCTCCAGAGAAGGCCACAACATTCAGGTAAAGTAACGCTGCTTTCCAAAACATTTGCAGCATACTTCTCACCTGATCACTTGCACACCGGTTGAAAACTACAGTTTAACCTTAAGCAGTGCTGAAAAGAGAAACAAAAAGAGCTTCTAAAGAGGAAGTGGGTTTTTTTTTAAATATGGGAAAAGAATGGGGGTTGGGGACTAGTTGGACAGCCTTTTAGAGAGCTAGAATCGGCACAATAGATTCCACAGCTTCCCTAGGAACTATGAAGTTCTAAAATGGGGAGCAAGCATTATTCAAGGTCAGCTGAGCCCACTGGCAACTGCTGCAAATGATAAACCTCTCAAACAGATGAGTCACTTTATTAGGAATACAGTTACAAAAGGTTTACAGTAAAATATCTCTAGGCTGTAACATATTGAAAGGTGTAATGTTAGGAAAACCATGTCAAATATTCAAAAATGTAAACTAATGAAAAGTCACACACTTACTTTACAAAACCATGCCTATAATTATCAAGTAAGATTTCATTAACTACTGGATGTTATTAAAGTATAGTCCTGATATCAGGGCTGCATCAATTTTTCAGTAATAACAATGCATAAATGCACCTTATTCATACTTTGTCTATATTTTTCAAAGAAATATTAGATTAAAAAACTTGTAAGGGAAATGAACATGTTATTAGGGACAGTTGAAAAAGCTCAAAACAAAAATAATAATGACGTAGCACTCATATCCAATAGTTTATAATTGGAGTGGATGACAGGACTCTGAAAAGATGTGGATACTTTTGAGTTCCAGCAACTTATTTTATTCAATGTTCATTCACAGGATTTGGGCACGTTTAGCTATTTATTGCTGATCACTAACAGCCTTAGAAGAAGGCAGCACTAAGTGACTTCTCAAACTCCTGCAAACCACAAGGTGTAGGGACACCCACAATACCCAGCAACAATGAATGCATTGATCCATCTATATCCATTCCCTTTTTTTAGGCTTTGTAGAAGTTTTGATATATTTGAGTGGCTTGCCAAGCCATTTTAGAGGACAGTTAAGAGTCAAATATATTTCTGTCGGTTTAGAGTCATACGTAGGCCAGACCAGGGATAGTAGGAACTGCCGCTGCTGGAGTCTAAGATAACAAAGTGTGGAGCTGGATGAACACAGCAGGCCAGGCAGCATCAGAGGAGCAGGAAAGCTGACATTTCAGGTCTGGACCCTTCTTCAGAAAGAAAAAAGGATCCAGACCCGAAATGTCAGCTTTCCTGCTCCTCTAATGCTGCCTGGCCTGCTGTGCTCATGCAGCTCCACACCTTATTATGTTAGGCCAGACCAGGTATGCTCGACAGATTTCTTTCCCTAAAAAAAGGGACGCTGGTAAACCAAATGTAATTTTCTGACGATTAACAATGATCACATGATCAGACTAATATTTAATTACAGATTTTACTGAACTTAAATTCCATCATCTGCTGTGGCTAGATTCAAACCCATGTCCCTGGAACATTAGCCTGGAGCACCAGATTGCTCGCCTAGTAATATGCTGCACCCAACATCATGCCAGCATGAATAGAAGATTGATCAGCTAACAGAAAACAGACATATTTATAAATGGTCATTTTATGCTTATCAAGCTGTAACAAGTAGTACACCACAGAGTTCAGGGCGAGGGCCTCAACTCTGTACAATTTATACAAAATGACTTAGATGAGAGAATTGAAGGTACGATAGCTATCTCTGTGTTATCAGCAAATTCAACAGAGTTGTGAAAAGGGCACAAGGAGGCTACAAAAGGATATGCATAGGTTAAATAAGTGGGCAGAGATCTAACTAAAGGATTATTGTATGGGAAAATGTTAAATTGCCCATTTCCGCAGGGAAAAATAGAAGCTTAGTATCCAAATGGTGAGAGACTCCAGAACTCTAAGACACAGAGATGATCTGTATGTACAAACACATGAATCGCAAAATGTTAGAATGCGGTACAGCAAGCAATTATGAAAACCAGTGGAATGTTATTGTTTATTGCAAGTGGAATTTAATACAAAAGTAGGTGATTATGCTTCAGTTCTACAGGATATTGGTGAGACCAAATTGAAAGTGTTCAGTACTGGTCTCCTTATTTGAGGTTATAAATGCAGAGCAGCAGCTCAGAACGGTTAATAGACAAATACCTGGAATAGGTAGGTTGTCTTATAATGAAAAAGTTGGACAGGCTAGGTTTATATTCACTGGAGTTGAGACAACTTAATTGAAATATAAAGATGATATCAGGGGTATTGACAGGGTGGGTGTAAAAAGGATGCTTCCTCTTGCAGGGAAATCTAGAATTAAGGGTCACTGTTTAAAAATAAGGGAATCACCTATTTAATAAGACATTCTTCCCCCCATCATGGACGATTGAGATCTTTGGCACTCTCTTCCTCAAAAGGCACTGGAAGCAGTCTCTGAATATTTTTAAGGCCAGGGTAGACAGATTGTTGATAACCAAAGGGATGAAATATTATTGTGGTAGGCAGGAATGTGGAGTAATCAGCACGATCTTCTTGAAGGGATTTCTGGCTCAAGTGAGAGAATGGCCTATCCCTGCTACTAATTCATAGGGAATTACTCTTCATGTGTAAATTTTAGAACACGAGGAACTTATAGCAGCAGAATTTACAAGAAACGATTCACGAAGACACATGAAAATCCAAAAATGCAGAAATACTGTATTCCACAACACTAGTTCTATCTACATATACCTATATGTAAGTGTAGGAAATATGTAGCAGGCTGTAGAAACCATGTCTCCCCTTATTTAGAATGAAAAGTGGCAGAACAGTTAATTGTGTGTTTGGATTCTCCTGCTGGGAAAAACAATCATTTTATATTTGGTGACGCCACCCTTGACAATATCTGAAACGATTCCACAACTAATGTGTTGTGTAGGTGTATGAGTTAAAGGCTATCTTTTTTGCAATCTCTGAAATAACAGACATTTTAATTTCGAGGAAGCTGTAGGTGAAAGAGACAGTAATGTCTGAAGAGTCACGTTAGGAAAATTTACACTTCCAGTCAGGCTGAAACCTAATTCAGCCCACCCAAATATGTGGGTGAAATATGACATTTGTTTCTCTAAAAATGCCAATGACAGTAAAACAAGTAACCCTTACTTATTTTAGACCCAACAGATACACTGGAATCTTCCAGTCAAAGTAAGTGACCTTGTTGGAAGTTGAAAGGCATGAAGCATACAAAGCATTGGAGTTTATGCCTTGATGAACAGAAAAGCAGAGAAGTAATGTTAAAATGTGTACAGAACCTTGATTAGATCACACTGGGAATGGTGTGTGAAAGTCTGGTCAAAAGGATGTTTTCAAAATTGAGGGGCTCCAGCTATCAGGATAAATGAAGTGAGCTGGAGCTCTTTTCTGAAAATTAGTAGGTATGGCACGCTTGTGGAGCAGGTGGGAGTGGAACCTGGGCCTCCTGGCTCAGAGGGAGGAACATTACTACAGTTCTGCAAGAACTTCCAAATAGCAGGTATTACACGACTCATAATAGGAATTAAATAGAGCAGGTGTAGAAATTGTTTCCACTTATCTGAGAAACCAAAACCAAAACCAAAAAAAATAGATACAACGTTGCGACAAGCAGATGGGATGGCATGGTGGCTCAGTAGTTAGCACTGCTGCCTCACAGCACCAGCAACCCAGGTTCAATTCCAGCCTCGTGTGTGTCAGTGACGAGTTTGTACACAGTGTCCTTGAGGGTTTCTGCCAGGGGCTCGACTTTGCTCCCACAGACTAAAGATGTGTTGCTCAGGTGGACTGGCCATGCTAAATCGCCTCAGTGTCCTAGGCTAGCCAAGCCAAATCCAGGGATTGGGTCAAGGGCTAAGTCTGGGTATGCTGCTTTTCAGTGGGTCAGTGCAGGCTCAATGGGCTGAATTAACTCTTTCTGCACTGTAGGAATTCTATGATTCAAAGTAATGGATTGAGGAGGTCTTTTTCCATTTCAATATTACTATATGAAGTCCAAGATAAATACAAGATAATCCAAGATGGCAGTGCAACAGCAACACAGCATGTGGGCTCCTGCCTACTCCAAACGCTTTTCTTTCTTCTTTCACTGCTCTTTTTTCCTTACTTTAATCTACTTCCCTTCTGTGGACAATGGGTTTGTGCACTGCAGAGGAGATCAAGCCAGCGAGGCGGTGAGAGGACCCCAGCATCTGCAGCAGCTTCAAGAACAGGCAGCCCAAGATCTCCTAGCATCAGTGGCTACATCGAGAGCGGGGGTGATCGAGTCAGCACAGGGACAACAAACCCATTGCAGAGGAGATCAAGCTGTTGTGGGGGTTCCGAGGTCAGCATGGTTAAGCACTTAAGGAGGGCTGTAATGTTGAACTTTTAACTTGTTTTTCCCCAAATGTACACACAAGATTTTGTACCTAACTACCTTTGTACATAAGATGGCATTGGGAATGGTGACTTTGTACACTTTTCACTGTACTCTTGTAGCCCTGTACTTCAGTACATGTGATGATGATAATATTTAATTCTAGGTGACTGGAAGACGAAATTATTGATTGGTATTTGAATCAATTGCACAAGGTAGAAATCTGCAGATCAGGGGATTGTAGGTTTTACAAGTCATCCATTTATGTCAACTGTGAGTAAAATTGCATGGGAAGTTAAACTGAACTGCATCCAATCCCACTAATTACAGTACCTCCCAATGCATGTAATGTATTGATTCATATGTGACAGATTGAGAAAAAGAGCACATGGTTGAAAGAACTGACAGTATAGGAACTGGCATTGACCAGTTGATCCAAATATCCATTTTTCCTATAGATTTAATCTTTTTTTTGTGTGATATACTCCTAAGCATGCCACCACTACACAAAAGGTCTTCGACTTTAAATAAAAATTAGCACACTGCATCACAATTTACTGAAAAACAGTTAACAAACCAAGCTTTCATTCAACAAATTGGAATTAAATCTGTTTGCCCCACTTGAACAGGCCACTGATGACCAAATTAAATATACTGAAAAAAATTCATTAAATTCACAGAGATCCTAAAATTGAAATGCAAAGGGCTTTATATTGTTTTAGTTGCTCACTCACTTTAAAGGCTGATGTTTTCAAGCACAACAGATACAGAATTTGCTGATTTTTTAGAAGTGCTGTCATAAAAAGTATACATATACAGATTTGTCAGAGATATATATATTATATCACTACATATTTTACTGATACTTCCAAAGGAATTGAACATTTTTAACAGACTGATGTGAATTTTTAGTATTAATGCAGTTAATATTCTGAACTTAATATTCCAGTAAGACAATTTTCAAGTTATCAAGGATGCAGTGCCACTATATGATCAAAGAATTATGACAATGGATGCTCTGTATTCACAGATACAGCAACAAGTTAAATCAATTACATAATAACCAGCATTTTATGCATACTTGTTGAAGCAGTTGACCCAGCAAAACAGTTAGTGTGTAAGAGATTGTTGTGCAGTTGCCAATCTGCACAAAATTAGAGCCTCAGAGATGTAAAAGACCACCACACTGTTTCAAACAAAAGTTTATATTTATCTTAATGCCCAAAAACTAATTTAAAATTGCTAAAGGTTTCACTAAAATATTTGCATGATGTTTAAATATACACCAAGTAAAACGTAGTATGTATAAGGTTAATGAGTATTGTAGACCCGTTATGAATTAGCAAAATAAACAACCACTTGCATCAGTCTATCAATTTGCTCCGTTCAGGACCCAGTCATAAACACGGACGTACCAACAAAGTGGCACGAAAAACTAGCTTGCGTCTGACAACAGACAAAGTAGCGTGTTATCAGTTCTACTGACTTAAGCCACATGATTTGAGTTCCTGCGGCTTGCTACAGCCATGAATGCAATTACCTTTTGTGCAGCAGGTCGCACTACCAAATTCTGGGGAGGGGCACGCCACATTGTTGTGAGACCGATCAGGAAATTACCGAAAAGAATGTTGCAACCATGTCCTGACAGATCACTTCTCTCGCGTTATAACGATCTAAAAAGAACCGTTAGGTCTAGTAGCTGTTTCAACAGGATTCAAGCAGGGTTCACAACTGAAATTTAAACTTTGGCAAGATAACTTGTTTTTATCATCTCCCCACCGAGCCCCCCCATCTCAAATTTGATAGATAGCTGACACCAACCACCTCCCCCCAAAAAAGGAAAATCACCATCTCCCTTGTTAAAGAGATAAACAACAGTGAATTTTTTAAGTATTCTACCTTTTGATCTACGATAGAACAGACAAGGTCTTTGACGGCAGAGAGGGAGATATCCTGAGCCTCGATGGTAACTGGTTCCCGGGTGAGGCCGATCTGCAGGAGGAAGGACACGCCGTTGAAGGATCCCCGGGAATTGGTGGGACTCGGGGCGCTGAGGCTCCCGTTGGAAAGCCGGCCAGAGAGCACACCGCTAGCGGGCGGAGACAGCGATGGGGTCGGCGATGAGGTGGGCAGCGGTAACACCGGCGGTAACAATCTCTGCGACACGGGAGGAGATGAGTTGCTGCTGTTGGCTGACATCTGGCTTCTCTAGGCGATAGATTTCAAATTAGAAACTTCCAGCGTTCCAAAACTAGAAGCAACAAATGCACAAAAGGGGCAAAACTACCGTCTACCTTGTCGATTTGTCTATTCGGAGAGGGGTGCAAGGATTAGCGGGTTAACATTTGTTGAGAAGTTTGTGTAGCTGCAGCCTAGTTAAGTTCCACTCATGTTCCCTCCGCCCCCACTCTGCTCTCCTCCTTTCGTCTTCTCTCACTCTCTCCCTCTCTCGCTGTTCTGTAGTTTCAATCCGCCGTCGCCAGACGCTCAATCCGTCACCGGAAATACCCTGCAAAAGAGAAGAGGGGGAGGCTCGATGAAAAGATGATGTTTTATTTTGTTGCTAACGCACACATTAATAGTGACAACCCAACACCCCGAGGATGTGCAAACATTTGAGTTCTAGGCAATCTCCCGGTTGGGGGGCGGGAGGTGATGAAGGGAGAGAGATTTGGCTCTGTATGTTGTTACACCAAAGAAACGGCTTTCCACTTACAGCGCAAAACCATTAACTTCAAAACAGTTCAGAAGGCCGACTGCAGTCCCTTGCTTTTCCACCGTGATACGAAGCTGTTTTAAGTTCCACTTCCCGCTAGAACATTACAGCGATAAACAGCAGAGGATGGGGGTGTATTCAGTGAAGAGTTTTTCAATAAACCGGATGATCCTAGGTCTCTCATCCGTTCATGTCCATTCACATTAATGGCCACGTCGGGTTTTTTTTGAACATTTTCTGTGTCTGTTTAGAATTCATCAAGAGTTGACAGTGACATGTATCGTCCAGAACACATACACCTGGTGACACCAATCGTCAGATAACTAGTTACCAAGCCACAGGAGTTCCTACAACGCATGACATAAAAACAGTTGCTTTCAGCTGAAGATCTGTAACGTTACAATTAAGCAAGTGAAGGTTATTGCATCTGCTGCACATGCAGTATTACTTTTAACCCATATTCTGACTGACATCGGGTTATTCAACGTTCACTCCACATACGATGATGTGATTTCTCTGTCCGCACCTAACTTGCGAATTTCGACAAATGTGTATCCATCGACGAACGTCCTTGAACCACATGACTTATAGGCGCCTTGCTTCCAAAGAAAACATTTGCCGTAAAATACATAATAATTTCTAAATTCGCAAAGTTCCTTCATGTATATTTCTTCAGTGTTAATAGTTACAAGGAACGGCAGTTAACATAAAATCTGAAGATGTGAACTGTCCAAAGCAATGCCATATTAACTAGAGCTTAAGTGAACGTACTGGACCTTTACACAGACAACCGGAATTACTTGGATGTGATATGAAATAAGAAGCAGGGAGATCAGACCGGATAGCTCCAGTTTAACAGGTTTGCTGGCACACATGCAATGTGGTCAATTACTTCTTTCGCTGATACTCTTTTTACGATTCTACAGAAACTAGATCAAAGTTTAGTAAGTGCGCTAATTTTGTTGATAGTGAGATGGAATAACAGCAAAATCATTTTTTTTCGAAATCGTGTTTGCGACGCACAATGAAAAATCAGGCGAGTGCTGCTATTGTATATTGATTACCATTTATTCCCCGCTGTTCACCACACACCTAAAATCTGACCATACACGTGTACACAAATGTCTCATTCATTACAGCAGAAGAGACAAGTTACTTCTTCCGCAGCAGTGATGATCGGGACGAACCTCAAAACTACTCCACAAGAGACAGCAAGAATGGGGCTTTTCATTCTGGCTGGACACGAAAGGTTAACTCTGATTTCTCCCCACAGGTGCTAGCAGACCTGCTGAGTTTCGCCAGTAATTTCTGTGTTTATTGGGCCAAATACTGGCAAATGTGCCTAGACTTTTTAGAATATCTGGTCGGCATCGACGATCTGGACCAAAGGGTCTGTTTCCCTGTTGTGTATCTATGACACTATGAGATCTCCAGCATCCGCTGTTCTTTGTTTTAGGTGACTCACTGGTTATTGCCAGTTTTTCAAAAATGATTTGATCCTCATGCTGTGACTGAAACAGATCAGAGACCAGTTTCTGCAAATGTGGTGCTCAGTTGGCAAAATCTGTTATCCTGCAACGTTCACAGCACCTCGAAACATCAAGAATAGGGCTTTTCATCCTGGCTGGAGTAATAGATGTATAAAACTCAACTTGTCTGACAAGTTGGGGCCGGGGATTTTAATGAGTAATGACAATGATTTGATTTCTGATTTAGATTGCCATTTCGCATTAAAGTGCACGATTTTAAATCAGCATAGTGCAAAACTGCACCCTTTATATAGTTAATGTCAATTCTTAACATCATCCTAATGTGTTTAATTCACAAGGGTACTGTCGGGAATAATCTTTATTGATGTGACAAAAGCGTCATATTCTGGAAATCTGAAACAAATGGAAAATGCTGGAAATACTGCAGGGAGAAGATTGGGCAGATCCTTATTTAGAACCACTTTTGAATTTCAAACACTTCTTTACAGAGGCACAGTCATTAGTGATGAACACATTCATTAGGTCCAAACAACAATAACATTTGAGAACATCGCAGTATCCCAATGAAGATATCTCATAAACTCTCTACAAGTAATCCCACTCACTTTAAAATTTGCTACAGTATTGTTATTGGGAAAATGAGCCATGTCCATAAAGCACAGCCGTACTCACATGTGCACATTGGTTGCTAGGATATTTATGTTGCCTTTAGTGACTGAAATCTCAAAAGTTAGTTAAGTAACTTTTATTTATTTTGGTTCCCAATCAATTAAATCTGATCTACACACATAAAATTCTTCCTCAAGTTAAAGGATAAATCAAGGGGCGCAGAGGTACGCTTACAAGAACGCGAAAACATTTAGAGAACAAACACGTACAAGAGAAGCTGTGTTCTTACGGCACAGTAAATAGAGATTGTGTGAAAAGCTTAAGATGTTAGAAACGAAAGAGAACATGCGATCAATTTTCACTTTAACACGTAATAATTATAAAATACTCCAAAGTTTAAAAGGGCGAATGGTAAACAGAGACGCCCATTTCCAACTATTTACCAATGGGATGTTCCGTTATTCCACAAGGACTTTTCCCATATCAGTCAATCTCGTCACGCCACTGGAAACAACAAATTTAACCAGGATCAGAGTAGACTTTAATGTAGTCGAAGGAAGGGCAAAATCTAATGAATTCTTCCATTCCAATTTGAATTATGCGAGTGTTAGATGTTTCGAAAAGATAAACACCCCTTATAATGCAATCGCCCCCGTTACCCTTTAAGATAAAAGCGTAGAAAGATGTGTTGAAGATGCTCACCAAGTACAGAGCTCTCTGCAACTTTCTAACATGTCATTCAAGGACGGAAAAGCTGAAGCATGCAGCACTGGTTAAAACATTCGCGTCATATCTGATTGGGTTAAAAGAAAACATTCGATCCCATGAAAATCAACTGAGACCGTCGTGCAACACCCGCCTTCAGTTTAGATCACGGCACTTTTTAACGTTAGGAACACACAGCGAACATCTGCAATAGCTGTAAGGGAAAACCAGACTCCGTTGTCTTCACACCAGAACTTTACCCATCAATGAGCAGCTTTCCAACACAGACGGTTGATTGATTGATGCTGAGACTTTTTTCCGCATCAGAAGTGTATCCTATTCACTTCTAATAGCAGCAATTTTTTTTTTTGTAAATTCGGAATGCACTCACTCTTTTCCGCCTAGCTGCTGAAGTTTTCTTCAGAACACTTTGTGCTGTCCACTTCATCTGTGCTTCATGTCCCTCCACCCCGCAACTGCGTAACCAAAGAGAAATGGGGGAAGGGGAGCAGGCGCGCATGTCGCACGGCATCCTAGGAGTCGTAGTCCGCCTATCTATACGTTTCCTCCAGTCCACAATGGGAAGTGGCGTCATCGATAGACTACAACTCCCGGCGTGCGCGGGCACGCACCACCGCACTTGCGCAGTTTCTCCCTTCCCCTCCCCTCCCCGTGCGGTCACGGCCAAGGCGCGGTTTCTAACGGTTTTAGCGGCGAGAGGCTGAGCCTGGATTTTGAGGTCCGGTTCCTTTCAGTAACGAGGTGGCAGAGGCAGCAACAGTGTTGGTGCCTATAGCGACAGTCGTCTACCGCTCGCGTGTAGAATTAAACAGGCCCGCGGTCGGTGAGCCTAGTTTAACAGCAAGGCCTGTTTCCATGGAGACCGGGAGGCTGGAGCTGCCTCTCACTTCCCCGGACAGTGTTCCATTTGTAGTAGCAGGTCATTTGCAAAGTTATTGTGTAGTAGCAACACATTATTTGACTTTCATTAATCTTGACATCTTTGGCTAGGTATCATATTTTAAAACAAAGATTTGCATTAATGGTCGATTTTGAATAAAACGTAATCGACCTACGCTGTTAACTCAGTTTTACTGTCTCTCCACAGATGCTCCATGAGCTGCTCACTCTTTGGAGCGTTTTCAGTTTTACCGTTAGTTGCATCAGTGTCTTTCTCAATTTAGCCATGAAGGCTGCTTCTTATTACTCCAATGTTTGCTATCGAACCGTAGTATGTAGTACTCTATATAGAACTATGTAGAATCCCTACAGTGTGGAAGCAGGCCATTTGGTCCATCGAATCCACACCGAACCTTCCGAAGTGCATCCCGCCCAGACCCACCCCCTACCATATCCCTGTATTTCCCACCTTAGACACGATGGGCAATTTAGCATAGCCAGTTCACCTAATTTGCACATCTTTGGACTGTGGGAGGAAAATACTCAGTGTACTGTCAGTTCGTTATTCAATTACTGCTTAATATCTCGTTTTTAATTCACTCAGGGACGTGGGCTTTGCTAACTGGGACAAGAGAAATGTTCTTTCTGAGGAAGGGTCTAGGCCCGAAACGTCAAGCTTTCCTGCTCCTATGATGCCGCTTGGTCTGCTGTATTCATCCAGCCCCACACCGTGTTATCTCGGACTCTCCAGCATCTGCAGTACCTTTTATCTCAGGTACATGCATAGGACAGGTTTAGAGATCTGTGGACCAAATGCAGGCAAATGGGACTAGTTTAGTTTGGGAAACCTGGTTGGCATGGACATGTTGGACCAAACAGTCCGTTTCCGTGATCTATGACCCTGACTCTACTAGATGTTAGCTTTGACTTAGCTCCTTCACCTGGCTTATCTGCTGTTGTGATTTTGTCACCTTGGTGCCTTTTGACACATGCAGAATATCTGTAATACAGTACTGCCCATAGTGTCCAGGGCTTGGGTGGATTAGCTGTGGGAAATGCAGGGTTGCAGGGATAGGGTGGGGGGGGAGGTGAGTCTGGTTCGGATGCTCTTTGGAGAATCCATATGGACTTGTTGGGCCAAATGGCTTGTTTCCACAGTATAGGGGATCCTATGAAACAGTCCAACTGGTCTCTTTCCCATTGTGTCAAATTGTTCAATACACAGACACATGTGCTATGCCTTCTACCAATCCTTTCCCACAGCCTGAACAAATCCTCACCCAACTCTTGAATGATCAGTTTGCCATTCCACTCCCCGTGGTCATTTAAGGAATTTTTTTGATGTTTTCTCTATACTGCTTCATTCATTTATTACATGGTAACACAGAATTTGTTGTCACAATTTGGTTTTGGCACATTCACAATAGAGACCATCCATGGTGTTGGTCCTTTGCTATCTTCATGATATCTTAGTTAGTCATTTCCTTGCTGTTTGCCTCAACATTCCCTTTCAGATTAAAAGATTTTCTGCATTCAGGCAAAGCTGCAGGTGTCATGTTCACATCTTGAGTTAATCTCCCTTGACCAAACGCACTTTACAATTCCTTGAAACATTTGCCCAAACTCTCACCTAAGCTTTGCATAAGTTTTTACAGAAATTATGTGAAATCTGATGTGTAATACCTCTAAAGCCTGGGTAGTTTCTCTGCCCAGTAGTAGTTCACCATTATTTTCAATTACTTTGAATCCTGCCTCTACATCTGATCTCCAGCATCCAACAGTTTGAAATAGAATTTTAGAGGTGTAAGGATAGAGCTTTTAGATAACATATATTTGGGACGTGCACTTGATTCCTTTTGTCTTCATTTCTTCCCACAGTGCTCAGTTGATAGAATTATTGTCACTACCTGCATCAACAATAACTTTCACTTCATCACCAGCAATACTTACTTGTGGTTGTTCCCACTAATAGCCAACAGATATCCATAACTGTTATTTGTTTTACTCGTTACTCTTCTTGTTATGCTGCTTTAATCACTCTTTTACATGGTTTTCTTCTGCATTTTGTGGCCAAACGTTCATCACCGCTAATTTTTTCTGCATTACTTCCTCTTGGCGGAGTAGCAGACATCTCTCCCCTAGTGGCTCAAGATGCCACTTTGAACTATCCTCTGTGTTCTTTCCATTTATATAACATTGAATTCCATCATGCCACTCATTTATCCTCAGCTTTTGTAAGTACCAATGCCAGAGATGGAACCAAGTTCAAGCTGTAAAATTGTCCATGAACCTTTTTTAAAATTCATTCATGGGATGAGGGTGAGACTGGTATTTATTGCCCATCCCAGACATCAATTAAGTGTCAATCACATCAATGTGGGTCAGAACTCACGTATAGTCCATAGCTTCTTCCCTAAAGGGCATTAGAGAACCAAACGGGTTTTTACAACAATTAGCAATGTTTGCATGGTGATCATTAGATTCTTAATTCCACATTTTTATTGAATTCAAATTCCACCATCTGCTGTGGCGACAGGATTCGAACCCAGGTTCTGGAATGTTACCTGGTTCTCTCGGTTAACAGTCCAGTGATAATAGGCCATCACCTCCCCAAACAGTTATTTTCAAAGTGTCATTTAACATTGTCACATCATTTCAGCAGCTTTTGCTTCAACTTATCTAACCTGTAATGTTGCACCACCCGATCCATAATCTGTTTATTCCCAAACGTGGGTTGCATCTCCAATAAGTTTCGAATATTGAATATCCATATCAAACAGCAATAAGGCTCATCACTCCAGTTTCTATGTGACAACAGCCGCACACACAAAAACAGCATGGCTGTAAGGAAACACATCTTCAGCCTCTCTTTCCATTTTATGCTGATGGCACTGGCATCACCTGTTGGATCACTGTTCAATTATCTAGAATGCAGATGTATCAGATCGAGTAAATGCCAATGCCACAATCCAAATTGTTTCTTTATTCACCTCAATATTTTCCAAGTTGTCAATGTCGCAACGCAGACTGAAAGAATACACAAAGTCACAAATTTAACTTGTACAAAAATTCAGAAAGCCTTGATAGAGGCATTTTCTTAATGTGCCATCTGACCCTCCATGTAGTACCCAGTATACCTCTTATTCAAATACGGTATAGTATTTCATACTTAAATTGTCATCCTGACAATCAGCCATTTGGCTCCTCAAGCTTGTTCGACTGTTCAGTAAGGTAATGGTTAATCTGATTGTGGCTTTAGCTCTATATTCAGAAGTTAGGTTTAGAGAGCATTTTCATGTTATTGTCAAAATTGTTAGATTTTGTGTAGTTATGGAAAAGGACAAAGATAGACCTACAGTAAAAAAAACTAACAGGGAATGTTTAGTTTTACTAAGTTGAGATGGGATTTGGCAAAAGTGGTCGGAGAACATCTACTTGAAGGTAAATTAATATCAAACACTGGGATACAATCAAGGAGGAGCTACAAAGGTTTCAGAAGGAATAAGCTCCTACAAATAAAAGGAATGGAATTCTCAAATATTAGACCCTATTTGATACCAAAGAACATACAGAGTAGGTTAGGCAGTAAAAAGCAAATGTCATAAGCATAAGAGTTCAAAATTGCAGAAAGCCTAAGTGAGTCTTGAAAGTGTAGGGTAAAACTTAAAAATAAATTATGAAGTGCAGAATTATGAAAAAAAACTGTTCAGTAAGATAAAGGAAACTCAAATGTTTTATAAATATATTAAACACAAAATGAAAGTGTACGGTCCATTAGAAATTTTAAAAAAGTAGGCTGTGTGTGGAAGTTAAAGATGCGGGCATGGTTCTTGATGAATACTTTGTCTGTTTCACAGATCAACAACATTGGTCAAAGCCCAACATTTACAAATCAGGAGGAATGGCATACATTGTTTGTATTAAAGATAGACAGAGAGAAAACGTTAAAGTAATTTGCCTCCTTGAAAGTTGATAAATCATCAGGCCTGGATGAAGTGTATCCCTGGTGCTAAGGGAAGCATTATTGGAGGTTCTAAACACCATTTTCCAGATAGCCATTCTATGGTACAATATGTGCAAGCAGAGAGGATTGGAAAATGGTGGTTACAGCATCCACTGTTTCTTGCATTTTTGTTTCAAAAAGCAGCAGTAGTTACTTGAAGCAATTACGGGTCCAGTAACCTAACTTCTGTATTGGGCAAGTTATTATTAACATTCTGAAAGACAATATATATGTGATCATCTAGAGGTGTAGACTAATCACAAACAGCATGGATTTTTTTAAGGGCAGGTTGTGTCTGACTAATTTGACCAAATTTTTAAAAGGATATAAAGGGTGTTGGTGGAGGTAGCACATTTGATGTATTCTACATAGATTTTTGCAAGATTTTTGACAGGACTGACATTGGACTGGTCAGAGAAGCTCATGCGTTCTGAGAGAAAGTGGCAACTTGGATCCAAAATTGGTTTGGTTTCTATGTTGGTTAAGGGAAACAAAGGATTATGGGCAGTGGGTATTGAAGGTTGAAAGGCTGTTTTCAGTGGAGGTCTTTCGGGTGCTTTACTGAGTCCCTTGCTGTAAATAAAGTTTCCTGTCTGCATGTTTAATAATTTTGTAGTTGAAATAAAAATTAGCCATTTGATTAATAGTGAGGAAGAAAGGTGTAGAGCACAGGGAGATATCAATTGACTGGTATCGTGGCAAATAGAATTCAATTCAGTGAAGTTTGAGGTAATGTATTGGGAAAGACAAGGCATTGGAATACACAATATTGGTAGCTTTCTGAGAAGTGTAGGATACAGAGTGATCTCGAAGTCTATGTTTATTGATCCTTGAAGGTAGCAGGATACGTGTTTTAAGAAGGCATGCACCGATACTCTTCTTTATTGGTGTTAGGCCTGAGGCATAGAGTAGGGAGGTTAGACTGAAACAATATAAAACATTTATTAGACTGCAGCTGGACAACTGCCTCCAGTTTTGGTTAGGACAATATAGGAAGGATGTGATCACAATAGAGTACAAAAGAAAGTTATGATGATTTTGCCAAGAATGGAGTATTTTGACTGAGAAAAGATTAGAAAGGTTTGGTTTATTTCTTTGGAACAAAGTAAGCTGAAGGGAGATTCAAATAAAGTGTATAAAATTGTGAGGAACTAGCATAAAATGAATGGAAATAATGTAATTACATTAAGAGACCAAGTTGCATAGATTGAAGGGGAGTTGAGCCATCATTTCATTCAGTTGATGGCTGAAGAGATGATGGATGTCAAAATCCTCACCACATCTGGATATCTAAATGAGGTGCCACAACTTGGAGGATAGTGGATGAACAACTGGTAGGTGGGATTTGATTGAACAGCTCAGTTTATGTTTGCTAGCACAGACAAGATGGGCTGAATTACCGCCTGTGCCACTCAGAGATAGCAAGAACTGTAGATGCTGGAGTCAGAGTCAACAGAGTGTGGAGCTGGAGGAACACAGCAGGTCAGGCAGCATCAGTGGTACAGGAAAGTCAACATTTCGGGTCAGGACCCTTCCTCATTACTGATGAAGGGTCCCAACCCGAAACATCAACTTTCCTGCTCCTCTGATGCTGTCTGACCTGCTGTGTTCCAGCTCCACCCTGTGTTGACTCCTTTTATGCCATAAGTCTTTCAATTTCCATGTAAATTGAAAGCCAATAAGTGCTGGGTTACTTGGGCAGAATTTTCCCAACACTTAGCAAGAGGCCCTAAGAATTTATAGAAAAATGTATTGGGGTCATTCCCTGCCATGTTGCTGTCACCTCATGAAATTTCCAAAGCTGGTTTCAGGGATGTGATAAAGTGAATAGGGCTGGGAAAGATTCTAAATATTTTCAAAGAAGGAAAAGTTCAACTTATTAATTCTGTTTCTCCATAGATACTGCAGATTTGCTGAGCATTTTCCACATTTTGTTTTATATTAAATGACTGAGATGCAATGCAGACCATACTGACAAATCCCAAGCCAGAAGAAATGATTTTGTTACTTCAACTTTGAAATATTCATTTTCCCCAGCCAACAATAACAACGTTAAAACAGAAAATGCTTGAATCTTTCAGCAATTCAGGCAGAATTTTGGAGAGAGGGGAAATGAGCTTAACATTTCAGGTCATTCATTTTCATCTGACCATAAACCTGAAATCTTCAATTTAAAAAAATGCTGGCACATCTCTGTGACTTGATGCCTTTCGATGCAACACATTATTAGATCATGACTGAAAATGATTTTAAGTTATTCTACAAATGCTACAAAATTAGTGAGAAAATGGAGGACAAGTATGAATTTGGCTAAGGGACAGAGGCAGAGAATAGTGGTGACCTAAATTTGGGTATAGAGAGTATAACATTGAAGTTTGAGGATAATATAAAACTTGGCCACAGTACATTGTGACCAGAATAGTGGCAGACTTCAGTCTGGATTTTAGTTAAGAACACAGATTGGTGAAATGGTCAGACATTTGGCAGTAGTAGTTTGAAGTGTGAAGTATGGCGTCCATCCTATGCTAAAAATCTTCATCCGTGCTTCGTTACCTCTAGATTCAGCTGTGCCAACACTTCTCTGGCTGTTCTTTCTGTCATTAGCTGGAAATCATCCAAAACTCTGCTGTTCATGTCTAGTCATGTTCCCTTATCAGCCTCGTTGCTGACCCACATTGGCTCTTGGTTAAACTATGCCTTCACATAAAAATTGTCATTCTTAATTTTAAATCCTGATGTAGTCTCACCCCTTCCCCCCTTTTCCACGTGATCTGCTGCAATCCTACAACTTTCCAATCTATCTACAGTCCTGCTTTGCAACTTTGGCTGCCATGCCCTCCGCTGCCGAGGCACTGAATTCTGAAATTCCCCTCCCTAAATGACTCTACATCTCTGTTTATCTTTCCCTCAAAACATTCCTTAATGCTGTCAAGTTTTTTGGTAATTTTATGTGGCTCAGCGTCAGAATTTGTTTGATGAACCTGTGAAGTGCCTTAGGTCTTTTCAGTATGTTAAAAGTGTTATGTTCATTTCCAAAGCACCACCTGGCATGAACAGTTTTGCAAAAAAACATGGAGGTAGTATCATTCAAATGGTACTTCTAAAGTAAGGTGCAAGAGCAGAGGGACTTGGTGCATATTGATGACGGCAGGGCAAATTGATAAGGCAGTTAAAGAAATTTAAAGGGATATTTGGCTTTGTAAATAGGATCTCTGAATACAAAGGAGGTTCACATTTATTAAAGATGAGGCTCTTCAGTTAAATGGAGAAGTTGGTATTATTTCCTTAGAATTTGGGAGATTGGAAGGATATTGAAACTTGGATGGGGTGGGCTTAGTACAGCAAGGAATGAGAAATTACTTGTCCCAACAATTGATCAGTAACCGGGGTTTTTGTTTTGCATTTTTCTTAAAATCCATAGAGAATAGAGAATAATGAGACAACATTTCTTTACTCAAAAAATTAGGATAAACTACCTAAAAAAAGAAAGAGGAGGATCAGATTCTGTAGTAACTTTCAAAAGACAATTGGATACGTGCTTGAAAGAAAACAATAGTTCTTGGTCGAGGGGAGCATATTTTGGATTTGGAGCAATGGTGGAAAGCCCTTGTATTGAGCCAGCACAAATGACTGACCATCTCCCCTGTAAGGTTCTGAGTCTTATGGTGTCTATTATATTGACCAAGGAAGGTTAGTGTTGTCTAGTATCAATCTAAATGGTTCAACCAATCAATGAGAAATATATAGATGAGACTCATGACTATTGTCAAACAAAATAATGTGGGTCACTGGATGTCGACAAAGAATGGGAGAAGTAAATATAGTTGTTTCAGGTTTTAGATATCTGCACGAGAAGACTAGATTAACTTTGCAGCATTTTTAATGGACATCCCTTTTCACAGATTATGCTTTAAGAAAACACCATCAATTTGAATTGCTTGCACTCTAGTTTATAGTATAGAAAAAATCTTTTTGATGTCCTAGTTGCTGTACTGAATTTGCCCAATACATACTCCTGTTATTTTCAGCAAAACCTGAAAACTGTACATACACATGAACACAACTGCCACTCACCACAAACATGACCTACAGCAAACGTGCATGTAAACATCTCTGGGTACAGTTGCTACAAAACAGTGTTTCCAAATCCATGTGTAATTACCACAGTAGTGTTTGGAAACCTCCATGAAGTAATGACTAATCTCCTGAACATTGCAACAATCAATCCAGGGGAAAAACAAATCAAAGTGGGGTCACTGAAATATATTTTGATCACCAAAATCTTCATTACCTCAAAATATTAAGAATGTAAAAATATACTTTCAACTTGGAGGGGCGCGAGTGTTGAAAACCTCTGCTCATGTATCCAACCAGAGTTGGCTAAAAAATTACAAAGTCACTAGATTTTCTATTTTGTGATTTAGCACACCAGGCCTCAACAGCTGAGGTGATTTTTCTTTGAGTCTGTGAAGGCCCATATTTATGTAGTTCTGACTTACAATCTCAGTTGCACAGTTCAACCACTGTTCATGTCCTAATGCAATGTATTAATGTGTCAGGATTACCTTTCATGTTTGCGAGCATGAGGTCTCTGTTTTGTGGACACGAGTATTCAGCTTCATCATTCACTGCTTCCAATTTCAAACACCTGTGATGTTCGTCTGACATCAATCATACAAAAGCAGGGAACGGAGAGAAGTGAAGACTGCTCCTGGCCATATTTGAATTACATCGAAATAGTTTTTATAAAGTGTAATGAATAACTCAATTCAAGGATTCATATTGTTAACAACAATGAGGAATAGTACACTGATAATCCTGCCTCACTTTTCCACAATCTGACCCAAAATGTAAAACATTTGAAATATACTATCAAAAAAGATATTTTGCCTGACTGTTATTCAACATAAAAGTAATTCACATCATCTTTAACTGAAAAATATCAAATAATATTAGTCATACAGCACAAAAACAGATCATTCATAATTCATTAACAAAAAACAAAGGGGTTTTAATCTATGTGAAATTGTACGGTTTCAAAAACTCAGAATACACACAGATTTACAATTAAGACACACAAAAGACAGATATGGTTGATTTGGTGGAAAAACATGGACAAGGTAAGCAAAATTATGAAGATCCTAAGTCCAGATTTCAAGGGTGGTGTCTTTCACACAGTCTTTTTAAATTTAGCACAGAAAGCACACTTGTTTGCAGAGTGACAGTCGTAAATTTATTTGATAATTTATCAGGTCTTCTTGTTAGAATTCATTTTTTCCAAGATTTATTCATTTTCTGTCTTTTCCCCCGACATGGAAAAACAAAGCACAAGGGGAAAGATATTTCATACTCTAGACAATTCCCTCTGCCTTGCACTTGCAGCTTTAAAAACTTTCTAGCTTAACCAGAGGACTGTCATCATGCAGTATTTCCTTACCTCTTATGCCTCACTGTCCCACTCACACTCTCATTCTTCCCCTGACTGCTTCAAAAAGCAATATTGAATTGCATAGGAAAAAATGCAGCACTCAAATTTTCAGGTTATACTTCAGTGATATAGCAGACCGACCTCCATTTCGATTTTTTGCTCCAAAAAAGTATTCCCTTATAATACACTGAGAATAACCGTTAGGTTGAAGATTGAAAATTTTATACGCAAGAAATAAAAACCTGGTTTGAGAAGACAGTTAACAAGTCTGCAGTAACTTAAATCCAAGAATGTCCCATGATTTTAAGGTTATACAGTAAATCCCTACTTAATGTCAAATGTTATGTTGTTTCACTTTAACATTCAGTAGTGTCAATATATATCCATTAAACACTGACACTTTCAGAACAAAATTTGCCAAAAGATGATTTATTTTGTGACCTGTATACACAAATTTTCTTCCTGCAGTGCTTCTACTCTTACCCACAGATCCTCCTCTTCCTGTTGCAACACAGCACTACTTTTCATCCTTGCCACATGTTATTGCTTTACATCTCTTATCTACGTCCCCAGAGAGCATTCTTCAGCTCCTCAGAGCTCCACCTAGTGACAGATTTGAGCTGGTATAGGTAGTCATGGGACTTCAGCTACCTGCACTGACTATGCCTCTAGGTGGAGCCCGGTCAATCGAGTACTTCACGAGAACATATTTAAATAGATTTTACATTAAATATTATATTGAAAAGAATTAATACATGGGAACATGGTTGGCATGGACTGAGATTCTGTTTCCAAGCTGTATGACTAATAATATAATGCATTTTATTTTCCAACGATTTCAACGAAGAATACACCATGCTGTACATATGGTCATGTATTTCAAACTGTAAATAGTTTGAGAGAAGAAACTCTAGCTTTAACATTGATTTTTAAAGGAACATGTGATTCACAGTCATTTCCAAGTCAAAATTCTCAGGAATGCAACCACAACTTCAAGAAAGAATTCCCTCTCATGAAACAATGGCAAACTAAACAATGGACCTACATATACATAGAGTCCCACAGCATGGAAACAGGCCATTCAGCCAAACAAGTCCACACCAACCCTCCAAAACAACATCCCTCTAACCCTGCCCTATCCCTCTAACCCACACATCCTGAACATTGTGGGTAATTTAGCATGGCCAATCCAACTAAAGTGCACATCTTTTGACTGTGGGAGGTAACTGGACCACCTGGTGGAAACCCATGCACACACGGAAAATGTCTGTGTGGAGTTTGCACAGTCAGCCAAGGCTGAAATCGAACCCTGGTCCCTACTGCTGAGAGACAGCAGTGCTCACCACTGTGCTGCCCTTACCTCTGAACTTCTTGGGGACAGGACACCTCCAGTTGCCTCAGTGAACCCACGTGTGGGTCCTTAAAACAATGAGATGTATGGATCTGGGGATTAGTTCAAATCTCTCCCTAGAACGTGGCAAGCATTTTTAAATGTAGGAATAGACTGTAGGGAGGTTTTGTTTTGGTGTTTTACCCGGTTTTCTTGCAGAACTTTAAATTAAAGGTACAGAACAGATTTGGAGAAGGCAGACAGAGAATTTGCCAGGAGTTATGGATTGGGAAGAGGGCCATCAGGAACCAGTGGTATTTCTGATTTGCAGTCACTGAGCAAGAATGTAGCCAGGCCTGTGCCTGATCTGGGTTATCCACAATCATGAGGTGTTGAAGGATTCTTAGATGCTATTGGAAAGACCTCATGCAATATATCTTGGGAATAGTGGGAACATGGAGGAGAATCAATGTGTAAATTGGTACAATCAGTTGCACTTGGTCCCAGAAGTTAAAAAAGAGATGCTACAGGGAAATTTGGGAAATAAAAGTAGAACGGAGAATGTTCTATTGAGATGTTCAGGCTTAAAGTGTCAGTATTTATAAAATAGAACATTAGGTTAATATCAGTTGCCTCATTTTAACTAATGCTGTAAAATATGTTTAAAACATTAAATTTTGTGGCATAATTCTTTCAGTTAATAATTAAATTTGAAATTCTTTTTAAAAGTTACTGGTCAGGCAGATTTACATTAATAAGTCAGCTGAATAAATATTAATTCATGAAATGGATTCAGTAAAATTGAACAAATGAAAATCTTCAAGTTAAGTTCTGGCTTCAATAACATCAACACTTATTACCTGTTGATTCTGTAATTTTACTCTGCATTCAATTTTTAATATTCCAACATATGCAAACATTTTTTTAAACTGCAGGTCAAAACATCAATTCTTTACTGCAACTTGGTTACAAATAGAATTTGTATATCAGACAGCAAGAAGTGGTGCAAATGGAGGAGGAAACTACTAAGCAAGGGAAGTGTCTGTATACAATTCTGTAATTCACAAAAAAAAGTATAAAAAATTTCAAATCCCCTTTTATTAAAGCATATCCTGTTCACTATACAGTGTTTTCTTACAATAAAAACTATAATTGTAAGGTTCACGGAATTATTTTCTCATTTGAGCTCTGTACATATTAAATGACTCAAGATAAAGAGGCACTTGAAAATAACTACAAGGAATACGTTAAGCACTAGACCTGAGATTTATTTTCAATCTTGGTGATTATTCTGAAGGATTGGTGTATATTCTCCCTTAGAAAGCAACGGTTAAAAACAAGGCAGATACTGGAAAGATTGACTTTGCTCAATTTTTCCAATCCACTAAGTCCACAATGTCAACTTTTAGAATTCCAAAACTCCCAAATTTGATTAGTTAAAAAGGTATCAGCATGTTAAAAAAAGCTGGCATGGGTCATACGTGATTACAATACTATCATACAAATAGATATTTTACTTCACATATAATGATGTCATCTATATTACAGAGGATAGGTTGTGATTCATTGTTTACAATAAACAGACCTAATACGTTCACATTTAATTAAATGAGGTACATTTACTGAATAAACCTTATGCAAGAACTGCAACAAGAATTGCTATTTCCTAATTGGTTTGCAGAAGTCTTAGTCAGAAATAACAGAATCAAGAGTGCCACTGTCAGCTTTAAAAATGAAATCATTTCCGAGGAAGCACCAAATTGCGATTTTGAAATATTCACTATGTCTTCCAAACAATCCATCCTGCACCACAAAGTTGAAAATGTTCAGGAACTCATATTGCCACTGTAATGCTGAAGATAAAACTCTATGCTCTTCGTGCACAAATTTATAAAAAATGTGCACTTAAAAAAACTGCAGGGAAAGCTGAATAGGCTAGGGCTTTTTTTTTTTTTAAGGAGTGTCGGAAGCAGAGGGTGACCTTATAGAAGTTTGTAAAATGAGGAGGGTCATGGACAGGGAGAATAGTCAAGGTCTTTTCCTCATGGTGGGAGAGTCTAAAACTAGAGGGCATAGGTTTAAGGTGAGAGGGGAAGATTTTAAAAGGGACCTAAGAGCCAACGTTTTCACACAGTGGGTGGTAGGTGTATGGAATGCCGGAGGAAATAGGGGAGGTTGGTACAATTACAGCATTTGAAAGGCATCTGGATAGATGTATGCATAGGAAGGATTTACAGGGATATGGGCCAAATGCTGGCAAATAGGACTGGATTAATTCAGAATATCTGGTTGGCATGTTCGAGTTGGACTGAAGGGCCTGTTTCCATGCTGCACAGCTCGATGACTCTATAGCTGGTCTGGCCGACATCCTTGAAACACAGGTTTCCCACATGAGACAAAATTATATCACAGATGTTATGTTATTATGTATATTAATGGAATCCATGTAATATTTAATATTGTTGTGGCAAACCTAAGGGCAGCACTTGCGTTATATACACAAACAAATATATAGTTTAAAAAATCCAGTCCATTGTTAAAAATATGAATTGCTACATTAACTTCCATAGTATCAGAACTGCCATACTTGCACCAAAGTCATAATTGTTAAAATACCCAAAAGCCTATGTGGTAGCAAATTAAAGCAAACATCTATTGTCAGTATTTCTGCATGTGTCATTGGCTTCACCTGTGACTTACTCATCAATTACCATTTAAAGGTTAATTTTGATATTCTCTCAATATTTCAAAATTAGTAATTCAGTAGCACAGCATTTGGCCTGTAACACAAGATACTTAATAAAGTGAATCAACCCCAACCCGTGAGATTTTCTGTACACTTGTACAAAGTTACTAAATTGCTTGTGTCCTTAGTAAATCAGTTAAATACATCCAATACAGAAAATAGCACATACATTATCTTTCCTTAATTGAAAAGCACTTCAAACGGAATAAATCTGTGGAATGTTAAAAGTGACTTTCCACTTGTATCTATTGACAATTAACAGTGCACTGAATAATAAATACATTGTAATTTTTTAAAAAAAACATATTAACTGATTGCCTTCCCTTCCCCGTTTCCAGCAATCAATACTGTGGGAAAGTCGGATCAATCTTACACGCCCAAGCCATTAGGCCACCCTGAATATCCTTCACCGATAATGGGAAGAGCTCATTGTCAAGTATCTCTTGCAGGATTTTAACAGCCTTCTGGGAATCATTTCCTTGTTTGCAGACAACATAGACTGCAAGTTAAAAGAAAAGGAATTAGGTCATTACACCTGTTGGAACAATATTGTTATTACAGGACAATCATTAATGGTTCAAAACTTAGGATTTATCACTTGAACATTTGGTTGCTAGGACTAATAGTAACCTTGTAAAAAATACTGCAGCATTTTCAAAGGACCAGCAGCCCTTTCTTCTGATAAGTGGCAACAACTTGCTGATAAAATATACAGTATTGAACAGAATGATTGGAGGAAAATATATTGTGAAAACTTGAAATGTGGACTATTTTTTCATTACTAAGTCTACATTGCTTTGGTTACTATTTTCATGGGAGGGTGAAATGCTAGCCAACATATATTAGTGAGGTAAATCAAGAGAGTGCGCCCCTGCTGATAGAAGTTCAAACTGATTTATCCAAGATAAAGCAAGAAGTGGTACCCAATTGGCAACAACTTGCATGTCTCTAATGCAGAAGTTATCAATCAAAATTTGATGCCGAGCAGTGTAAAAGCAATATTATGACAGGAGGCCATAAACTTGGCTAAACACCCAGATTTTAAAGGTGCATCTTAAAAGGAGGAAAGAGAAATGAAGGGAACATTTGCTGAGGGCTTGTCAGCTGATGATACATAAGTTATAGGCACAGAATTAGGCCATTTAGCCCATTGTGTCTACTCCATCATTCAACT
Source organism: Ginglymostoma cirratum (assembly GCA_024137785.1). Classification (NCBI taxonomy): domain Eukaryota; kingdom Metazoa; phylum Chordata; class Chondrichthyes; order Orectolobiformes; family Ginglymostomatidae; genus Ginglymostoma; species Ginglymostoma cirratum. The sequence goes on from JAHRHZ010000018.1 coordinate 15,938,413, forward strand.
ACAGCTGGTCTGTTTCTTGTCCAATTGTCTTGCTTCCTCCCAGTATCCTTTGGTCCCCTTATTAACGGAGAACCTATCTATCTCAGTCTTACAAACATTTAATGACATAGCCTTGTGCAGCAGTGAGTTCCACAAATTCACCACCCTCTTGCTGAAGAAATTCCTCCTCATCTCGGTAGCAAAGGGTCATCCCCGTAGTCTGAAGCTATGCCCTCAGTTCCTAGTCTCTCCTATTAGTGGAATCATCTTCTCCACATCCACTCTATTCAGGCCTCTCAGTATTCTGTAACTTGCAACGAGATTGCCTCCTCATCCTTCTAAACTTCAAGTACAGACATCCTCAACTGCTTCGCATACGACAAGCCTGGGATCAGACTTGTAAATCTCTTCTGCACCCCCTCCAAAGGTAACATATGCCTTCCTTAGATACAGGGCCCAAAATTGCTCAGAATATTCCAAATGCGGTCTGACCAGAGATCCATCATACAGCCCTGCTGTTCTATTCTCACCCTCTTGAAATGAATGCTAACATTGCACTTGCCTTTCTAACTGCCAACTGAACCTGCATGTTAATTTTAAAAGAATCTAAACTAGGACCTCCCAGCCTCTCTTGCCTCAGATTTCAAAAGCCTTTCTCCATTTAGAAAATATACTTTATTTTTTCTACCAAAGTGTATGACATCACACTTTCAAACATTATATTCCATCTGATACTTTTTACCTACTCACGTAGCCTTTCCAAGTCCAAGTCCTTCTGCAGCCTCCCTACCTCTTTAAAGCTACCTGTTCCTCCATCTATCTTTGTGTCATCTGCAAACCTAGCACCAACGCTCTCAGTTCCTTCATCAAGATGTTTAAATGTATAACATGAATAGTTATGGTCCTAACACTGACCCCTGAAGAACTCCACTACTCACCGGCTGCCGCCCTGAAAAAGACCCCTTTAGCCCCACTCTCTGCCTAAAGCTGCCAGTGGTGGAAACCTATAAATCAGCAAAGACAAAAAGACCAGAATCGGAATAACACAAAGATCAAAGAAGGTGATAGATCTGAAAGGAGATTGCAGAGATGAGAGGTGCTATACAATTGGAGGGATTCAAACAATATTAATATTAAAAGAAGCGAGGCACAGTCAGACAGAAGACAATATATACAACAAGTGCATGGTTTGACGGGTGATGGTAACTTGGCGAGTTAGGATATGGGCCACACAGCTTAGAGTTAACTGAAGTGTACAAAGGGTGTGTATGTGGCAGGTCAGCAATGAAATAGCCAAGTTAAGAACCAGAAGAAACACAGATAAGAGTTTCAGCAGTACATGGGCTGAGGCCATTCCAAAGACAGGCAGTATTACAGAAGTAGATATAGGCAGTCTTGGTAACAGAGAAGATGTAGGGGTTAGAATCCCAGCTCAGAGTCAAATAGAAATTAGGGTTGAAATACTCTGATTCAGTCTTTGATGGTGGCAAGTAAGGGTTGAGGCTGAGGCTGAGGCTGAGGCTGATGAAAGGCAGTACACATGCTCATATTTTAAATACAGAAGTTTCTAAAAAATCATTTCTGATGAAGGGTTTAGGCCCGAAACGTTAAGTTTTCCTGCTCCTATGATGCTGCTTGACCTGCTGTGTTCATCCAGCCCCATGCTTGTTATCTAAAATAAAATGTCACTTATTCCATTTGACAATCTATACCAAAATTAAAGCAAAACTTTCAAATCTGTAGTAAATTAGAACATTTTGCAATAATACTTTGTTTTTCCTTTATTTCAAAAGCATTAATTATCTAAAAACCAGTTCAATCTGATGTCTCAGTTCAGAGATCGAGATTGTTAACCACGGAGTTCAAAACTAAATTGAATTGAATTTAGTGCTCAGGTTACCATAAAAGATATTCCAGGAAGATCTTCAATCCATCCCCATATAGCACAGCTAACAAAACAGAAGTATTCAGTTTATTCAGACATGATTGCATTATACGCCTATCAGGTCACATGAACTTGAGAGATCAGGTTACTTGAAGTGAAGCACTGGTGACTGACTACACTAAGCTGCATGTATAACAAAATGAAATACTAATCCTCAAAAGAGCAGTCGAAATATTTATTGTGGTTCTGCAATAATGGATCTGCTCACATGTAGTGAACTGAAAACAAGCTCTTTTTGAAAATAAAATCCTTCTACCATCAACTGCAGCACAAATAGCATCTAAAATTTGTTTTTGACTGCACTGCACCTATTCAGTCAGATTTATATACAAATTCACATTCATTATGATGTATAGCCCTTCCTATAAAACCAAGCAGTCGATTAGGTTTTTAGCACACAAGATGTTTCTTTTTCATGCTGTGTGAATCTGAATCCCTAAATCTAACCGTTCTACACTACCAGACCTTCTCCCATTTACAGTACAATTGTTACTTTTATCTTTTAAACTAAAATATGCTACTTCACACTTACTGGCATTGAATTCCATTTCCCACATTTTTGCTCATTCTATTGCAGTTTCTCTTCATTCTAATTGTCATATTTAATGGCCTTCATGACCTCACCTTCTCCTTACCACAAACCACAACCAATCCCAAAACCTAACCAAGTGCTCTCTGCTATTCCGACTTCAACCTCTTGTGCATCTTCTCCTCTCTGTGCCACTATTAAGCTCAGTGCCTTTAGCCATCATGGTCTACAACCTGGAAGTGCCTCACTGAATCCTTCAATCTCCCTTTCTTTTAAGGCTGTTCTTAAAATCCATCAAGCTTTTCATTATTGTTCATAATTTTATTTTGGCACAGCCTTGTCTGGCTTACGTTCTGATAATGTCTTTAATGTAAAGAAACCATTGTAAGTGCAAGTTATTGCTGTTTAAAGCACTATTTTTGTGACAGTTGCTGTGCCTACACACTTGTTTTTAAAAAAAGCTACAAAGCAGGCCAACATCAATTACTCTCGAGTACCTCTCTACCAGGTCATTACAAAATAGTTAGATAAAAAGATTTAGATTAGGGAATAACACAGCAAACCGTCTTTGGTGGAGGAGAACCTAAAAATGAATGAAAACAAAAAAATGACCATATTAACTAGGTTACACACAGAAATGCAAAATGATTTATGTTCAGTGCCAAAATCCTAGCTCTGTGATACAACGAAAATGGGTTTGGAGCTATAATCTGCAATATAAAAAGACTATAAAATATGAAACAAAAACAAAGTTCTTGAGAAACTCCGTAGGTTTAGCAGCACAACTTGCAAGAGGGAAGCAAACAAATGTAATACAGTCACCCTTGAAGATGACACATACATAGATAAAAAGGCAAGTTGCTAGAGAGACAAAAACAGTTTACAGAGGGATATTAATAGATTACATAAGTGGGCAAAAAGTTGGCAAATGAAGTATAATACGCAACAAAGAAAAGTTTTTCATTTTGGAAGGATAACGAAAGAATGGACTTGGAAGCACTTGTGTACGAAACACAGAAAGCTGGCATACAGGTAGAACAGATGATCAGGAAGACTATTGGAATGTTGGCCCTTAGTTCAAGATGGTTGGAGTGTAAGACTAGGGAAGTCTTACTGCAACTGTAAAAGATGCTGGTGAGACCACATTTGGAGTACTGACAGCAGTTTTGATCCCCTTCATTAAGAAAATGATCGGACTTAATTCAGGCAGTTCAGAGAACTGGTCAGTATGACATTCGCACAGCTATCAGGGGTGCCAAGAGACAACACCAGACTAACCACATGAACATACATCAGCGGTGGCAAGGCCTACACAATATAACAGGCCACAAAATGAAGTCACATACAATTGCTGACAATAAAATATCCCTTCCTAATAAGCTCAATGCATTCTGTGCTCATTTTGAACAGAAGGTCAGTGACAGCCTCCAGTGCACCTGTACCCAGTTACTGCCGCCAATGTCAGACTGGCCTTGAGAGTGAATCCACAGAAATCGACTAGCCCGAATGGAGTCTCTGGCCAAGCACTCAGGACCAGCTGGTAGGAGTATTTGCAAACATCTTTAACCTCTCCATGATGCAAGCTCCTACCTGCTTCAAGAAGACCACTATCATTCCAGTGCCATCGAAAAAAATCATGCAACATGCCTTAATGACTACCACCCAGTGGCTCCGACATCCATCATTATGAAATGCTGAGAGGTTAGTAATGGCACACATTAACTCCAGCCTCCCAGACTACGTTGCTCCAGTACAGTTCACCTACGGGCACAATTGGTCCATGGCAGATGCCATCTTCCTGGTGCTACACTGATCCCTGGAACATCTGCATAGCAAGGACATCTACCTCAGACTCCTATTTATTGACTTTAGCTCTGCCTTCAACACCATAATTCCAATCAAACTTATCTCCAAACTCCGAGACCCAGGACTCTGCCCTCTCATCTGCAACTGGTTCCTCGACTTCTGGACCCACGGTCCACAATCAGTAAGGATGACCAACACATCCTCCTCTATATTAATCCTCAACACCTGTGCCCCACATGGCTGCGTACTCAGCCCCTTATCAACACTCTTCATACACTCACGGCCATTGGCCAAATTCAGCTCTAACTCCATCTACAAATTTGCTGATAATACCATTGTAGTCGGTCAGAGCTCAGACAATGACAAAACACTGCATAGGAAAGAAATGGGCAGCTTAGCGGCATGGGATTAAGACAACAATAATCCCTTAATGTCAGCAATAAAAAAAAGGAGCGGATAACTGACTTCAGGAAGTGAAGTGGAGAACATGCCCCTGTCTGTATCAATGGTGCTGAGATGGAGGTGGTGATCAAGAACTTCAAGTTCCTTGGAGGAAATATCACCAACCATCTATCCTGGTCCATCCACATCAACACTATACTCAAGAAAGCACACCAATGCCTCTGCTTCCCCAGAAGACTAAGGAAATTTGTATATCCACAATGACTTCTACCAATTTTTATAGACTCACCATAGAAAGCATCCAATCCGGATGCATCACAGCTTGGTATTGCAACTGATCTGCCTAAGACTGCAAGAAAATTATTACAGATAATGGTGAACACAACCCAGTCCATTACAAACACTAGCCGGGCTTCCACTGACTCAGTCTACACTTCCCGCTGCCTTGGGAAAGCAGCCAATGTAGTCAAGGACTCCTCCCACCCCAGTTATTAGCTATTTGACCCTCTTCCATTGCACAGCAGATACAAAAGTTTGAAAAAAATGTACCAACAGATTCAACACGGCTTCTTTCCCTCTTATCAGGCTTATGAATGGGCTTCTCATATTAGTTGAACTTTCTCTGCAGCAATATATTCTGCATTCTGTTCCATTACCCTGCTGTACTTACATAAGTTATGATTTATCTCATTAACATGCAAAACAATACTTTTCACTGTACAGTTGATTCTGACATAACGCAATAGTTCCGTTCTCATGCAATCTCACATCACAAGAAAATCATGCAATAATGGCAACATTTAAAGTGATGAGGACGGACTCATGTTATAGACAATACAGATAGGGAAAGTTCACACTCTACAAATAACGTTCTATAATTCTTCAACCATATTAAAACCCATTTGTGTTGAAGAAACATGCGTTATATCAGAATCAACTGTACTTCAGTACATGTGACAATAATAAACCAAATCAAAGAAGGTTCACTAGTACGATCCCTGGTATGGAAGGACTGTTTTATGAGCAAAGGTTGAACAGGTTGGGACTCTACTCATTGAGGTAACCTCTCATTCTTCAAAATTCCACTTAAACATATAGAAGTCTTAAGGGGCTTGATAGGTAAATATGGAGAGGACGTTTCCCCTCATGGGAGAGTCTACAACCACAGGGCATAATCTCAGAATTAAGGGGTACCAATTTAAAACTGAGACGAGGAAGAGTTTCTTCTGAGGACAGAATATCTTTGGAACTCCTTGTCACAGAAAGCTGTGCGGGCAGACTCCTTGTGTATATTTAAGGCTGAGATAAATTGATTCGTGGTCAATAGGGGAAATTAAGCATTATAGCGAGAAGGCAAGAAAGCAAACATGAGGAATGTCGGATCAGCCACAATCCTACTGAATGGCCAAGGCGGCTCAAGGAACTGAATGGCCTACTCCTGTTCCTATTTCTTATGGTCTCATGGTCATCTGTAGAGTGTGAAGATTTTGAGTCCACTGACACTTCATCAGAATTGAAAGTAGCTGGGAAATGGTGCTATCTATGCTGATGACTTTTGGGAGGGAAAGTGGGGGAGGTGAACAGCATGCATGGAGACTATCCACATGTTCTGTTCACTCCTTTCCCCATGCCCGTCTCCCTCCAGTCATCACATAAATACCACATTTTCTCACCATAAAACGCAATCATACATTATTTAACACCATTTGAAATTGCAAAGCATTCCATGTTTTATTGAGCTAATGTGTCTCAACCTCCACCTCTTCTCACTTGGTGAAAGCAATCTTGAGTTAGTTATCCATTATTCACATTAGTTAGATTTTTGATCTACAATGGAGTCAACAGGCAGGAAGTTGGGAGTCAAAGCCACAACCAAAACCAACTATGATCTTACTAAGTGGCAGAACAGACTCATGAGACCTATTCTTGTTCTTTTCTCCCTTCCAACATTCTTATAATTTTGAATACTTCTAAAGATCATCCTCTAACTTTCTATGTTCTGAAAGAAAGCAAAAATATTTTTCAAAGGCTTTGTTCAAAACTGCAGCCTCTCATTCTGGTTTTAAAAACCAAAGAAATAGAAGCAGGAGTAGACCATACTGCCCATAGCCCTTTATTCTCAAATACCAAAAATGTATCTCGGCCTTTAATATACTTAACAGAACATCCACACACACACTCTACAGTAGACAATTCAAATCATTAACAGTGCTCTGAGTGACGATATTTTTCATCTCACTCCCTGCCAAGGGAAACAACTACAGTATCAAGCACCTTAAGAACCTTGAATGTTTTGATGTGATAATCCCTTACCTTTTAAACTCCAGCAAGTTTAACACAAATTTACCCAGCATCAGATAACAGGGCAGCCTTTCAAAGGATCCAAATCTAGAGAACTTGTACTATCAAAAATGTGCACAGTACTCCAGTGTGATCTCACCAAAGCACTATACAATTGCAGCAAGACTTCTTATTCTTGTACATCAATCCCTGATAACATGGCCATTCCCTTTCATAACTGTCTACTGTACAGTGTTTCCTCTAACCTGTGCAGCCGCTGGAGTTCCTCCAAGGTTCAGTGCATGCTTATCATCATGCCAACGAACTCATGTCCAGTTTCAAAACAAAGCCACAGCTGCGCATGACCTTAGAGGTCAATGCAATGAAAACTAATGTATTGGTTGTAAGTTACAATGTTTCGTGTGGCAAGTCATCAAATGCTTTTGGAAATCAGAACACAAGAATATTATCACTAGGAGCAGGACTAGACGATTCAGCCCCTCAAGTCTGCTACATCATTTGATGCATTCATGCTGACGTTTCGGATTGGGACCCTCTTTCAGAAATGGGGATGGGGAGGGGAGCTCAGAAATAAATACAGAGAGGAGGGGTGAGGCTGGGGAAGGTAGGTGGGATGGTGATAGGTGAGTGCATGTAGGCAGTAGCTGGGATTGGTCAGTGAGGTGGGAATGGCAGATAGGTAGGAGAGATGGTGGACAGGTTGTGTCAAGTCAAGGAGGCGGGGATGACAGGGAGGGTTGGTCAATGGGGTGAGGCCGGCCCCCCCCCCCCCAGATTTTGAAACTGGTAAAATCCACACTCAGGTCATCGGGGTGTCGGCTCCCAAGGAGGAGCAACACCTCATATTCCGTCTCAGGAGCCTACAGCACAATGGCCTCAGTACATATTTTACACGTTTCATGATCTCCCTACCCTCCAGCCTCATCCCACGACCAACCCTCCCTCTCATCTCCACGACCTAACACCTATCTGTCACTCCAAACTCGCTGACCAATCCAGACCACTGCCTACGTGCACTCGCTTATGACCAACCCACCTACTTTCCCCAACTCCACCCCTCTTGTCTCTATTTATTTGAGCTCCCCTCCCCATCCCCATTTCTGAAGAAGGGTCCCAACCCACAACGTCAGCTTTCCTGTTCCTCTGATGCTGCCTGGCCTGCTGCGTTCCTCCAGCTCCACTGTGTTATGTCTAATATATCAAATACCTTTTATGGAACTACCATGAAGATATCTATGATTTTCTAAATACATTGTCAGGAACTCCTCAAAAATAGACTCCAGCACTGTCCCGGTGACTTATGTCACACAGAAAGATAGAAACATCTAGGGGTACAGACAGTTACATTCTTAAAGGTGACAATTTTGGCAGAACTCCTATTGTATTCCCTACATCTGTACGTTTTGATTTCCTCAAATAACTCAATTTATTAGAATTTAGTACATCTTCATTACAAATATCAATGGATGTTTAGTAATGTTCTGTAATTCAGTTTGATTCTAGAACTTTATTGTCTTTCAATTTCCTCTTCTACCTTCCTTTCCAAAAGTAAGTGCCACAAGTGCACATGCCACAACCTCAAAAACAGAACTCATGATACAGACTTCAGAAAATTACAGCACCTGTGATGCATTTCTTCAAGTAGCCTTATACTTTTGTACTATTTGGTGTCTGACTAGTTTTTCCTTTAGACCACCCTTCTACGTTATAAAGTTACGATCAAAACCTCAATAAGTATGTTTTAAGCTAAGTACATAAAAGCTAATGCTTTACGGTGGATGTAGTGTGCTTTTTATTAAATTCTGTAACTAGGGAAGAACAGTGGGACTGACAAACAATGATTTTGTTTTCATCAAGGCCTCATGTGTGGCATTTTAGCTTAATCAGCAGGTTATGTCCTATTCCAAAACTTAAATTTGGGATCACTAATGGCATTTCAATACTGTACATGAAAGTATTTCACGAAAAGAGAGAAGGGTGTGGAAAAGGAGACAGCCAGAGATAGTGCTACCTCACAGAGGAGGTTCAGCTGCTTGTTTATGTGGGCAATAAAAACATTATTTGATAAAAGACATTATGTCAAAATGTTCTGCCTTGTATTCTTCAAACAATTCACAAGAAATGCCAGCTGAAAAGAGAAAGCAAAAGTTACACTGTTGGCGAAGTGTACTCTGATTGGTAGAAGTGTTGCCATGGATAGTGCACCAGTTATATGATGACTGACAGTTCACTACCAAGTTTTGCCTCCTTTAGAAAGTTTAAACAATTTAACTCTGGGCACAGCCTTGCCCAGAGAACTGAACCAAAAAAATAGTTCTACCAGAGTTCACTTGTCAACTAATCAGCACTCTTGTCTCACAGTATAAATATTGTTTTCCCTCTACATCTAGTATTTCTGACAAATCTCCTAATGAATGCAAGATGAAAGGCTTTGACAAATTATGCCTATTTTCAGTAATACCTATGGGCTATACTAACAAACAACTAACCTGTCTGGAAGCAGTGAGCAGCAGTCAGCATCGCAGTGAAGCAGCCTGGGAGGAGAGTGCAGCAGACCTCCCGATCTGCTTCACAGCTGTCAGTATTGCCAAAAAGCAGACCAGGAAGAGTGTGCAATGAGTCAGACTTGCTGTGAAATAGACTGGACAGAATTCAGCACTAAAGCAGTCAACAATCAGTGCAATGAATTTGGTATAAAACAGTACAAAAGGAAAGTGAACATTGTGCAACAGGTGAAGAAATCTCACTGCAGCACAGCGTAAGTGTCTTTCAGTCTTTCTAAATGGTTAGTACAGAGAGTTCAGATAGTGAGTAAGTTGGGGAGACAGTTTTTGTTAGAGAGTAATAACTAATTTTTAAGTAGCTAATCAAATTTTAGCTTGTCATCTAACAGTCATTAGAGAAGGTTAGTCACGTCAGTTGGTGGGGTTGTGTGTTCCACCTGCGTGATGCGGTCAATCATGAATGCCGAGAGCATCCCTGATAATTACATTTGCAGTAAGTGTGTCCAGTGAGCAGCTGCTCACTGAATGAATGGATCTGTTTGATCAGCAGTTGGAGAGCATCATAGATAAAGTTATAGAAAAGTGGTCACACTGAAGATACATGAAAAGAGATGGCTGACCACTAGACAGGGCAGGCGGTCAGTGCAGGAGTCCCCTGTAGCTGTCCCCTGTCAAACAAGTATTCTGTTTTGGATATTGACGAGGGGGTTGGCCCATCAGGGATCAGCAGCCAGCACAGTGGCACCACAGCTGGCCCTGCTGTGCAGAGGAGAGGAACAAAGCACTGCAGAACAATAGTAATTGGAGATTCAACAGTCAGGGGCTTCTGTGGCTTCAGAGAGACTCCACGATGGTATGTTACCTCCCTGATGCCAGGATCATGGATGTCTATCTTGAAACAGGAGGGTGAACAGGCAGAAGTTAACAACAATTCAGAGAGCTAGGTAGTAAACTCAAAAGCAGGAGACCTCTAGCGTGATAATCCCAGGATTACTCCCCATGCCACGTGCTACTCAGGCTACGAACAGAGACAGAGTATTATTGAACATCTGGGTAAAGAGCTGGGGAAATTATCAGCTTTGTCAAAACAAAAAGCAAACAAAACAAAACAAAACAAGAAGCATACCGAAGGTCTAGGTAACTAAAAACAGATGAAGTCGTTGAAGAATATCGAGAAAGTAGGACGGAGCTCAAACCTGGAGTTAGGAAGGCTAAAAAAGCTATGAAATATCCTTGGCCAGCAGCATTAAGGAGAATCCCAAGGCATTTTATACATATACTAGGAGCAAAAGGGTAGCTAAGGAAAGAGTAGGCCCACTCAAGGATAAAGGAGCAATGCTAAATGTGGAGCCAGAGGAAATGGGCAAGATCCTTAAAGAGTATTTAACATCGCTATTCACTAAAGAGAGGGACGTGACGGATATGTTGAGGTTAGGGGAAGGTGTGTGAATACTTTCAGGCATGTCAACATCTTGAAGGGGGAAAGGCTGGGTAAGGTAGACAAGTCCCCAGGCCAGACAGGATCTTTCCTGGGATACTAGGTGGCAAGGGGTGGAACTAGCTGGGGCCTTAACAGTTTCATGGCATCTTCTTTGGGCTCAGGCGAAGTTCCAGAGGACTGGAGAATTGCCAGTGTTGTTCCTTTGTTTTAAGAAGGGTAGCAGAGGTAAATCCAGGTAATTACAGGTGAGTGAGCCTGACGTCAGTGGTGAGGAAGCTGTTAGAGAAGGTAATGAAAGATAGGATTTATTCATATTTGGAAGCAAATGGACTTGTTAGCTGTCGGCAGCATGGGTTTGTGCAGGGAAGGTCAACTTTCGCGTTTTTTTTGAGGAGGTGGCAAGAATGATTGAGGGAAGGTCAGCAGATGTTGTCGACATGGACCTTAAGGTTTTTGATAAGGTACCTCATGGCAGGCTGATACAGAAGGTGAGTCTCATGAGATCTGGGATGAGCTGGCGAGATGGATGCAAAACGTTTTTGGTCATAGAAGACACAGAGTAGCTGTGGCAAGGTGCTTTCTGGCGTGGAGATCAGTAACTAGTGGTGTTCCACCAGCATCAACGCTGGGACCTTTGTTTGTAATATGTATAAATAAATGATCTGGAGGAAAATGATTAGTAAGTTTGTGGATGACAAAGTTGGCAGAGTTGCGGATATTGAGGAGGACTATCAAAGAATACAGCAGGATATAGACAAACTGCGGATTTGGGCAGAGAAATGGCAGATGGAGTTTAACCTGGACAAATACGAGGTGATGCAATTTGGTAGACTGAATTCAAGTGTGAATTTTACAATAAATGGAGAACCCTTAAGAGCACTGATATACAGAGGGGCATACCAGTCCACAGATCCCTGAAAGTACCAACATAGGTGCATCAGTTGGTCAAGAAGGTAATACAGCACATTTGTCTTCATTGGCCAGAGCTTCAAAAATAAAAGTTGGCAAGTTATGTTACAGCTGTACAAATCATTAGTTAAGCCTCATTCGGAATACTGCGTGCAGTTCTGGTTGCCACACAACCAGAAGGACAGGGATGCGTTGGAGAGGGTGCAGAGAGAAAGTTTATCATGTTGCCTGGTCTGGAAGGTTTTGGTTATATGGAGAGGTTGAATAAGTTTGGATCACTTTCACTGGGAAGACAGAGGCTGAGGGGCAACCTGATATGGAATGGTGGTAATAGGTGGACATTGGTAGTAGGTATGACCTGGTTGGTCAATGGGAGGGATGAATCCGGTTGATGGCTGGAAGAGAGGGTTCAAAAGTGGAATGGAATAGAGGTGGAGGGCGCTGGAAAGGGAGCCAGGGATGAGTGGGAAGGTTATTTAAAATTGGAGAACTCAAAATGTTGTGTTGTCTGGACTGAAGGATGCGCAGGCGGAAGACAAGGTGTTCTTCAAATTTGCATTCCAAGTTGCTGCGACACTGACGGAGGCCGAGGACAGACAAGTCGAGGGGGTTGGAATGAGTGGTGACCAGGTGGTTAGGCTGCCTGGCCCATAACAGCCAGGCAGAAAGCAAATTTGAAGAATGACACCACACAGCCCAGAGGACTCAACATTGAGTTGTCCTATTTCAAATTACCTTCTCACCCATCCTCCAACCTAAGGAGATACTTCATCAGAGGTTTGAATTCTTTATTTAAACAAAAACTGTCAACTCCAAGCTTATTTGAACCCAATGCCTAATCTCACCTTGCAATTAGGAAAGAAAATATTAAATAATGTACAACAATTGACAGGCTACAGATAAGTCTCCCTGCCACTTTTTGAATTCTGGCTTTGTATTCTAAATTGATTTATGCCAATTCGCAAGGCTTTGAAATGAATGGAGTGTAGCAACGTGTTTTCTATCATTGGACACAACTTGTGTTGCCTCATGTCTTTTGATGGCCTAACAACTCTGCAGCAAATAAATTCTGCCAGAAACTTCAGAGCATGTCTAAGAGGCAAGCTGTGTGGTTGTGCAGAAATGTAATCACGGAGGATGGTTCAAACTACCTTGTTGTTACAGCCAAGGTGTGCCCAAAACTTATTTTCTCCAACAGCGATTATATGGAAAGAACATCTGAGTAACACGTTAAGATGATTTCACACAAAAGCTTAGTGGGCGCCTACTCCAAATGTAATGTATCCATAGGGCAGGTGTAAAACTAAAAATTGATTCATCTATGCATCCTTGATGAGGACAGAAAGTGGATGTTGTGCGTATTCGTACGAGTCTCAAGTCTTCTCACTCTGTGGTACAAAGTCACTTTTTCAACTTAAATCACCATGCCCGAGTTTCAAAGCCTTGCGAATTGGCTTTAAATCAATTTAGAATACAAAGGCAGAATTCAAAAAGTGGAAGGAAGACTCATCCATAGCCTGTCAATTGTTGTACATTATTTGATATTTTCTTGCCTAAATGCAAGGTGAGATTTGGTATTGAGTCAAACAAGCTTGTTGTTGGCAGGGTTTTGTTTAAATAAAGAATTCAAACCTCTCATGAACTACTTCCTTAGGCAAAAGATGTAATACAACATACAAGAGCCTCCAGCTCTTTCTTTAATTCCTGAAGTGGAATCAGCTACATTTGCAGGGATTTCAGATGAAGATCTAAACTTCGGTTCACGTCGCATGTATGGAATTGTGATATGAAAATGTAAACAAGAACTTCCCAATTTATGAAATGCTAATTATAAATAAAAACTTAATATTTCCAAGATAAAACGTCGTGGAGCTGGATGAACGCAGCAGGCCAAGCAGCATCAGAGGAGCAGGAAAACTTGACGTTTCGGGTCGAGACCCTTCATCAGAAAAAAAAACTATTTCTGAAGATTTCTGAAGGGTCTCGACCTGAGACGTCAAGTTTTCCTGCTCCTCTGATGCTGCTTGGCCTGCTGCGTTC